>CM060080.1:5296051-5741051 GCA_030533445.1 Cyprinodon diabolis
GCCAAGCGTAAAAAAATATTGTGTCTAACTATCAAGATTTTATTTCTTCTAGCTCACAAGAGGTTATGTAAAAACCTTCTTTAATTTCTATCAAAAGGAATCCCTAAATTATATAGAAAGCAAATGTTTCATTGCATGCTGTTTATTTTTGGATAAGGAGCCAGATGAAAAGGTATAGATCCTTTAATATTGCTCACTCATAGTTCTTGTTTCAATTTATTTATTAGTTTATTTAAATTCTAGAAATCAGGCAGCATTGTATCTCCAGCAATTGCAGCATCTAGCCAAAAGCTGTTTGGTCAAGAATCTGCTTGTTTTTTGAAACTGTAAAGGTTAGCTGTTTTATGAAGTGGAACAAAAATCTGACAAAAACTAGACTAAAACATTTTTGAGTTTTAGTCAACTAAAACTGACTAAAACTATCACATATAGCAATGACTAAAATGCAACTAAGTCCTGAAGATGAAATCTAAGATGGCTGTCAAAACCAACACTGCACTATACTGACTCCTATTAGTTACTCATAGCATAGTAAAAAGCTTTTAAAGTAAAGCTAAAATTTTATATTTTATTTGGGGTTATATAATTGTCCTTCAAACTCCAGAGGACTCAGTGCCTAATCTGTCATAAATGCAAGGATTTTCTTTTAAAGTTCATTTTTTACTTAGAATACTTCTAAATATTGTTTGGTATATCAGTATATTTAAATATGTTAGGCATTTGATGGTGCTGAAGCAGTGACTAAACATAATAGAAAAAAGATAAAGATGTGATTTACATTTTTAGTTTACATCTTGTTGATGTTTTACACTTTGAACAATTTTTTTATTTTAAAACAATTTATCAAGTCTAGTACAAGAAAATAGGTTATTTCATTCACATTGCAGTATAATAAATTACATTTTGTACCAAACCTCTGTATATTTACTCCTAATTACCTTTAAGTATCCAAAGATCCATGTCCTGAGTCCTTGAAAGTAAAAAGAGCTGCTAACAAATGGCTCCAAAATTCCATTCAAGAATCAGTTAATCCACTGTGACATTTTTGATATGGACAACACTTTCAATCTATCTCTGCCTACTGAACTGGCCATGTAAAGTTTAATGAGCACCTTTTGTGAAGTGATATGAATAATGTAAACATTACAGTGCATTAAAGTGCCTATGGTGCATGTGTCCCCAGGATGGACTGAGACTACGAGAAGGAGCGATGAAAATTAAAAAAGCCTGAGGGTAAAGAAGGAACAGAGAATGGAGAAAAAAAACGGGATGAGTTGAAGGCAGACGCATCAATTTGAACGCATCAGTGTGCCACTTCCAATGCAGAGCAGAAGTCATCAGCACGGGCAGAGAGCTCATCACCCCATACTCACTTATCTCCCCTCTGTTGCTCATCTATGTCAACCTGCTCTTCACATTAGGAAGTGAAACGCAGGGTGACACGCCGACTGTGGGGAGGATGTTTTCAAGGAAACTCTAGAGAGCACAGCAGGTGACAGGAGGGAAATATGGGTACAGATAAAACAGACAATGACGTTCCTGCAGTCCGGTACACAGAATTAATCTTCCGAACAGAGGGAGGAGACACATTATAATGTGAAACAATCTGCATTATAAAAAACAAAACATGTTTAAACAGGTAACCCAAACTAAAAGTAAGTAGAAAAGCACTTGGAAAGCGCAGACCTCCGGCAAGCAACAAATCTTGCACCATATTGTGACACCTACAGCTAAAACTCGTTCATGATCTGGATCCTTTTCCACATTATCTGCTCTCCCCTTCTTCACTCTGCTTTCTTATTTGATTGATCAGCAAGTTGAGACTAAACCCTATTGGTCAGGCATCATTTAACACATGCTATTCTTTAAAGTCCGGTCAGCAAGGAATAATCTATGGATCATTATCTATACCTAATACAAATTTGTTTGCAGTGATTTAATGAATTTAGCGTTAATCAGTAAAAAAATAACAACATTTTTTTTCGTGATCACTGAGTCCGAAACCGGTCATTTTTGCCCAAATATAATAAAACCTCTCTCCTGCCATCTTCAGTGATGTCACGGTGTGGTAAGTCTAGCGCCATTCTCCCCGCTTTACAAGCAAAATAAAAGGGAACTACTAGACACATCTGCAATCAACAACAATTATTGAAGAGAACTTCACCAATGAAATTTGCGACAGCTATAGTTAAACTGACAATGCCCATGTGCATGGCAGTTGGATGTTGTAATAAATCAGGTAAAAATGAAAAAAAAAATGTGTTATTTCACTTTTCCGATTCATGGTCCTCCACTGACGGGTTCGTCGTTGGAACAACTTGAAGAGGGAGGATTTGCCATCGAACTTCTGGCCAGAGAAAAAACACGTAATATGTAGCCAACATTTGGAAGAAGAATTTTTTCAAGATGACTTGGATAATAGCTTGTTGTGACAAACACCAGATACAGCACTGGGACTTGATCAACAGCTGATACCGCACCGTGACGTCACAAACCAGTAGGTGGCAGTAGTGTTCTTTGACAAACATGGATGTCTCCAGTAAAGCACATTCACATGAAAATTCCTCTTAATAAAAAAACACTTAGAATTTATTGAACTGTATGTTATAATTTCATATTTAAAGTACTTTCAGAAGTTCGAATTCTGAATATGACCGGACTTTTCCTGTAAAGAACATGCTCTTATTTGGTCATGAACAAGAACTTCCAAAAATTTGTGACATGTGTTTATGTTTGTAATATTTATGAACTACTACTACTACTACTAGCACTTCCAGCGAGTTATGGCTCACCTGGAGTTCATATTATACTTCTGAACTTTTTTTGAGTTATACGCTGAAGCTATCAATAGTCACTGCTGCCACCCTCTGGTTTAGGGGAGAATTGCTTGCTCCACTAAAGAATCCTTTAAAAAATTCCTGCATCTGGATTATGATGTGGATCATCACCAAAATTTAATGGAGTGTTCCTTGGACTGAGGTGCACCTTTGATTAAAAAATAAAATAAAAAATCCATTCATAGATTTTCAGGTTATCCTAGACACAAACAGAGAGACACTTAAAGTATTTAAAGAACATTTTATTAACTGAAAGGGATCTTTCAAGTTGGACTACGCTCCTGGTCTGTGACATCAGCACCTTTTGTACATCTTTCATATGAATCTACAGAACGGATGGTTTTCCCTACCAAAACAATAAAGATCAAGTAACACCAATAGGTCGAATGAATAGTCAAGCCTCTTTGATGGCTTATATGGAAAAATATCTAAAAGCTCTTGCTGCCAAAATGTAACTGTGGACGTGTTTTCACCGACAGTTTCTTCCCCCCACTTTTTTCCATACTGTATATTCAGACTAGTCTGTCACTCCCCTAAATTCAGGCTTCACCATTATAATTAGAAATCTCTTTTAAAGTAGCAGCAGTTCTTCCAACCCCCACCAACGCACCGCTCAAAAGATTGGTGGGCCTCTATCTTCTCAGGGATCTCTTCCCTACTGAATAAGCAATGGAGCGTTCCCACTTCACTTGTCCACGCCAGGCTGGCCTGAGCATACCTCCTATGCTACCCCACCCAACCCCTCTTTCCCATCTCCACAGATTGAGCCCCCTCTCTTCCCTCCACCCACCACTCTTCCCAGCTCCCGCTCTTAGCTGCATGGATACACAAAAGAAGGCTTCGGCTTAGTGGCCTTGTGATGGATGCATTTTTATTGGCCAATCTCTGTTATCTTTGCGAAACAGGACTCAGACTCTATTCTCTGAGGGCTTTCTGATTTTCTCTGACACTCACACCACCCAAACCTATTTCCAGTTCTTTTTTTCAGTCTGTATGTTTGCTTCCACCTTTATTTGGAGGTCAATCATTAATACTCGTAAGCTTCCATGCCGACCTTTTCTGACCCTAAGCTTAAACCATGGGTTTTTCCCTGTATTGAGCATCCAAGCTCTTGTCTTGGTATTGTCACTGAGGCACAGAATGTGGAGGCCAGGGCTGCCCCAAGGTCAAGTGTTGGCTAAAACCATGCCACTGAACAATAAGAGGCCCTTCCTCCCTACATCTACACAGAGGCCCCCTGGGTTGTCCCTCTTCAGATTGATTCTCTATGCAGCAACCCTTCAAGTCAATCAATTTAATTAATTTAAACCAGATGGGTCAAACTTGGAAATCAGCGAATCTCATTTTGTGGTTGAAATGGATAAATGTATACATCTAATGGTTTTGTCAATCTCAGTTGAAAATTGAAACAGGGATTGTTATATGGTAAACATTTTATTATCCTTTAAATTCATTTGGATGGCTTAAAGCAAAATTTGATCAACTTCAGGATTATCTATTTATACATTTATGAATAATAAACGTTGGGAGCTTTTTGCATGTAGAGGTTGGTTTCCTTTAAAAAAAAATAGTGACAATCACCTTCAAGCCTTCGCTGTCACCATCCAGAATCTGGACTTTCGCTGCCTAACAAGAATTGTGGGGTTTAAAAAAAATCCCTCTTCAATAAGCTCCTTTATTTTTTGCTCGCTCTGCAGTTTGCTGCTCCCTCATTTCCCGGCCACGGGCTTCCACTAGGTCTTGATGTATCGTATATCTCTGTTTTTCCTGAGTGGCTCTTTTTAGGCCTTAGGTCAGGAGGTGAAATAAAGCAGACCCCGTTTTTAAGACGAAACGGTCCCAAAGCTTGAACCTGAGGGCAGTCCCCCCCCCAAGCCCAGGACAGGAGCTGCGTCCGACAAAGGCGCAGTTTGTTACAAAGTAGTGAGTAAGGGGAAAAAAAAAACTGAAACACAACAGGGAGGGTTATTTGGTGTTCCTTTGACCCTTCAAGCCCTTTGAGATGAAAAGGCTTTCAATTTTTACCAAGGAAGACCAGTTCAGCAGAGAACACTGGTATGGGCTTCAAAGCTCAGCAGAAATTTTAATCAGAGACAAATCACTGTATATTGTGGGGTGAAAAGAACAATAGTGCAGTAGTTTAAAAGGGCAAAGGGGAAAATTGTGCAAGATTAAAAAAAGCCATCGCATAGCATGTTTGCACCTAGTGACTGATGCTTGCATTAGTCACTTACAACCATGACAAGAGAACATCTGAGTTTATAGGTCACTTTGAATAATGTTAAATTAACATAAACGGATCCACAACTAGTTGAACCTGTTGTTTGTTATATGTAAAAACTCATTAGTACTTTTAAAATGAGATGTTTTGATTTATTTTCCACTCTATGAGGTCACCGTGCTAGGTGTATGACGTGGTTAGGTCTTACTTCACTGAGGCCTACAGAGTGAAAACAGCAAGGCTAACATTACCAACATTGATTTTCCTAATTGCATTTTATTCATCTGGTGTAAATTTAGACATGCCACACAGTTTTCATGAACCGTCATACGTTATTAATTTGATAAAACAAAGAAATGTGATCGAGTTGTGATCTGCTGTTTACACTATTAGCTAGAGCTAACACCATTACAGTTAGGCCAGAGGCTAACATGAAATCCAAATCAAATTGGAAGATAATTACTGTTTAAGGTGACAGTGAAGCATCTTTCAGTCAGTGTAACTTTTTAAAAATATATATGAGAAAAAGTTTTGATCCCAATGCTAACTGCAAACAGTCTTAGATAAAAAAACCGGAGCTCTTTGTTCCACTCTTCCCTTTTCCTCTGTTTTGTCCTCCTCATTCTTATTACCTTTTGTGATTTCTAAGTTTTAATCACTTTCAACTCACTGCGGTTCAAACTGAAAAGGTTTTGTGACATTCACACAATTTAACCTATACTCAACACTACATGCCAATTGTTTTACGAAAAATATTGAATTTGTTCAAGGGACAAAACAGTTCCAGTTTTCCATTCATCGCATATCATCAAAGAAATTGATTTAGATTCAAACTTTAAAGACTGATATTGAAAAGTAAAAATATTTTTATAAAGGTTGCAATCGCCCTTAATGTGAGCATGTAAAAAACTGATCTGTCAAAAAATTTAGTAGGCTATTTTTGCACTTAGAATAGATAACTATTATGCACTTTTAACAATATAATAGAGATTTTTTTTATTATAGTTATTTTAAACATAATCATGTCATTTTTTTCCCTCTGCAAGTTGTCTCACAGTAGCAGCCATTCAAAATGGCCCTTCCCAGTCAAACGCCAGCACACTTCCCTGCAGCTTATCATGGGAACTTTTCCATGTGACCATCAGATAATATACACCCAGAAAAGTTGCAGCCTTCTCGTGTTTAGAAACCATCTACGTAAATAGAAGTTAGTAGATAGGACGTCCAGTTATCTTCTATCAGAAGGACTTCATATGCAGGCTGACTTGGGATCTATGGCAACAAAAAAATACATTGTTTTGGCAAAATATTTGATCATCAAGCGCCATTTAAAGTCACCAGCACAAAAACAATAAAAAAAACAGTTCTCTCAAAAAGTGTGTGTCCTTTGTCCCACATAAACAGAAATGGATGGAAAAGCTGTTGAGGCTTCGGAAGGTATGTTTTCTTAATGTAATTTTAGTGAAGATAAATATTTAAAATATTCTCTGCTTAAAAGTTTTATTTTGCCTAAAAAAAACATATTTATTTTAGCAACACAGTGAAAAGTAAAAAAATACCCAGGAGTGTACTGTTCTTCACTGAACAATTGTAAAGAGCCTAATTAATATTTAAAGTCTTGGTCATCCAGCCTAATGGTCCAGGCAAGGAATAGGCTATTTAGGGGTCAACCGTTTTATTATGATTAATGAAGGGGAGCAAAAGGGTACATCATATCTGTACTGCATTCCCTCTTTCTTTAAGCCTTAGCGAGGCATATTAAAAGCAGAGAGCAAGGGTTCCCACTTAACTCTTCTAAATGGCCTTTTAGATATTTTTGTCCAGGACACTCAAGATATGTTTCATTAATTAATGTTTCATCAACTGAGGAACTTACTTTTAAAAATAATGGGGAAAGAATGCTGCAGTTCTTTAGTGTTATGAACATCTAAGTGTTTTAGTACAGGACCAGGGACAAAGGGCCACGTCCTGTGAGTAATTTACCTCTCTAAGAATCCAAATTAATTAAAACAAAACCAAATATCCTAATTATAATTGCTCCACTCAATTAAACAGAGCACCAAAACATTGAGTATATTTAGCCCGTTGGTTTGTCCAACCACCTGTAAGGTTTGATTTATTTAAATGCACGTCTGTCTTCTGTGTTTAAAATAACAGATAGGAAAAATTGCTCTGGCTGCCAACTGATCATCACTAAAATCAACCAAGCAAGATAACTGTCCACTCATTTGAAACATATGGCTAATTTGTTTTTGAAAAATGTCCTTCCTAAAGCATGAAGTAGAGTATTGTTTGTGATTACAGTGAGGTGTACACAAACATGGCCTATGTATTGGTCCTTTTTAAGTTGCTGGAACCAAGATTTTAAAAATAATCTTGTGCAGATTTCCTATTAGTAGGTTCATCAGTCATGACATTTGTTCATGTTGGCATCTGTGGAGAATAAGAAATGTAAACACTATAAATTTTAAAAACCAATCTGAATTTAATCAGATAAAATTATCTGTCCTCTCATACTCTTCTTCAGTTTACCTGTGACTGGGTTGTGGGGCAACAGTCTCAGCAGGACACCTCTTCCAGATCATCAGAGAGAAGTCAAAGCCACCTCAGCTAACTCCGTTTGATGTGGAGAATAAGTGTCTCTACTCAGGACCCATCCTAGGTGGCCAAGCTGTGGCCGCTCGTATTTAGGATCTAATTCCTTCAAAGTCATAGTCCAAATTTTATGACCATAGGTGAGGTTATGAACAAAAAGAGTTTTACCTTTTGACTCAGCACCCTCTTCACTACAGCGGACCAATACAGCATCCACATTACGGCAGCAACTATACTCATGTACAGGACCTCGATATACTTGAACTCATCTACTTAAGGCAAGAAATCTGCTCCAACCGGAAGGGGAAAAGCCTCCTTATTCCTATCAAGACAAATACCCTGAGGCTTTGAGGAGCTGATCCTCGTCCCAGCCATAGTGTATACTGTAGGCCTAGCAGGAAAGAAAGAGCAGAACCACATTATCTGCAAAAAGCGGAAAAAAAACAAAACCATTGGTCCCAAAACCAGACCTCCTCAAGCCCTTACAGAAGTGAATAATAGCAGATGTAGAAGAGAACTTCAAGTACCTGGGAACACCACAGGCAAATGGCAACCATGAAGAGTTTGCAAGGAAATCAGCAACAGCCAAATACCTGAAACGAGTAAGGCAAGTTCTGAGAAGTCAGCTAAATGGCAAGAACAAGGTCCAGCCAATCAACAGCTTCGCCTTGCCAATAATACTCTTCTGGAATAATAAGGAGGAAACTCAGGCCCCTGATATTAAAACTTGAAAGACAATGGAAGCTAGAAATGAAAGAAGTGGAGGAACCATCGTGGGAGGAAAACCCCTGTATGGGATTTAGCACTGACGAATAGCTGAAGTGGCTGATATGACTAAATCCTACCAATGGTTATAGAAGGGCCGGACTGAAGGACAGCACAGAAGCACTGATCATGGTACCACAAGAGTGGGCCTTGAGCACCAGAGTAATAGAGGCCCAGATCTCCCATTCCAAGCAAGATCCCATTCAAAGCAAGATCCCAGGTGAAGGCAATGAAAAGATCTCACAGCAGAGGATAAGATACTGGCAGGAAAGAAATACATGAACCGTCATAACCAAGTGGCCGGTATAGTGTACAGAAAAATCAGTGCAGAATACAGGCTGGAGAACCCCAGGTCAAAATGGGAGCCATATCTCAAGGTGGAGGAGAATGACAGACCTAAGATCTGCGGGACTTCAAGATACAAACAGGCAAAATAGCTGAGGCACAAAAAACAGAAGTTGTGAGCATTGATCAGTAACAGAGGACAGCTGTAGTGTGGCCATCCCAAATGATGGAAACATCTGAAAAAAGAACATGAGAAATTGGGAAAATACCAAGACCTCAGGGAAGAACTACAAAGAGCCGGAAAGGAGAATGCAATGGTAGTGCCCATTGTCATTGGAGCAGTGGGGGTAGTACCCCTACATTGGAGAAATGGCTTATAGATACCTGGAGAAACATCTTATAGTCTTCAGTCCAGAATTGCGCAGTTTTAGGAAGAGCTCAGATACTTAGAATGAACTTCAACCTCCCAGGCCTCTGGTAGAGGACCCAAGCTTGAGATGATGGAACAACCCACCTCGCCAAGGAGTAAAAGGTGTGGTTGAGAAAGCAGTTTCTTCTTAGTATATATATATATATATATATATACACACACACAACAGTATTACAACAATGCAATGATATTGCAGTTGGAGTAAATAAACATTGCCAATATAAAGTGCACCATTGATCAGAATATATATATCTATACTCTGATCATTGCTGTCCTTTATAAGCATATATATAATTTTTTGTAAGGCCTGTTGTTTAAATTATGAGAAGTATATTAATGTAAAACAACGCACAATATCTATGACATTTTGTGTTTTTGTTACTGTTAACATAGAAAAATCTTTACGTATGCAAAAAAGAAAAAAAAAATAATAATAATATTATAGTTGCCCTTTTAAATATCCTTGTGCCTTTGGCCAGGCCTGACTAAACCTCTTTTTCATGGTAGACACCAGAATCTTCATTTGTTTTAGTTAAATAGTTTTTTTTTTAAGTTTTATAATCATTGGCATCTTGGAAAATGTTGTTAAACAGAATCTGTCACGTCTTGGGCAGTCACAAATGTTTTGGGAAACATTGGAGACAAAAAAAATAATAATCTATGTTCAACCGTAAGTTTAGGATAATATGCAAATGATCAATATTACTAATTGCAGAGAGGAATGATTGCTATAATTATGTTGACTCTCTGATGAGTCCACCTGTTGGCATCATGCTGAAAACAATTTTCCACTCTGTGAAACATGGCGCATGTAAACACTCGTGAAATGTAAAACCAGGGGATGGTCTGCCACCTCTGTCAGCTGCAGCCTACAATTATGCCTTGATAACAGGAAAATGTATCTTGGGGAAAAAACATATTTAAAAACATATTTATTACTGTAAAAAAAATAAAACTTATACATTTTTATTTGTATGCACTTTTGACATTTAAGCCTAAAATGAACAACGAAGGCAGTATTTGTTTAACTTATCATATCCTCAAATGTGTAGGACGTAAAGTGTTGCACATTTTGATACATATATCTATTAAGAATCTGTTTCACGAAAATATAAAATACAGTATGATACATCTACTGCTCCTCTCACTTCAAAGACATGTCCTGAAATTCAGGTGGAGAGTTATTGATCCAATCCCTCAATGCATTGGGAATTGATAACTGGACACTTCAGAGTGCTCTTTTATGTTTCCTCTCACTTTGAAGCTCTCCACCCTTTCAGGCAATGCTATTCTATGCAACACCCTGTCGAATGACTCAAACCCATTCCTCTTTGGTTCCAAAGGTTTCCGCAAGCACAGTCTGGAAGGCTTCTTCAGAGTCCCAGCTGTAAATGTAAATTAATGTTGGGCATAACAAAGGGCACCTTCATTTCCTTGCAGATAAAGGTGAGCATGTTTCAGGTGTTCTGGAAGAAGAGCCGTGGCCTCTCCGTCTCCTTCTTTCGTTGTCCTTCACTCCTTGTCAAAGTATCATTCTCAGCACCCCAGAGAGGCCCCTCTAACCCTCAACATCTGTGCCATTTTACCACTCTGCTGGTAGCGAGCCGGCTAGTATGACAGGCACGCTGCAGCCCACTGGAGGCACCAGAAACTGCTTCCAGACATCTCAAAGTGCAGTCATCTGTAGTTCTGCGCTTTTGCTTGTTCAATTTATTTGTCTGCAATTTTGTTAAACTAATCACAGGTGTGTTTGCACCATCTAACCGGGACAAAAAAAAAGGAAAACATGCAAAAGAGACTTAAAGCAATGCTTGTTTGAAGAAATATTTGACTCCAAATGAAAAAAGTTTTTAAAGCTTGCAAAAAAATATAGTAGTTCTATTTAAATCACTCTGTTGCTCTGCACTGTAAAGTGAATCTTTAAAAATAGAAAAAAACAAAACTTAAGGGAAACACCCTGAGTAGACAATTAGCTCTAAAGTGCCACGTAGGACATCACAAACAGGATTCTGTACATTTCTAAAAGATGTTAGGGGCTGCTATAACGTTATATATACAGTATATAGGCAGCATTTATCGCTTTGGGAAACCAGTCCTCTCGTACTCATAAAATATAGGTTCCTGTCGTCTGGAGAGAATGATACATCTGCTCTGTAACTTGACAAGAGGGAGCAATAAGGGAAAGACAAAAGAGAGAGAGAAACCCCAAAGTTTACAGAGAGACAGATGGAAAATGAGAATGTGCAGAAGGATTAGAGGGAAACCAAACCACTGCCGCCTAGTTAGTGGGTCTGGGGTGATTGCATGAGGGGAAGCTGGAAGCTCCATTTACATTGGGAGCTGCAGCATAAAAAGCAAAAGCTGCTTTGGCTTGTCAGTTTTCTGACTAGCATCATAAACCAGGAGATGCCCATGACTGCGTGTTCTACTTCAACGCAGCTCACTACCTGTCACCCTCATCCTTCTCCTACTTAAAGAGAGAAACACACACACACACATCCTCACACCCACACACGGCATCTCTCTGGTGTGCTTGTGTTTCTGTTTGTGAGCATTTGTTCCGAATCAGGCACCTGAAGTCTTTCAGGAGAGTCGACTTCACCAACAAGGCCCCCTGGACTGTCATATGTCTGGATGCAGACCAATACCCATCACGCCAAACTGATCAAAAGCAAAAGAAAGTGGGAACTTTGAACTACGCAGTCCAGCGTGCCTCCCTGTTGCTTATTACACTCAAAAATCCCAGCAAGTAGCCATATTAATATCCCTCTGCGGATAGGATCTTCAAAAGAACAAATTTTCTCAGCCTTTTAGAAGAAATTGAAATTCTCTGCCAGTTATTTTGGACCCTCTCCTCACACCACTGTCAAATCCCATAGTAGGTGTAATCAAAGTAATTATAACAAAACACAGGTGTTCCATGGTACACATCACTGAACATGGATCTCATCAGTGATCAGAAACAAACCAAAAAAAAAAAAAGAAAAACAGAAAAAAGAAACAAATCCAAATCAAAAGTAATTACAGCTTCTTTATCAACAGACATGGCTGCAGAAACAGCAGTTGTTGACATCTGGTATAAATGTGGACATCTCACATGTGGATTCCCTTTTCCTTTTGCTTCTATTTTCCCTCATAATAAATAAAAAGCAGGGTTTTTTAATACAAAGTACTTCATAAAGTTGAGGAAAAAGTACACATTTATGTTATTATTCTATCTGTTCGTCCGTCCGTACGTACCTATGTATGTACGTCTGTCTATATATCTATGTCTATATATATGAAGACTATGGTGTGTGATTTGCACTGTACTCTCATTCCCTTAAATAAAATCTGGTACAGCAATTTGCCTTCACAAGTCACCCAAATTGATAAAAAAATACAAGAAAATTGCCCAGATCTGAGTTTGTTTGTCTTTTTTAGAGAACAAACACTATCATGAAGACCCAAGGAACCGTGCAGAAAGATCAAGGAGAAAGTTAGGGGGGTTTAAGGCAGAGTTAGGTGGCAAAAAATTATCATATTCTTTGATGTTTTCAAAAGGTTTAGCCTCATACCTCCT
This sequence comes from Cyprinodon diabolis, assembly GCA_030533445.1. NCBI lineage: Eukaryota > Metazoa > Chordata > Actinopteri > Cyprinodontiformes > Cyprinodontidae > Cyprinodon > Cyprinodon diabolis. Next base: position 5,308,747 of record CM060080.1, read on the forward strand.
CTGAACATAGAAATAGGCTGAAAGATGTCATTCAATCTTAGTGTTTGTCATGCACACTACAAATTGGACTATTACATTAAAATGAGGAAACACACCTGAAAAAAAGTCATAGGGAGTTATCTGACCGCTCAGATGTGACATTCTTATACAAGCTGCCAGTTAAGTCGGTACAACATATACATATTGATAAGCCTTAAGTGTATTCTATTTCACACTAGACAGATACATCCAAGTGAGGACTTTCCTGGCAAATAATACTGTATGTGCTTTGTACTGTTTTCACAGGGTGTTTGTCCCAGCTGATATATATGTCATGATCATGGCTCTGAGAGCTGGCCTAATTGCATATTTCTTTCACCTGCCTAACTCTGCCCACTTTCCAATTGCCAATCATCTAATCCACCTGCTTCTGCTTCTTTATATAGGGCTTGGTCCCATCTATTGGGGCCAGAGCATTGAATTTGAGTTGGAGATCAGTGCTGATGCCATAGTTCATGTTCTTGTTCTCAGGGGGGCCAGTGGTGAGAGAGGGTTTTTTAGTGTTTTGTAGTGTTCCTGGTTTCTTTATCATGTTTAGTCTCTTATTCACTGAGTGTACCCTGGTCCTGTCTTGGCTCAGTGAAGAGAGCGAGTTTTTAGCGTACCGTTGTTCCCGATACCTTGCCCTATTCCGCCTCTTTCCAACTGAGCTTGCCTGTTCCCATCTGAACGCTGTGCCTGGACTCTCTGTTGGACTCCTGGAACAAGGAACCAGCCTGTTCCTGTTCTTATTGAAACCCCTGACCGGGCTACAGACTCCTGGATTTCTGAGCCTTCCTGTTCTGATCTGTTTCACTGACCTGGCTCGGATTCATGCTTGCACTCTGAGATTGCAGCCTCTGGTTCGCTTTGGGCGGCTCCCGCCGCATCAAATTAGGAGCCCTCCAGCTGGATCCTACCGCATTCTATGGAGGTGGACCTGTGTTTTTCTCTAACCAGAGTTTCCGGTGATAGAAACTCTGCTGAACCATAGCCCGTTCCTGTATTCTTCGTTTTAATAAAACACTTTGAATTATCCCACTGTCTGTATCGCCTGAATACTGGGTCCTACCCACTAAGCCTTATTTCAATATAAGTAACTGTTGTAACCCTTATTCTGGGTTCATTCCTTAATCTTGTTCCCCTTAATGGTAGCAGGAGTCCAGCACCTATATCCCAATAACTCTGCTGTCTGGTTAAGATAAAATCACTATTAAACCTTAAGTCCTGTTTCATAATCATTAACTATTAAAAAGCGTTATATCTAAAGTGAGGTTAAACCCATCCATAGTCTCCAGGCCAAGAACTGGCTATGAAAGATCAGAGGTATGTGCACCTTCTGGGGGCTGGATCTTTCTTTAGGTCGACCTTCTGCATGTAGAAAGACAACAGAAAAAATACAAAAAGCAACAGCTATAACTGAATGCTTTAGATCAAAGCATCTTCCTGTATTCAAATACCGTAGTCAAAGTTCAGACAAAATTTAAAATATAACTTTTAGAAAAACTCATAAATTGCTGTTTCTGGATAACATTGCGCTGCAAGCTGGATAGTCGCGACATCAGACTTTTCAGTCTCTTAACCAATCCATCTTGAAAGACCCCTGCTAATACTTCCGTCTTGTAACAACTAGCCAGTCAGACCAATGAAATGCCAGCAGTGTTTTTTAGGGCGGGACTTCAGAAGGGCCTTGCCGGTGGGTTACAAATATGACTACGCTGGAGGACTCACCTGTCGATTCGGCAATTGACTCGGCCTTAGCTAAAATAGCGACAGTTTCTTGTTTAAAAAGAAGCAAAGACAAGCACTTTGTGCATTTGTTGATGGGAAATATGTCTGTGCTTTTCTTCCATCAGGATTTAGAAAAAGTTTGATTTATCAGCTTACTCCCCTAGTTGTTAAAACACTCAACGTCAGGATTTGCTGCTCAGATTGGCTGAAAGCGTATTATGGAAGGCGAGTTCTAGCTGGCATGTTACCCAATCAGCTTGAAGTATTGTTCTAAACGTCCCTTCTTTTCATGCGCAAACTGAATGGCAGCCATCCCACATTGATAACCTAGAACTTAGTTGAGTTCTACACATAAAAAATCTGGCAACTGCCAGGTTAGTTTCTGGACAATCTCTGTAAAATATCACAGACGTTGCTTGCATGTTTTTTATATACAAAATTAAATACATGCTTTACTTTTCAGGAGTTTATTTTCATTATTTTCTTGTGTTTAATAAGGCATTTATCATTATCCTCCCGTGTCACAATAACGCATTACTTGTGTTGTGCTGTCACATAAAATCCCAGTCAAATACATTTCTGGTTTTCATGTGAGAAAATAGAAGGACATTTTTGTACTAAGGCAAGAAGTATTTGAAGGTAACACAATTATATTTTGCACATTAACATTGTTTTTTTTTCTGTTATTGTTGCTACATCAGACTAGACAAGATGACGCACACAGTTACAAAGAAAATCCCCATCTGCATCTTTAAAGTCTCATCTGGTGAAGAAGAAAATGAAACAACAACAAAAAAGAAACAAACCGAGAAGGTAATAGGACCAGGTCAAAGAGGACAGAGCGCAGGAGAAGAAAAAAAGACAGCACAATTACCAAGAGTGTAGTCTCAGGGATCAACGTGACTTCAAAGAGGCTGGGCCCCGCATCCCGTGCTCAGCACAGCCCCGAGTAATAGAGTTGTGAGAGTAGGTAAACATGAGGAGATCACAAGACTGTTAATAGCAGCCAGATCTGAAGAGGTCTCCACCTTGTGCCTTCCTGCCGCTGAGATTCTCAGACAAGCTCTTGCCTGGAAGGAAGAGACTTACCCTTCACTCTCAGCTACTTACAGAGCCTGGTTTGTGTTTAGGAGCGGTATCCCAACGACTGTTTTTTCTTAGCAAAAATCAAAGGCCCAGCTGTACGCTGGAAACAAAACCAACATCTGCCATGCAAACCACTCAAATATGTTCATGTTTATTTGACAAAATATCTGCTTAACATTATGACATGGCTTTCTGGTTTGTTTTAATTCTTCACAGGCACTTAAACAGTGGAAATGCACTTTGTGTTAAGGCCAAGAAATCTGCCATTCCTGAATGCAGAAATATAAGGGATTTTTTTTCCTACTTTTTCCTTGGACAAAAAAGGAAAACAAAAACATCAGTCTAAAACAAAAATTCAAAACTAAATTCTCAAATCCAGGAAATGTCAACAGTATGTGAAGTGCATTTAACACCCTCTGATCTGTCATTGCTGGATAAATACGATAACAATGCCTGTGATTACCAGGAGTTATCACAGGCGCTGCAGATAAACAGGATTAAGCCCTTGGCATTATGAAATGTAAAGAGTGAATTGTGATTTTTATGAGTAGAACAGAGTCGTCCCACATTTCTAGCCACTGCTACAATGCCTCGCAGAAGTATTCACTCCCTCTGACCTTCTTTGCTTTTCGTCAAGTTAAAAAGATGACCTATAATTTTATTGGGGTTTTAAGTGATAGACCAACACAATCTAGTTTATGATTGTAAATTTTGAGAGAGACCTTTTCATCCCACCTGAGTTAATACTCTTTAGAAGCACTTTTTACCATAGTTTCAGCAGTAAATCCTTTGGGCTAAATTTCTAATAGACCAATTCTTATTTACAATATAGCGCAAATTTAATCACATCAAATATAAAGCATTGAAACAAAGATGATCAAATATTGCAATGTATTCTCAATGTAATTTAGGTCTTTACTTTGACTTGGCCAATCTAGAATATGATGTAGTTTAATCTAATTGGTTCAATTGAAGCTCTGGGTGTTTATTTAGGTTTTTTGACCTTCTGGGAAATGACTGTCCTATATTTAGCTCAATCCATACACTATCAACAGCTCTGACCAACTTTCCTTTTCTCTGGTAAATGATGCTCCCCCTGTGTGCTGCTGTCCTTTACGTGACTTATAGGAAATTATGAGTGTACAGCTTACAGCTGACAGTAAGATCTCTGACACCATGTCACAAAACAAGACGCCAAGGTCTCCTCTTGGTGCTGGAGAGGTGGAGGGGGGTTTTGCTAAATGTGGCCCCACACTCTGACCTCCCCAGGGGGAGGTGACCCAAAAAGGCTTTTCCATGGGGGATCAATAAAGAATTAAATTAACATACATGATTTGTATCAAAGTAAATATTGGATCAGCATGTCTTATGCATTGCTAATCGTGTCTCAGAGCAGAAAAATGAGGCATAGGATTTGAATAGTCTTGCTGCTTATTTACACCACAGTTCACAGACAATAATCTGGAAAGGCTGACATCTGTTGGCAGGGATTAGGAACTGCAGGCTGGTTGTTCTAAAAGAACCAGAAGGCAGAGTAAAAACATTACTCCCATAGAAGAACCAAGGAGAAAACACTCAATCAACATGAGGCCAATGGGTACCAAGTTCTGAATAGAAGGAAAAAAGAAAAAGATGCCTGAGGCTAACCTCACAGCTGAGGCAGAATCACTCTGAATGTCTTAGTGTGTCTCTCAGCTCCCATGTCATTTGCTAAAAGACTAAAGCCCATCATGCTTGTGTGAAACTTAATTCCCTGCTCTGTTCATGAGCGCTAAACCCTCGCCTCCTCCTTAGCAGCTAATTCTGACCTCTTCTGTTAGAAGAAAACAAAGAACAAGATAGCTTTGCTCCTTTCCTTCCAACACCAGATGTTGCTTTTAACCTGAGATTCATCACAAGGTTTGGATTGGGGTAAACAAATAATGATTATAGTTATAACTGCAAACACAGTTTTTCCGTCCAGCTTATCACAGGTCAGAGCAAACAGAGTCGATGATGGTGAAAAGGGGAGGAAAGAGTGGAAAAATCACCCCCAAAAAGTGCAGCTTTTTCTCAGAGCTCTCCAACCATTCATAGTGTAAACATACGCTAAGTCTTTCTGCACACTTAAACACACAAACACAATCATAACCCTGAGCCCTGACCTGCAGGAATGTGCGCTCTCTGAGGAGGAGCATTCGGTGGCCGGCCTCCTACACCTCCTCCGACACAGAAACCTTATTGTGATAAAACCCAGTCAGTGTTTGCTGACGCACCTTATCTTTAGTCCACTTCTCTCCCTCCGTTCACATCAAGCTCCCACTGCTTTTTACAATGATTTACAAAGCTATTTGTTTTCATTCTTTTTAAGAAGCAGTAACACCAAGGTTAGCATTGTAGTTTATAAAAATATAAATCACAATATTCTAAGAAACAGCTCTTCTTTCCGGGGCTTTTTCTTTCCATATTGTTAGATGGAACGATAGAAGTAAACATGGTTTTAACGGTGGTTCCTAATGCATGTTACTATGAGGGGGAAAAAGGTGAGGGGTACTTATCTTCTGTTTGTATAATGTATGTGCATTTTGGGGGGTTGATAAAAAAAGAATATTACCCAAGAGGGATCAATAGCTGTTATTCAGACCTGCAGGGGTCCCCCCATATATGGAAACCACTGACTCTTTCCTGGGAGTCTGCCAGATGTATTGATTTTAATTTAATTTTAACTTAGTGATGGATATGGGACATGTCATGGGAGAGAGGCATTGGTCAAATAATTACCAACATCTATTCATTAATGGGAAGACAGAAGAGATAGAGCACTCAATATTCCTCAGGGTCTGCAAAGACTTTGGAAACATGCATCCAGACAAAAAGATCTTGGAGAAAAATGTGCCCTGATCATACAACGCTAACACGTCCCTATGGACGAGAATGGACTCTTGAAAATAATGCATGTGACAATAAAGTAAGTCCTTTATGGGGTGAATCTTGTTCCATTATTGTTGCAAGCAAATAAGTTTTGTAAATAGAAAGAAAATAAAAATAATTTTGTAAAAAAAATGTAATTAAATCCAGAAATGAACCTGTGAAAAAAATACATTGGAGATTTAAAATAGGGGGGAAAAAAGCAATTTGTTTTGCTTGAACTTTGTTAATTTTAGTCAGGTCATTTAATGGGATTTTTTTTTTTTTTTTTTACAAACCACCGTAAGAATGGGAGATGTAGATAAAAGGAGATTAGTAAAAGAAGACCTTATGAAGACCATGGGCCACAGTAGACAGGCGAGGGAGAAAGTTGCAGAGATGTTTAAAGCATGATTATAAAACCAGCTGAAAAGTGTGGCATGCATTTACATCTAGCGTTATAGAAGCAGAAATTTGCACAATTATTTTCCTCCTGCAGGGCTTTTAGGATTCAAACACTCTCAAGCTCAGTTGGGTTCAATGGAAAACATCAGGGATTCAGCTTTCAATAAATTCTAAACTGGATTTACACCTGGACTTTGACTGGGCCGTTCTAATACATACATATGCTCTGATCAAAACCCCTTAGTTGTTGCTATACTGTATGTTTAGACTGGTAGGTGAAGATTACACACAGTTTTAAGGCTTCTGCAGACACTAAAAGGGTTTTTCTTCCAGGATTGTTTTCACCAACCATATTTCACTGGTTTGTTTCTAGCTATATGTTGTAACTTCCTTACTAAACATCAGTCTCATCTATATATCGGGCCAACTCTCTCATGTTTGCTGACTCTTCTTCAAGCTAAATGCCAAATAAAAACTGAATATCATGCTAAGTATTTACAAGTAGACCTTACAAAAACAAACTAAACATAAAAACTTCATAAAAACAACATTTTAAAGACTATTCAAACATTGTTATCAATACAAATAAAAGTATAATACATGTTTTACGTTTTTACCTAAATATAATAGAAAAGATGTTAGAAATTAGTCATGCATGCTAAAAATATTACATTTATTTTCTAATTAAAAATAAACCAGATTAAAATTTGACACATATTTGATCAGCATGTGAAAGAAGAAAAGCAGAGGAGAAAACAGATGAGGGTATATTTTCATGAAAATCCCAAAACTGCAAACATGCTCCTAGAATAATCAATGTTTTTCTCCAGTTCAGTCATAATAAATTAACTGAAATTAAACGGCCTCACTTTGACAGCAGCATATTAAATTAACAAGTGGAGAGAAAAGTGATCAGATGACGATTGCTGGTGTTAGACCCTCTGTAGGTTCTGGCCTCCATAGAATATAAATTAGGCTGCTTACCAGATGGAAGTCAAAGCACTTTGTTTTACTATTACAAGAATCAGCAGTCTTGTCATACACATGCTGCATAAAAAAACATCATCAAAAACCCTTGTAGCCTGCAATAATTCGCTTGATTGGCTCAGTGAGTGCAAGTTCCTTTGGTGCACATCAAGTCAAACTGACCAAAGTGGCCTATGGGCTTCAGCAAACAGGCCTGTGGTTATTGAGTACAATCACAACACTAATTATCCTGCATGCACACTACTGCAGGGCTTTGCCCTTTGAGAGAAGCAATCAAACAGTCGACAAAAGGCTGAATAATCACACTGTGAGTGTGCTGGCCAAAGCCTGGCTGTGTGAGAGCTACCTCATACTGTACAGTTCTAAGCTCAGTAAATGTCTTGCCAATAATCAGGTGGCAATAATATATATATATATATATATATATATATATATATATATATATATATATATATATATATATATAAAAACTGTTTTCTCACCCCTCGTGGGGTGGTATGTGTCATCCTCAAGCTCGGGTCCTCTACCAGAGGCCTGGGAGTTTGAGGGTTCTGCGCAGTATCTTAGCTGTTCCTAGGACTGCGCTCTTCTGGACAGAGACCTCTGATGTTTTACCTGGAATCTGCTGTAGCCACTCTCCCAGTTTGGGGGTCACAGCCCCCAGTGCTCCAATTACCACTGGCACCACTGCTGCTCTTACTTTCCACATCTTTTCTAGCTCCTCTTTCAGCCCTTGGTATTTCTCAAGCTTCTCGTGTTCTTTCTTCTTGATGTTGCTGTCGCTTGGGATTGCCACATCTATCACTACTGCCTTCTTCTGCTGTTTGTCGATCAACATATATATATATATATATATATATATATATATATATATATATATATATATATATATATATATATATATATATTCAAATTAGAGCTTTGATGAATTATCCAAATCTATGACAGAATGCTGAATGATTTAAGAGGCTTTTACAATGCAATGTTGAAAACAAACCTAAAAATATGAACTAGAAAAAGCTGCAATGACCTAAAGAAATAAGTGTGAAACCGCCTCAAACTAAATCTACAGTAAAGCACTATTTGATTGGGTTTCTGCATTCAGTCTTTGTACGGACAATCTAATAATCCTTAAATATCAACACTTTCCAAGTTCTAATTCTATGATATTTGCAGAGTACGCCACTGTTTAAAGGTACCAGTTAGCATAAGGATGTAAAAACAATCTACAGCATTATTTTTAAAGCACGTCACTTGAAGATAGTCAGCAATAACATAGAACAATAACACAGAGGAACATTATGAAAACCATAAAAATGATGAGGAGAGGAGACTAAAGGTGATTCTGGCTTTTAGGAGACACACTAAGGAGCTGCAGAAACAGGTACCACTTGTATACTAAATTTGGCAAAAGCCTTCCTTTATCATTATATGTCATGGCAGAATTTTTGTCAACCATAACTGTAAATTTCTATTAGGCACAAAATAACCTGGGATCACACCAAAAGAAGAGTAAGCAGGGTGAAGCATGGTGGTGGCAGCATCATGGTGAGTGTATATTTCTATTTCTACTAAAAAATAAGAGATAATTTGTATATGTCTGAAAAGGGGTATGAAGAAGTAAAATGTCCTATAGTCCTTCACCCTAAAAATCTTTCCAATTTCTACCTAACCTTTTGAGTCACTCAGGGAGTTGATGAGTTTTGCCAATCTGGGTAAAGTTCTGAATATGACTAATGAAGTGAAAAGTAAGTGGATTTTATTGTTTCAAGTAAAGAGTACATTTTGTAAATGAAAATTTGAAAAAGAATTGAGTACAGAAATTACACAAACAAAAAAGGTAGTGAAAGTAACCTCACTGTATTCTCCTATTTTACTTTTTAAAATTGTCCATTTTATAAAAAAATGTTTCATTTAAAGTTTTTGCCAAAAAATGTATAAATATACAGGTGCTGGTCATAAAATTAGAATATCATGAAAAAGTAGATTGATTTCAGTAATTCCATTTAAAAAGTGAAACTTGTATATTATATTCATACATTACATACAAACTCATATATTTCAGATGTTTATTTTGTTTAATTTTGATGATTACAAATGACAACAAATGAAAATCTCAAATTCATCATATCAGAAAATTAGAATATTGTGAAAAGGTTCAAAATTGATGGCCCCTGGTGCCACACTCTAATCAGCTAATTAACTCAAACCACCTGCAAAAGCCTTTAAATGGTCTTTCAGTCTAGTTCTATAGGCTACACAATCATGGGGAAGACTGCTGACTTGACAGTTGTCCAAAAGACGACCATCGACACCTTGCACAAGGAGGGCAAGACACAAAAGGTCATCGCTAAAGAGGCTGGCTGTTCACAGAGCTCAGTGTCCAAGCACATTAATAGAGAGGCGAAGGGAAGGAAAAGATGTGGTCGAAAAAAGTGTACAAGCAAGAGAGATAACCGCACCCTGGAGAGGATTGTGAAACAAAACCCATTCAAAAATGTGGGGGAGATTCACAAAGAGTGGACTGCAGCTGGAGTGAGTGCTTCAAGAACCACCACACACAGACGTATGAAAGACATGGGTTTCTGCTGTCGCATTCCTTGTGTCAAGCCACTCTTGAACCACAGACAGCGTCAGAAGCGTCTTGCCTGGGCTAAAGAGAAACAGGACTGGACTGCTGGTGAGTGGTCCAAAGTCATGTTCTCTGATGAAAGTAAATTTTGCATTTCCTTTGGAAATCAAGGTCCCAGAGTCTGGAGGAAAAGAAGAGAGGCACTTCATCCACGTTGCTTGAAGTCCAGTGTAAAGTTTCCACAGTCAGTGATGGTTTGGGGTGCCATGTCATCTGCTGGTGTTGGTCCATTGTGTTTTCTGAGGTCCAGGGTCAACGCAGCCACATACCAGGAAGTTTTAGAGCACTTCATGCTTCCTGCAGCTGACCAACTTTTTGGAGATGCAGATTTCATTTTCCAACAGGACTTGGCACCTGCACACAGTGCCAAAGCTACCAGTACCTGGTTGAAGGACCATGGTATCCCTGTTCTTAATTGGCCAGCAAACTCTCCTGACCTTAACCCCATAGAAAATCTATGGGGTATTGTGAAGATGCAATACACCAGACCCAACAATTCAGAAGAGCTAAAAGCCACTATTAGAGCAACCTGGGCTATCATAACACCTGAGCAGTGCCACAGACTGATCGACTCCATGCCACGCCGCATTGCTGCAGTAATACAGGCCAAAGGAGGCCCAACTAAATACTGAGTGCTGTACATGCTCATACTTTTCATGTTCATACTTTTCAGTTGGCCAACATTTCTATAAATCCTTTGTTTTTATTGGTCTTCAGTAATATTCTAATTTTCTGATATGATGAATTTGAGATTTTCATTTGTTGTCATTTGTAATCATCAAAATTAAACAAAATAAACATCTGAAATATATGAGTTTGTATGTAATGTATGAATATAATATACAAGTTTCACTTTTTAAATGGAATTACTGAAATCAATCTACTTTTTCATGATATTCTAATTTTATGACCAGCACCTGTATTTCTTTATTTTACATGCATTTGTAGCTTCAGATTGTAACTATAGTAACAAACAAACAATGAAGATCATTCACTGAACGTTTACAATTTGAGATCCTTTAGATCTTAAAATTGAAACAACGTAAGATCTTCTAATTTATCTTTGTTAAAATCGTAAAATAAAAAGCTGTACTTCTTTATTTAACAAATCCAAATATTTTGAATTGTTGGTCTTTGTTAAAATGTAAGCATTACTGGGATGTCTGTATATATATATATATATATATATATATATACATCAAGATCCAGACTGACAAACAGGTGATGGCTAACCAACCAGACATCCTGTTGATCGACAAACAGCAGAAGAAGGCAGTAGTGATAGATGTGGCAATCCCAAGCGACAGCAACATCAAGAAGAAAGAACACGAGAAGCTTGAGAAATACCAAGGGCTGAAAGAGGAGCTAGAAAAGATGTGGAAAGTAAGAGCAGCAGTGGTGCCAGTGGTAATTGGAGCACTGGGGGCTGTGACCCCCAAACTGGGAGAGTGGCTACAGCAGATTCCAGGTAAAACATCAGAGGTCTCTGTCCAGAAGAGCGCAGTCCTAGGAACAGCTAAGATACTGCGCAGAACCCTCAAACTCCCAGGCCTCTGGTAGAGGACCCGAGCTTGAGGATGACACATACCACCCCACGAGGGGTGAGAAAACAGTTTTTTTTTTTTTTTTTATAATATATATATATATATATATATATATATATATATATTATATATATATATATTATATATATATATATTATATATATATATATATTTCTTTAAGAATGAATTTGTTATTTGATAAAAATAAAGTTTGAAAAAATTTAATATCAAAATAAATCAAAGTTACGCAGCTACAGAAGTATTTAAAGATGTTGCTGGACCTACACCGGTCCACCGAGCTATTATAAGGACGCCCAAATATATGCAACTGAAGAATTTTGCTGCTTCATAAAAATGAAATCTTGTTAAAAATAATTGTATGTTGACATGTAGGGATACATAATTTGTTAAAATGTTTAAAAAGGCATTTAATTTTAAGAGGAGTGTGTAAACAGCTTCAAGCAAAAATTCTGCCTTAATGCGTCTTTAACTCATTCTTATGCTCAGTAACCCGTGAACCTGAAGTTTGATCAGGAAAAGGAATATTTCCTGAGCTTCTTACTCATCTACTGTTGCACCTGATTTCTGACTCATGCTGTGCTAAGGTCATGGTTAACTTATTATTACAGTGTGATGCACTCAGCAGAGACTCTCTGTGGAGGTCTCTGCTGAGCCATAAAACTGTCAAAATGTGTCACAAACTCTTGGATATTTTCTGCCACTATACATCACCCCTCTAAGCAATCACCGCTTCATCTTGAACTACTTTGAATATTGCATCAAATACTCTAAAGCCAGAGTATGAAGACCCACGTGAACTAAGTGCCTGCTTCGCTCCCCTAAACCAGCAGGGGCCTCCCAGTAATGCTTACATTTTAACAAAGACCAACAATTCAAAATATTAAGATTCATTAACTGAAGAAGTAAAGATTTTTATTTTACGGTTTTAACAAAAATAAATAAGAATATTTTATATAGTTTCAATTTTAAGATCTAAAGAATTTCAAATTGTAAACGTTCAGAGAGTAATCTTCATGGTTTGTTTGTTACTATGATTACAACTGGATGCTACAAGCACATCGTTTTTTTATCTAGCAGATATCAAACAATTGATCTCATCATTAGTGATTGCTTTTTAAACCCAGATTTACTCCCCCAGCATCGAAACATTGATAACGCAGATAATCTTAACAGGAAGAGGGGCTAGGAAATCAAATTCAGCTCAAGGCCCCATTCAATCGTGGGTTGGCCAAAACTGAAATTACAGAATACAAGACAGATAATAAGACTTTGCTGAGTTTATTATCTGTGGGTTTCGTCATCAGTCCCATGCAGCATCTGCGAGTGTCTGCACTGTTGCTCAGAGGGTCTCTGTGCTGCCTTGCGATGGACTGTGGACATGCTCACTGTGCACTCCGCCTCAATAACCCCTGGATATGGTACCGGCTTTCACTTTCACATCCATGCACAGAGCTGAGAATAGACAGTTTACAAATGATTTAACTTTTGCTGGTCCTACAGTTACTCGTTTTTGTCACATTACAAAAACAAACAGATCATTTTTTTTATTTAGAGTTTTTTTATTTAGCTCAAAGTACAGCATAACTGTGAAGTGGAAAGAAAATTATATTGTTTTTCTCAAATACTTCACTAACAAAACTAAAAAATATTGTATGTACATACAGTAAAGTGTATTCATCCTTTTTTCTTAAAGGAACTAGAGGCAGGATGAAAAAGTTAAACTCATGAGTAACTGAAGCCACCAGCTAACTTGAAATGGTAGCGCAGAAACCCTCCATAGACCGACTGTATTTACAGTACTGCACTGCTGTAATGCTATTTAAGGTATAGTGGAGGGTTTTTTATGAATTTCTGAAAAGACCCAACCTCTTCACTTTAAAAAAAAATTGACATCCACAACCCTGTACCCGCACCCGGGAGGGAACACCTATTAGACACGTGTGAGAGCATGCACAAGCCTATTTGTCCTCTTGCACACTCCAGTTAAGAGTTGTTTGCATGGCTCATACAAGCATACTTTCCAAAAGAAGATTTGCAATTGTTCCACTATGTCAGACTCACCATCGGTAAGTGAAAATGGGGAAGATCACATAGGACAGCTTTACCTTAACATATCACCTGAATGATTGACAATCAGGAGGATAACTTATTTAGATGATCCACCTGGAAAAAGAACATCCTGCACTATACCTATAAGGACAAAGTCAAGATTTCAGCATCTTTTAAATTTAGTCTCTTGTAGAAAAGCAAAATATCCAGCTTAATTTCAGTTCTGGGAGTAGTTAAAGAAAACTGGTGAACAGATTACAAGGAATTACATTAGGCTATGTTCACACTGCAGGCCTTGATGCTCAATTCTGATTTTTTTTTATGTGAAATCCGATTATTTTTGTGTTGCCGCTCACATTTCCAAGTATATGCAATTTGTATGTGATCTCCTACATGAACTGCATTCAAACAACACAATTGTCACACATGTAAAGTTCAGTAGAGGACACAATGACATCACAAGCCAGCCTGCTTTGTGTTTACGGAAGTAAACATGGATGGTAGCGCTGGAGCACATCTAGCGATCTTTTCCAACCTTTAAAACTCAAACGTTTCAAGATGGTTAAAAAAAATACTACTCTCCGTATTGTCCTCCTACATGGTTGTTTTTCTTTTTGCTTCTGTGTAGCAAGACGCCAAATAGCGACCTTTGTTGAGGTTTAATGATGTTAAGGTCAGATGAATATGAAAAGATCAGATTCGTATCGGATTCAGGACCACATAGCCAAGTGACCCGGGTCGCATTGGAAAAAATCGGATCTGTGTTGTTCAGGCTGCCATGAAGAGCAGATACAGGTCGCTTATGGGCAAAAAAAATCTGATTTGGGTCACTTCAGGCTGCAGTGTGAAAGTAGCCTAAGAGAGTTAAAGGAAGAAGACGTGTAGAAGTTTAATGCAGGGTTAGGTTCTAAAAATACAAAGTTTTAAACATCTTCCTGAGCTCCATTCTCTGAACATGGAGAGAGAAACACAGCTGCAGACAATCAAGAACTAGACTTTTATCAAAGTGAAAGGCCAGGAAAGGGCAGCATTGATCAGAGATACACTATATTGCCAAAAGTATTTGCTCACCCATCCAAATTATTGGAATCAGGTGTTCCAATCACTTCCATGGCCACAGGTGTATAAATTCAAGCACCTAGGCATGCAGACTGTTTTTACAAACATTTGTGAAAGAATGGGTCGCTCTCAGGAGCTCAGTGAATTCCAGCGTGGAACTGTGATAGGATGCCACCTGTGCAACAAATCCAGTCGTGAAATTTCCTCGCTCCTAAATATTCCACAGTCAACTGTCAGCTGTATTATAAGAAAATGGAAGTGTTTGGGAACGACAGCAACTCAGCCACGAAGTGGTAGGCCACGTAAACTGACGGAGCGGGGTCAGCGGATGCTGAAGCGCATAGTGCGAAGAGGTCGCCAACTTTCTGCAGAGTCAATCACTACAGACCTCCAAACTTCATGTGGCCTTCAGATTAGCTCAAGAACAGTGCGCAGAGAGCTTCATGGAATGGGTTTCCATGGTCGAGCAGCTGCATCCAAGCCATACATAACCAAGTGCAATGCAAAGCGTCGGATGCGGTGGTGTAAAGCACGCCGCCACTGGACTCTAGAGCAGTGGAGACGCGTTCTCTGGAGTGACGAATCGCGCTTCTCCATCTGGCAATCTGATGGACGGGTCTGGGTTTGGCGGTTGCCAGGAGAACGGTACTTGTCTGACTGCATTGTGCCAAGTGTAAAGTTTGGTGGAGGGGGGATTATGGTGTGGGGTTGTTTTTCAGGAGCTGGGCTTGGCCCCTTAGTTCCAGTGAAAGGAACTCTGAATGCTTCAGCATACCAAGACATTTTGGACAATTCCATGCTCCCAACTTTGTGGGAACAGTTTGGAGCTGGCCCCTTCCTCTTCCAACATGACTGTGCACCAGTGCACAAAGCAAGGTCCATAAAGACATGGATGACAGAGTCTGGTGTGGATGAACTTGACTGGCCTGCACAGAGTCCTGACCTCAACCCGATAGAACACCTTTGGGATGAATTAGAGCGGAGACTGAGAGCCAGGCCTTCTCGTCCAACATCAGTGTGCGACCTCACAAATGCGCTTCTGGAAGAATGGTCAAAAATTCCCATAAACACACTCCTAAACCTTGTGGACAGCCTTCCCAGAAGAGTTGAAGCTGTTCTAGCTGCAAAGGGTGGACCGACGTCATATTGAACCCTATGGATTAGGAACGGGATGTCACTTAAGCTCATATGTGAGTCAAGGCAGGTGAGCAAATACTTTTGGCAATATAGTGTACATTTAAAAAAAACTATGGTAGCTCTGGAGGATCTGCAGGAATCCAGGCTTCAGGTGCAAGAATCTTTTGACTATCTTTTTTCCATTCCTCTAATTTAGTCTATGGAAGAGCCGCAAGATGAAAGTCGTGACGAAATGAAAGTCAGAAGAAGTCCTGTATACAGTTTTCCAAAAGCCATGTAGGGGATCATTTAAATATGAGGAAAAGGGAATTCTCTTGATATAAGGCAACGGCTGAACAGGGTTCAGTTTTAAGCTGTGATGAAGATTCTTTTTTAGCATTAAAACTAGATAGAAGCTAAATTAAAATCATTAATAATGGTTGACGAGTTGATGAATAAAGCCCATAATATTTTTGGATCCAATTAGATTCTAGTCATGTGAAAAAGTGAGAATTTCTTTTTTTAACTAACTCCTTTACAGATTAGGACAAATATCACTTCTGGGTGAAATTAAATGACTTCGATTCTAACTGCAAAGGTCTAATCAGGGATTTAACTAAAAGGAAATATTTTAAACAATAATAACCATAGATGGAAGCTGGTCAGAGTGTGTCGCAAAGAGCAATTGGCAAACATGTATGCTTAGATCTCCAAAGCTGACAGAGACTTGATGCTATAGCTTTATTATCTCATTGGGTCCTAACAAAAACATTACTCTTTTAAAATGGCTTTATAAAGTATAGATAGGTCACTTAAGAACAGCTTTAACTCAAAATCAAACCCTTTCTTATTAATTGTGGCTTTTCAACAGCTGTATAACTTCTTTTCATTAAATGACTGCACCGATGACAGGTTTCCAGCCACATCACAGCACTACCTATGTCCATACGCTCAATATTTCACGATCTGATTGAACTGCATTCAGATTGGAAAATCTAAATAACAGGATTACTGTTTATGTGGACATAATTAATCAAAAGATGCGGATCAGAATATTATGAGAATATCTAACCAGAACCTTCAGTCAGTTAAGGCAGAAATACTTTACATTGGCATGGGTCGTTCATCCACACTCATTTCTACAACTTGACCCTGTATTTACATGAAAAATAAGTAAGCAACAGATTCTGTAAAGAAAAACTCTGTAAAAATAAAAAAATAATAGGGTCACTGTGACTCTTGTGACTAAAACTGAAAAAATGATTTAAATAGGAGGAAAATTGTATGAACTCTAATGAAATGTGCAGCTGCAGTGTTGTAATGGTGTGTTTCTGCCTCTGCTTCTCATTGAATACTGAGTCAAAAAGTGTCCCAAATTCAAATCCAAAATTAACACACAGCAGAAACCTCTATTATGCTTCACTGGCACCTGTCATGGTCTCCTTTCAAGGTTTCTAAGAAAGGTATCAGATTTACTTTGCTTGAAAATGATCAGGTTGGAGGAATGTGAGCTCTTTTTTCTTCTGGGTGCCAACAGATGGCACATTTTAACCCATTTCCACACTCGGATTGAAAGCGCTTTTTGAAGATGATGGCAAATCACTCTCAGCCACTGGAGCATTGAGGCAAGCTGCACTTTGGTCCAGTTTTTAGGCCTGAAATCGCCCCTCTAGCTCCTCTATGTGCACTAAAACCCACTAGTCCAATAGAGGGAGGCAGCCTAAATGCTCCATCAGCACTGAGGTTTGGCTGAGGTGCTACAATAGCATCAGGTTCCAAATTCTCTCCAGCTGGTGGAAAAATTGGCTTGTTAATGTGAGGTTCTTACCGTTTAAAAAATCCCCAAAAAACAACATTGGCTCCCTTTAATGCTCTATCCTTCCATATATTTTCCCCTCCTTTCATTTGGAATAATTTAAAGCTTAAACAATCAGATGCTTGAGAAGTAGCCTGGAGTTTGAAGGGGGTCAGTTTGGCCACGTTTTTTGCGTTTGAAACAGTGATGGAAAGAAATGCTAAAAGAGGGAAAAAATGAGAAGACAGAGGGAGGACTATGGAGAGAGCTGCTGAGGCAGGTGCAAGCCGTCCGCATACAAGGTGGCGATTAGCGGAAAAGTGGCCCTGTGTAAGGCAAGAGGAACATCTGTGCCTATTACTGGAGGACACAAAGGACTGTGAGCAGGGGGTGGGAGCAGAGATTGGTAAGGGGGACAAAAACCATGGTCTCCAACACGAATAGGGCCTCACCAAACACCACAGGCTGAATTGCCTGGCCAAATTTGAGGCTTTCAGTGCTGCTTGTCATTAGCATTTGAAAAAGCATGGCAGGAGCCCACTCAGTAAGTACCTCATGGGTCGAAGCAGAAACCTGACATAAAGCTTGCAAAAAAAAAGAAAAATGAACCCCCACCCCTCCAAACAAATCAGTCTCATGAATTCTCTGCTTCTATGGTATCCTGTCTTCCAAATGGAAGATTATAGATGTTTATGTAAGCTTTTAAATTATGATGACATTTTTTGGATCCTTCCAAAGGCCTCAGTGGACCATAGGTTTAGTCATAGTAAACTGTAATTCATGTCTGTAGTGGTCTGGGAATAAAACAGAAGACTATTCTTTGAAGGTTTATGGGCATGGAAAACTCTCTCTGGTGTAAAAAAGAAAAATCTTTACGTTTGTTTCTTTCTGACTGATAATTTAAAGCCACATAGGAATATTATTTCTGATTTTATTTCTTTGTAAATATTATATTCTAACAAATTATAGAGGCATTCTCACTTTAATTTACCAAGTCTGTCTAGACACTGAGACATCCAACCCCTGGTGCCAAAAAGGCCAAGCGCCACTGTCTTCTATCTTTGTGGAAGGTAGTGGCGCTTGATTTGACTGATCAATTTAAAAGCTGTTTGGAGATAGATAGATAGATAGATAGATAGATAGATAGATAGATAGATAGATAGATAGATAGATAGATAGATAGATAGATAGATAGATAGATAGATAGATAGATAGATAGATAGATAGATAGATAGATAGATAGATAGATAGATAGATAGATAGATAGATAGATAGATAGATAGATAGATAGATAGATAGATAGATAGATAGATAGATAGATAGATAGATAGATAGATAGATAGATTCAAAGGTGCTTTTCATATGTGCATTATAAAATCTCTCACAATCACATTCTTCCTAAAGATAAGGATAAAAAAATTACAAATCTTGGAGAAACAACACATGTGCTGCAGTGTGTCTACAGGCGACGTTACACATCATATCTCATTAATGTTTCAGTTGACCTAACATATTAAACTTCTGTCTTTCATTCTGGTTCATGGTCATGTCTAATGGGTAGAAAAAGCATGAAAAATAAAAGAGTTTTTCTGGAGCCTGTAGATCAAACCTGTTCAGAGAATTGCATTTTATTTTTTTCTTCTGATCGGAGAACACTGTTGGGGGTGGGGGTGTAGGGGTTTACATCACGCATGCCTCAATGCATATATCTGTTTGCTTAAATATTCCAATTCATTCCAAGACAGATTTGGATATATATATCCAAGCAAATTGTGATTCGAGAACAAGATGTTTCAAATTTTTTGCTGTCAAATACTGTGCTGGGTGTAACAAATAAAACCAAGTATCTTTGGCACATCATCACAGAAAATCTGTCAGACGATGATGATATTTGCAGACAATGTAGATTGTTGTATGCTCAAGCTAATACCCTTGCACGTAAATTTGGTTCATGTACTGATAAAGTCAAAGTGGAACTGTTTAATGCATATTGTACCTATCTGTACACTGCTCACCTGTGGACTACATATAGAAAAGTCAACCTGCAAAGGCTGCAGGTGGCCTATAATGATGCTATGCGGTTACTTTTGAAACGTCCAAGATGGTCCAGTGCAAGTGAGATGGTTGTCACAGCAAGAGTTAATACCCTACAAGCTGTTCTACGAAAGTTAATGTATACGTTTATTTGTAGGTTAAATGCATCTGAAAACGATATTATTTTGTCACTCACTGATACCACACAGTGCAATCCGATATCAGTCTAAGCTGTGGAGACACTGGTATTCCTGTCTTCTTAAAGATCCTATTTAATCGATAATGGTACTTGTATTGTGTTTTTATCATTAACTATTTTTTATTTTATTTTTATGTATGTATTTATTGGACCATGAGTCCGGAATAAAGTTTATCTATCTATCTATCTATCTATCTATCTATCTATCTATCTATCTATCTATCTATCTATCTATCTATCTATCTATCTATCTGTCTGTCTGTCTGTCTGTCTGTCTGTCTGTCTGTCTGTCTGTCTGTCTGTCTGTCTGTCTGTCTGTCTGTCTGTCTAAATGGCAAAGATATTAACATGAAAGATCAAAGTTTTGAAAAATACATGACCCTACTGCATAACAAAAAAACAACAATTAAAATCATATCTTTAGTTTTAAGAGATTGGTTTAAGAGCAAGATAGAAACAATGAATATGTATGACCCCAGTGAGTTAATGTCTGAAAATCAATTATATCATATGCTTTGAGTTCAAGATTAAAAAGAAACATGAACTTTATTTAGAATAATTTTAGACAACCTGTCTGTCCATCTATCTATCATCAATCCATCCATCTATCTATTCATCCAGCCTCCTCTACTCATCATAGATTGGAGCATGGTCCGTTAGGGAAACTCCTTTCTCCACCTCCCTCTCCTCATAGGCTGGACATTCCCAGGTAAAAAGTAAATAATAATATCCTCTGGTCATTTCTATGTCCACCCTGGCATTTCCTTCAGGTTGGAAAGGCCAGAAAACTTCCAGGGAAGGTATTCAGGAGAACTTCTGATTGTGCCTGAACCAATGAAGCGTACTTTGAATATGGAAGAGCAGCTCTTCTATCTGAAGCTTCCTCTCAGACAATGAAGTATTTTTAGCCATTTCTGTCAAAGATATAATAGATTTGGTTCCTACACTTCCTCTCCTATTTGAATGTTTGTTTGATCCAAAAATGAGTCTACAGTAAGAACATAATGACAATTGATCATGCAATTCATAAAAGAATCCAACTCAACGACTGAAGCTCTGAAGGTCTCACTTCCTCAGCTAAGGTCTTAATGATTCAGCCATAGAAATGAAAGGCTGGGTAAAAATGGCCACTATGGGAGAGCAGGCCAAACCACGACTGATGCAGTGAAAAACAAAAACCCATCACACCTTTGCTTAAATTTATCTTTGTACAAGTCAGAAAAGCTAACTGAACAAACAAAAGTGAGAGTCGAAAAAAAAAATCATAACTACAGTCGAAATGGTAGCTGTACTGTGGTGGGGTAGCCCTGCACACCTCTGAAGTTTCAGGTCCTTGGGAACTGTCAGAACGATTAAAGCTGCTGTCCAAAATTAAAACTTGTATACCATCAGTCTGTATATTTAACTTCAATCACTTTTCAGTTAAAGGTATATTGGAAGATTTTCAAGAATTTTTTTAAAAGACCTGACTTCTCCACTTAAAATAAAATTCACATCCACAACCCTGCGCCCGAACATTCGCCCTAATCCCTTAATCCCTCCAACACTATGTAGAGCGATGATTATATAGTAGACTTTATAGCAAACTCCGTTAAATTATTGTTTGGACAGATGATCACTACTTTTTACTCTGTGTCAGTGTATTCTCATTATCAGTTCGTATGAAATCGTACGAAAAGTTATGCACAGTAATTTCGTACGTTTTTGACGTTTTTGTCGTGGTAATTCGTCGTATTTTTA
This sequence comes from Cyprinodon diabolis, assembly GCA_030533445.1. NCBI lineage: Eukaryota > Metazoa > Chordata > Actinopteri > Cyprinodontiformes > Cyprinodontidae > Cyprinodon > Cyprinodon diabolis. The sequence goes on from CM060080.1 coordinate 5,330,049, forward strand.
CGTCTTGCCTCGAGACAAGTTATCCTCGCGCAGGCGCATCTTATCAATAACCTAGAATTTAACATACAATTAGCCCTAACCCTGACCCTAGCCCTAACCCTCAGATACAAAACAGCAAGCAACGTAGTGAGAGACATCAAGAAGTAATTATTGCACTGTTTTTCCCAGTTTTACGTCCATCCGCGGATCTGCTTTTTTCGTCTGTCTGGCTGTGCATGTGCACTGATCTGTTTTTTCGAGGAAAAACGTCAAAAACGTACGAAATACTGTGCATAACTTTTCGTACGATTTCATACGAACTGATAATGAGAATATGTTGTCTGTGTTTGTCGTGAACCACCTCCACTGTGCGGTGCAAGCGCCATCTTTGCTATTAATCACCGTTGTCGGGTAGCGGCATACACTTCTCATACACTTCGAAGACACCCTCGACCATTTTTAAAGAATCACAGTGAGAAAGGTGAGCTTCAATGACTTCAATGTCTGAAACTGTACCTCACCACTGACACACGTCTGAAAGATAGTTAGCTATCTATTTCTGTGCAGAAAAAGATATCTAACGGGACGAGCAAGTAGCATGGCCTCACTTAAACATATCACCAAAATGACTGACAATTAGGAAGACCACTTTTTTGGATGATCCACCCGGAAATAAAAGATCGTCCTCTTTACCTTTAAGCAGCAAGACAATTATCTAAATTCAGATTTTATTTTTTTTTTTACACATTTATTACATAAAAATATGCAGACATCTGAGTGAACACAAGGAAGAATCCCTGCATAAAAAAGAGTGAAGACACACTCAGTCTAATTTAAATCTATAAAGCCCAGACATAGAGGGGATGTGGGGGACAAACGATATCAGTTATAGGATATGTGTTATATCTAAGTTTTTCATGTTTAATAAAAGAACATAAAGCTTTTCAGTTCTGAAGCATAATGAACTCCTTAAGTACACTAAGAATGTAAAATGTGGATCTATAATTGTGTCCTTAACAGAGGCAAAACTTTAATCATTACCTTCCTTAGAGTAATGTACTATGATACTCTGTGACCTCTTTCCCCCAACCAAAAAGCAGATGGTGGTTCAATACTTAACAATATATAATTTATATGCTTGGTAGAGCATTTTCACAAGATCTAATTGTACTATTGACAGAGCTAGATGAGAAGCAGAGAAGGCTGATTTGTTTAATATTTGACTAGGAGAATGCAATCGACTTTTGCTTTTGTTAATCTTTTCAAAGATCAAAACATGAACCTTCCTTTCTGGAAGCTCTGACCTAATACTGCCTGCTAATGTTTTCCAGAAGGACTTGCAATATATTCCTGAGTATCTATGTCTGTGTGTGTTTATGTGCATTCAGAGCTTATGTCGATATGTGCGGAAGGCTTCATCCTTTCCCTCTGATGGCTGTAGTGACAGTGGCGTACCATCAGATAAGAGGTCGCTGAACTGCAATAGCCACCTCTTTATTTAGAACAAATGGGGTGCAGCAAGAGTGCACCTCACAGTCGGCCACATTTCTCCAGTCATAATAAAACAGGAATGTTTTTGTTTTACTATATAATATGGTTCTGTTCTGTGCACAATTACTGTGCTTCCCATGTTTGACCACAGAAATATACAAGATGATTCACAAATAAGCCAGGTACTGTATGTATTACATCCGTCCGTCCATCCATCCAAGTGTCAAATAAAAAGGCTACTTTAAAGATGTTTTTAGTAAAAATGTACATATTGTCTCTTTAACAAATTTTAACAATGTATTCCATTACACTGCACACATACATTTCAATTAACAATGTAATTTTGCTTTCATGAGATTTGCATCTAATATTCATCTAAAATTGAAAACTAACATAATATTCTGACGTCCACTATCTCTGAGATAGAAATCTTGCATCGTAGTTGTTGTCATTCCGATCCACTTCCCTGTGCCTTGGCACAGCATGATCATATTGAAACTTAGACGTGTTCGTTTGCATGACTGACTCATAATATTGAAAAGAAGCAAAGAGAGGTGAGCAGTGAATCATTTCTTTAAAAAAAAAAAACTAATATCCACACAGGGGTTGCTATTTTGCTACTTCTGTCTCCAAACCTCAGAGGGACAGAAAAAAGAGAGGATGCTGTAGAAACGCTGATTGAGGGACAGCTGAAACATGTTAATGCCCTGATTTTGTTTTCATTGGGAGCGCTCCCTGGCTGAGGCACATCATTTAATTTTTGCATGCATCAAACTTCTCCATGTGAACTGTCACAACACTTGTTTGCATCTGTAGATGCCTCAAAAAGCAACTATCTTAGAGCAAATCACCTGGGGACAAGGCGGGATGTTTGCTTTGGCAGAAATCCCTTCACGCACTCATGCTTATTTCCTATGGTCCAAAAGGTGGCAAGTGTATACTCACTGGAAATACAATGAGCACATAGAGAATCCTGAGAGGAAGAAGATGTAGCAATCCAGGCACACTTTCTTAACAACAGAAGCAAATTGCTATAAACCAATGATAATTTTTTTACTTTCTTTTGTTCTGTTTTATACCTCTCTTTTGGATTGAAAACTAGGGTCATTAAAACAACTAAGGCAATAAATGAACACATGCTAACACAATCCTAAAAATGTATTCCTTTTCCTTTTCTTCATTTAAATTCAATTATTACTGAGAACAGTTTGGCAGCAAGGGAATAATAATGATAATAACGAAGGGTTGAGTGCAGAACAAAGGTGTGCAGCAGCCGCGTGGTGACATCTTTTATTGTTTTTGGATTGGCAAGATAATGGCGAGGACTGCCGCGAGGTGGGAGGGGGGGCAGGAAAAGTGGAGCTCAGCTCGCAGGTTATCTTTCATGCTGCACAGGATAATCATACAGCACTGAAAACCAGGGAGCAGCGGAGAGATATCTTCTTGGAGATCAAGGTCAAAACAACTCAAAGGAAGGTAGAAATTCAGTTTCAAAAACACTCACAGCTGGCTGAAAAATATCGATCTAGAGGCTCTTTCCTCCTGTTACCAACAAAGTCATTTCTCTGATAGACTGAGGTAAAAATACATTATTTTCTTGTCATAGTGATTCCAATTGATCACCGTTAGGATTCCACTGAACTCACAGAGAGAGGCAGAACAGAGCTCACCAGCAGACGAAAGAAACAACAATCCTGCTTTAAGTCAGTCCTGGCAAAGCATAGCCTGTTTTATGAATTCCCAAACAATCATTGAATGAAGTTACCAATTTAAGGTAAGATATTTCTGTAATAATTTTGCAATAATATTGCTAAAATCACTGTAAGGTGTTAAATGTCACATTGCAGTTTGGGGATACATAAATGTTGCATGACCAGCCTTGTTTCCAGTCAGTCTTTACAATTATGAAACGTTTCTGCTAAATCTTTATGCATACAGATCAATAACATCGCCTTGCCATTCGACTTCTAAGACACCGCAGTGAGCTCAGACAGTGATGAATCCCAGCCAAGTGGCCTTTGCTACAAAGCGGCAGCAACTCCCTTTTATTTCTTTGATTTATGCCCTTGGAAGTTGGGACATAAAGACAAACTTGATGATTGAAGTGGTTGACGTTGGGCGCAACTGTTATCTTAATTCACAGAGAGTTTAGTAATCAAAGCATATGAGGCGAGGTTAAGCGAATAATAATTTTTCTCTTTGATTGCAGTTTTTATAAACAGATTTTCAGTGCTTTCAGACAGACTATGCTGTTAAACTCCAGAATGAATCAGTACTAAGGCCAGTTCCTCTTTTGGCTTCAGTCCTGAAGCACAGTCTGGTTATTATTTGGATGCTAGAACTACAAAGTCCAGGATGGCAATTCCTTTGTTCTGAGCTCTGATCCTTCTCTTATTGTCCAGGCAGCAAAGCAAGGTCCTGACCTGACATCCTGATTGGACTTTTTACTCTTTTGATGTCTGCCAACCCCCCATTCTGAGATTATTGCTGTAGTCGATGCGCTGGCCTTGATATGTGCAACCTGTAGCTAGAGTGGAACTTGAGGGGTCAATGACCCTGCGGCTGAGATACCATTACAAACAGCTTGTACCAAATGCATCAAAGGTTTTATTTCCAAAGCTCTGTCATGTAAGATTCAGTTCATCTTTATAAGAATACTGTCACAGCACGTTTTATGTTTGATGATTTTGGTAAAATGCAGGATAGAAATGAACCGATCCTTTAATGAAATAAGTCGTTTTAGTACGCATTAGTGAGAGGGTTTGGATGAATGTGCTTACAGAAGAAAGCACTTTGCCTGTATGAATGGAAAAGTGCTTTCTAAATTCATTCCAAATACTGTTTGTATCTTATTGCTGATACAAAATAATGTTGGCTGAGGGATACTGATCAAAACTGGAAATCGACTTGAGTCTACTTAATTCAGTAGTGCAAATTGGTTAATCACCTACGTTTTCCTTTGGCAGCAATCTATAATGTTGGTGAATTGGTTACTTACTTCTTTTCAAAACTCTTTTACCAATTCAAACTCAGGAGTGAAGTTTTGGCTAAAACACAATGCATGGAATTTGATGCAATCAGGTGTCCTGTTGCTGTTTTTGATGAATTGGCGATAGAGCTGTTAGACCTTGAATCTTGACCTACTGTACATTAGAGACAAGAGGCCTCCAGTGTTGTGAGAACTATATTGCTACATTTTCCATTCTGTTCTGACATGTTTAGGTTTACCTATTGAGATTTTAAGTTTAGTGGACAGCAGATGGGTAAAAAGAAAGTGCATACAACCCATTTGTACCAACAGCGCATTCTGTCCGACCACAGGAACGGATGATTTCAGGAAAATTAATTGATTGAATTGTATTCATTCAATGAAACACTTTTGAACATCTAGTCACTTATCTCTCTTAGTTAACAAGACAACATAGTTTTTTTTTATTTTTTTTATTATTAATTTGTGACTCATTTTCAAATTTAAGATACCTGCTGTTGCATGTAAAGCTAAATGCATTCATTCAGTTTGAATACAGTTAAACTGAACATGTCAGAAAGGCAAATATGTCACAGTATCTACTTATTGTTACGTACTGAAGTTACATAAAACAATAATGTTAAATCAGTGACAGATTCTTATGTAGACCCAACAGATGCAAATAGTTTTAATATTCAGTCATAACTATTCAACATTTTCATGTTCTCTTTAAGACATGAAACAATAATGTTAAAGTAACTAAATATACTTGAAAATATCAACCAATGCCAGATTTCCTTTTCCCATTGTATTGGAGAAACCACACATTTATTGTAATGCAATATGGCATAAACCAATTGTTCTAAAAAAGTTTTAAAAAAACAAACCATCATGGTTTAGAAACAAGCAAATTGAACCAAAAAGTCATAACAAGGCTTTTGTTACGCTACTCCAGACATTTTGAAATGAGAAAGCTTTCTGGATGGTAAGCGAAATGTCTTTAAACTTAAACCAAGTCCAGTGGATTGTTTTATAATTTTGTTGGAATGACTATGACCTGGATGACTAAAATTCTTCACCAGCATGAACATGGCATACATCAACATCGATATTTAGTTACAGGTAGAAGAAATGTGTCACTCAGCATTTTTAAATATAATAATCCTCGGCAAAGAGCCAGATACGTATTTCATCCATGAGTCCTTCTGGATTTGCACAAATAAGTCTTTGATGGAGGTATTGTACTTTCCTAACCCACATTTATCTGAACTACGGCTGCATCTTGATGTTAACAGGGACTTTAAATCCAAAATTAAAACATTAAAAGTTTAAAAGGTCTTTAGACCAAAATTAGAAAAACAATAAAATGTAGTATTAAAAAGAAATGTGTCCGACTCCAACATTTCCAGTGAACATATGGGGCAGAAAAGTGTTGAGGGAGTTTATGAGTAAGCTTACCTGTGTTAAAATCATTCAGCGTTGCCCCTCAGAGATTTAAACACATCAATCATTGATGGGAGAAAAGTGTTGTTCACTACAGAAGGACTTGCAGTAGATGGAGAGACATGTTTGGATTCTTTGAGTGTTTCTCACTGGCTTTCCAGAAATTCACTCTCTTACAGATGCTGTCAAGCTGAATCCAGTAGCCCAGCACTCCCCTGCGTCCCCCCCACCTCAACCACCAAAATAATTGCAGGCCACCCTTGGCTGTCAACTAATGTCATTGTCTCATTAGTGCTCACATTGGTTCTGTCTTAGCTGCTAGCATCAGGAAAGGTCAGTGTGGCGTCTCCACATGGAGACATGGCACACTTTTCTGGCTGGGAAAGCTTTAACATGCTTTCCTGGCTTCTTTCTTTGTTTTAGTTTTTGTTGTATTTCGATTTTTTTGTTTGTTTGCCAGGGGGGGTAATGACTCCTCTCAGATGGCTGAGACAGCTTTCTACTCAATTTAATTGAATTCAAAATTACATTGTTAATCCAAAAGGGAAATTATATGTGGTAGTAACTCATAGTGGGTTTATTCAATTAGTCGTTATTTATGACAAGAGAGGTAGTTAAGAAGTATCTACTGTAGCAGTCGGTCTTGTGCACCTTGTCTACAGAAACCCTGGCATGAAGATAATCTGACGAGTAATTTTTTTTAACCGTCCTCTAAAGATGATCTCCTTCGTTCTATGAAGAATTCTTTTATGTAGGTGTAGTTATTTCCAAAGTTCATAGAGGAGTTCCTCCCTTGAGCATGTTTAATATCTCTGTCTCCTACCGTGGCCAGAAAGTGTGGCAGAGAGACATTGGAGTCAGAGATAAGATTCTTTTTGTCAAGTTTCAGTAAAATACATGCCACTGCATTCCTGATGTTCTGGAAGGATCCTCAGACTTGGAGCTTTTCTAACTTGTTTCCTAAAACCCTGACAGTGTCCAAAAGGACTGATGGAAATTGGCACCTTCTTTTCAGTTCAACTGTAACTTGCTGAAGTAGTTAAAGTTATCTTTCTAGTTTATTTAAGATTTTACATCATTTTAGATTGAACTTTCCAGATATAAAGTGTAAAAAAGACAGATGAACATGTGTATTTTTTTTAATTAATTTTAGTTGAATAGTTATATCTGGTTTTTATCCTTAGACTATAAAAACAAATAATGCCATAGTTAAAATTTTTCAATACAATAAAAAAAAAATTTCTTTAAATAATTTTAACTTAAAGCATTCTGGAAGGGTTGCAGTGAAAATCGTTAATAGCCGATGTCTACCTATATCCATAAGTTTTTTTCGATTTTAAATGTAAAACAACAACACAGGATAACACACTAAATTACTTATTCATTTTTTGGTAGTAGCTGGCATCAGTGTCTGACACACAACTCTATAAATGCACAAATGCAATAAGCTGGTTCTTTTCATTTAGTTCCTGCACCCCAGTGATCACAAGCTTTTAAGAGACTAAAAATATTTCAAACCCAGCTGGATGTAAACTGGTCCGTTTACTTAGAATGTGAGATTGTCACCATGTAACTGGCAAAATCATATAAAATGACACGAAAAAGGATTTAGGGCAAACTGTGTCACTGCTCAGAGATATAATTTACTTGGCAGCCCTTATTGACTTGCAGCTCTCTTCTCGGGAATGTCATGGATTGGAGGAATCTAGAAACTATTTTTTAATCTCCCTGGTTGTGCACAACTTGCTAATCATTCATTCAGTCAACCGGGGTTGCATGCTCTTTCACTTGCAATAGTATCTGTACCACTTGAGCATTTTTTTGCTTGTTTTTAGTTTTTTGGGAAGGATTTGATTTTAAAGGCAAGCACAAAATACAGCACAGGTACGCACTAGAAGAAAAAATACATGCTAGGACTACTAGGGCCCGCTAGGACTTTTTTAGTATGTTTCTACCAACTTTGCTGCAGCAGAGCACAACCCTAATCTCTTTTTCATAAAAAACTCAACCCATTCAACCCTTTTGTCCATCAGGTTTTAAATTTTGCCAAAGATTTGTCAGGGTTCTGCCCTCTATTTAAGTTTATTTCTAGTTTCTTTGTTATTCGGTGTCTTTGAAGTTGTTTTCTGTCAGTTTGATATCTCTTTAGTTACTCTCTGTTGCCCAGTTGTGCCTGTTCCCTCCCCTTGGCTCCCACCTAGGTAGCCCTATTCACAGCTGCTCCATATCAGCTCATTAGGCTATCCTTTGTTCTGTTCCCCATATATACACCACCTCTGCAGTCCCTGTTTGTTGGTTCTGTGTTGTTCTGTTGCATTTTGTTGTGTGTACCTTCCCTGATGTTACGTGGATTTTGTTGTTTTGTTTTCAGTATTTTAGCATTTTTTCTGGATTTTTGCCTCAGTCACATGTTAATCCTTAATTAAATCAGCAAAACTCATCTCCGTCTACTCATCTCTGCATTTGGGTCCTCAAAGCCTTCACCCAAACATGTCAAGATTCCCATAAAGAAAAATGTCAAAACATTAACTGGCTAATTTAATTTTATGAAGATTTTGATTGAAAAATAAACTATAGGCAAACATGTGATGAAATGTTGACACTGGTACTAATGTGTATTGAATTGTTATGAAGTTGCTTATGGGGTTATTTTTCCAACCTGAAAGAAAGAAAGTTACAATCACTATGACGCAGACTCTCCCTGCATTTGACCCAGAGCCACTGTAGAATGATGCCAAGCCACTTCTGGCAACTAGGCCTCTTTTTAAGATTGCCGAACAAGTCCAGGGAATCCAATGACTGAAAAGGATTTTTTATTTTTTTTTATTTAGACATTTGCTTTAAAAAAATATAAAAAAAGTTGCTTTCATCGTTCAAATAAAGAGCTAAAAGAACCACTTTGCCTTAACTAGGAAAAGGGAATTTAGAAATTATGAAACTTCCCTATTAAGAGAAAGTGGGCATGTGTTTTACTGGGCAGGTACAGTGCATTCAAGGTAGGCGCTTCACTGTGGCCATTTTCCAGGACAGAGGACAAGGACTGCACAGACTTGCATAAATTGAGCATAATAACACTTTGGACATAAAGGAGGGAATACAATGGTAACACAATAAAGCTTACCGTAAAAAAAGATTTTGCATGATATAGGCCCTTTAAACTATTCCCCATGTTCAGGGTCATTTCTTTTTTCTGATGAAAGGTAGGTACTGTAAGCCTCCATCACAGTTTTCAGTCCTAGACAGCCTTTAACAGGATTTTTTTCCCATGATTTTTTTATGATTCCTTCCATTTATTTTTTTATCACCTCTTACCAGCATAGCTGTCCTTGGTGAGGAAAACATTCCCCACAACATTAAGCTGCAACCTCTGGGTTTAACAATTAAGAGAGTGGGTTAGGAACAACGTGCAATGTTGATTTTATTATATTTCACATGAATCTAAAAGATAAACATAATCTGAGTGTCTTCTTCCCCATGTTTGGCAAATTACAAAATTAAAAATATAATGCCTTTTTGGGTTATGGTTTAGATTTACCAATGGCAAGATGTACAGTGTGAGGCATTTGGTTCATGATACTCTCACCTAAGCTTTCCATCACTGCAGCTCAATTATTGCTGTTCTTGCAAGAACTTTCAATTTTAAGTGCTTAATTTTTGGAGTGTGTGACCTGTTATTTTCACTTTGAAATATTGTCCTTCCCAAGTTTTTGGGTCTCTGTATCTCTTTCATGAAACAATTGGAAGGCATTTAGCGGTTGCCTGTCACAAAATGTATTATAAACAATACCATTTAACCACACAAGTGCTAATGTGTGAGAATAGGGGCCAGCACTAGATGCAGTCAACAGTAAACAAATGCCATCAGGCTACTAGGTTGTCAGACTTATCTTCGGAAAAAGGGTGTGGCCCAAGGAATTGGGGTGATGAGTATAGACAAGGTGAATCTTTTCTATCCAATCAAATAATCTTATAGAGGCTCTAAGCAGGGTACTACTCGCTAGGTTTAGATATCTTAAAACCCTGGTGGGTTTGAGCTATAACCCAGTCTGAGGAGAGGGGTTTGGCACGAGTGTGACAACAACGGTCATGTCTTGGTTGGTCTGTTTGGTCCATTCTCTCTCCATATTCAGATGTGGGACTAAACAAAGCAAGATGGTCAAAGTGTAGGTCATTATAGAAGTAAACCTGCTTTAACCTTCTCAACAACTGTTAAAAACACATTCTTACCCTTCTGGTTCAGAGATATGTAGTACTCCTTGTTGGTCTATGGTATGAAATCCTAATAAAATACATTGTGTCGCAGCCTTCTGTTCCAACAAAAATAAAGTACCAAAGTTTCCAATGAAGGCCGTGGGTGGTAACAGGTGGTTTTGTTTTTGTAATAAAATAAAAATAAAAAATATAAAAATACTTCAAGTGTCTTGGAACTTAGTAGAAACAAAATTTAATGTTTTAAGCTTCCGAAAAAGTGGTCAAAAAATCATTTTTCCAAAACCTCCCGTCCACACTAGACATTTTACCAAACATCCTCCAACACCTGGTGTGCTCCTAATCACTCAAATTAATGGGAGGGTCAAACAATTAAGAACTTACTCCAAACTATTCCAAATGTAAAAAATAAATAACACATTTTGGTTCTAAATTAACTTAAATATATTCTATATACCAAAAGACAAAAACTAAATTTGTAGAAACACCAAATTACAAGAATGTAGCATAAATGGCCACAACATCCCGGCCCCTAATTCATGTCCAAGAATTATAACCAACATTTGTTTAAATGGCCATTAAAAATAGAAAATGAATATTAGACATAACTTTTCAATATTTTTCTGTTAACAAAAATACCTAATTTAAACATTAACTTATGCAGTAGTCAATATTATACAATGTTTTTTTTTTGAGTACATATGTCCTTTTAGTGAAAAAATAAAAAAGGCAAAAACAGTCAGTGTTCCATGATTTCCAAGTTCTTCGTTTCTTCATGTGCAAGGTCTGTGTGTGTGTAAAAAGTGAATGTAGCAGAATGAGATGTTTAGCATGTCATTAAATGAGTATCCGTGTAAATGTAGAGCCAGAGGTTCCAGAACTTAGCTCAGTTGGAGACAAACATTTTTCCTTGTCTCTACACAGCCTCCAACAGGAGACATATTTTGTTGATCGGCTTTTCCAGCTCATTTGTTCTCGTCTTGACTCGAACACGTCGAACCAATCCATTTGCATCTGCCATGGTTTCTGTGATGCGTCCAATAGGCCAAGAATTTCTTGGTGCAGTCTCATCAACAACAAGCACTACATCATCAATGGCAAAGTTCCTGCGACTCTTGTTCCATTTCCGTCGTTCTTGCAACATAAGAAGATATTCTTTCACCCACCGCTTCCAGAACAGGTCCACAATGTATTGAACTTGCCTCCAACGTCTTCGCATGTAAAGGTCCTCCTTTTTGAACAAACCTGGCGGCAGCACAGGCTTTCCTTTTAACTGGAGCAAATGATTTGGAGTAAGAGCCTCCAAATCATTGGGATCTTCAGAAGAAGATGTAATCGGGCGATCATTTAATATGGCCTCCACTTCACATAAAACTGTGTGTAAACTTTCATCATCTAGTACTTGCTGGTTTGTGATGGAGTGCAGTACCTTTTTATTTCCTGCACCAGTTGCTCCCATACACCACCATGATGGGCTCCATAAGGAGGATTGAAAGTCCACTTTATTCCATCTTGTGCTAAGCATTTTTGAATTTTGCTTTGCTTTAGCTCAAACATGGCTTGCTTTAACTCACGATTTGAGCTGACGAAGTTGGTTCCGTTGTCCGACCGGATTTCCTTGACTTGTCCTCGGCGGCAAATGAATCTCCTGATGGCGTTTATACAGGAATCTGTGTTGAGAGAATGTGCCACCTCAAGGTGAACTGCACGACAGGTTAGGCATGTGAAGAGAACTCCATATCTCTTTACAATAGTTCTTCCTCTCTTCACTTCTATTGGTCCAAAGTAATCAGCACCAACATAGGTAAATGGTGGAAGATCAGTTGAGATTCTGTCAATAGGAAGATCTGACATCTTTTGCTCACCTGGCTTCTGTCGTTGTCTTTGACACACCATACAGTTTCTGATGATCTTTCTGGCTAGTGAATTAGCATGAGGGATCCAGTACTGTCGTCGAAGGGCAGAAAGCATGTGATTTCTTCCTCTGTGTCCAACCTTTTCATGAATATGTTGAAGAATGAGCTTTGAAACATGGTTTCCTTTAGGCAGTATTGCAGGATGTTTTGTTTCTTCAGGTAATGCTGCTTTGCTCAGTCTGCCACCCACTCTCAACACACCATCAATAACAACAGGATCAAGCTTGTACAGACTACTTGACTTCTTCACTGCACCAGAGCTTAGGGCATCCATTTCATTACCATAATGTTTTCGCTGCACAATGCCCACTATGGCTTCCTCAGCCTTGGACAGATCATCAGTTGTGAGCTGAGCATCTGTTTTATTGCCCTCTTTATCACACATTTGATTTCCACAGTGTGCAGTTAGCAACTTTTTTCGTAGCATTTCTTTTAGTTTCAGGATCCATGCTACACATCTTTTTAGCTTTGTCCAATTGGAAAAGTACATCAGAAGCTTGGTGATTGGAAACACTTCTTCCAGCACAGCTGCACATGTCAAGATCGGATCCTTAACCTCTGGATCAGCTTCCAAATGGACAGGTAATTTTTTAACCACTGCTGGCCATTGGATCTCAGATTTTGTGAGGAATTCTGGCCCACTGATCCAGTTGGAAGACTTTAAAAAAGAGCCAACCTTCATGCCTCTAGAGGCCGCATCAGCTGGATTCAACTTTGAGCTGATGTATCTCCACTGAATAACTTTTGTAAGATCACGAATGATGGACACTCTATTAGCTACATATGTTTTGAACCGTGTCGTAGTGTTTGCAATGTACTGCAGGACGGTTGTGCTGTCAGACCAGAAGACTGATTCACTCAGATTGAGCCCAAGTTGACCTGACAGCATTTTGTCCAGTCGCACAGCTAAAACTGCAGCAGCAAGTTCAAGTCGTGGTATAGTGATTTGCTTTAATGGTGCTACCCTTGCTTTACCAATAACAAAGGAAACACACACTTCCTGTTTGCTATTAGATAGCCTAAGATAAGACACAGCACCAAATCCAGTTTCACTGGCATCACAAAAGTGATGCAGTTGTGCACTTTCTATTTCCCCAAATCCTTTGGGTGTAATGCATCTTCTGACACTAAAGCTATCAAGAAGAACTATGTCTTTGACCCATTGGCACCAAACTTGTGCCATTTCTAATGGAACTGTCTCATCCCAACCAAACTTGAGTTTGCACAAATGTTGAAGAATCTGTTTAGCAGGGAGAACAACTGGAGCTAAGAAACCTAAAGGGTCATAAATAGAGCTGACAATGGACAAAATACCACGTCTTGTTAGTGTTTTGTGCTTGTTTGCAATGCTAAAGGTGAAAAGATCCATGTCAACATCCCATTGCACCCCCAAGGCTCTTTCAGTGGGAAGCTGATCCTGGTTAAGATCTAGCATTCTGACACCTGTTGCTCTGTTTTCCTCAGGGATCTGCGAGAGGACAGAACGCTCGCTACACACCCATTTATTGAGTCTAAATCCCCCCTTGGCACACACCTCAGTGAGTTGCTGATAAAGAGAAATAGCCTGCTCAACAGTCTAAACAGACCTAAGACAGTCATCTACATAGAAGCTGTGTCTGATTGTATTAATAACCTCTTCTGGGTACAGATGTTGGTTATCATCAGCAGTCTTTAAAAGTGCATATGTGGCACAACTAGGTGAAGAGACTGCACCAAAAACATGGACCAACATTCTGTGCTCAACAAGCTCTTTTATGATGTCACCATGGGGCCACCAAAAAAAACGCAGGTAATTTACGTGTTCCTGAGCAACTCTGACCTGGTGGAACATCCCTTTAATGTCTGTCATAAGGGCTATTGGACCTTCCCGAAAACGAATGAGCACACCTAACAGGGTGCTAGTCAAATCTGGTCCTTGTAACAGCTCTTTGTTCAGTGATGTTCCAGCAAACATTGCAGAACAATCATAAACAACCCGCAGTGTTTTCTTACGGGGGTGGTAGACACCATGATGAGGTACGTACCACACCTTTCCTTCCTCATGTTTGATTTGACCTTGTGGTATGATTTCTGAATGGCCTTCCACATCAACATTATGCATAAATTCTTTGTACTCTTCAAAGAATAACTTATCCTTCTGAAACCGTTTTAACAGACATCGCGCCCTCTGCTGGGCCACCTGTTTGTTATTGGGCATTTTTACTTCAGGATTACGAAAAGGTAACTTCAAGTGATAATGACCATCTTTTAGCATTGCTGACTTTGACATGATGTCTATGAACTGTTTGTCTTCTACAGACATTTCAGTAAGCTCATTACACTTGTGCTCTACAAAATCTTGGTTATACTGATTGACCAGCATTTCTTCCAAACTGCTTATAAAGATACGATTCACCTGGATAGAACCTGCAACACGTCTATTTTCTTCACTACCCTGACTGAGTGGACCATTAACAACCCAGCCAAGGCGTGTAAGCACAGCATAAGGCCCACTACCTCTACTGTTAACTATTTTCCAAGGTTCCAAAGCTTTGGGGGAATTTACACCAATGAGCAGCCCAATGCCAGCATCTATTGGTGTTAATTCAACAACTTTTAGATAAGACCATTTTCTTAAGTCTTCCTCTTTTGGGATATTTTCTTTAGTGACAGGAATGGACTGTTGTGTATAAACATCAGGCAACTTCAAGTACTCATTTTCTTTTAAAGCAGCTACTTCCAAACCAGATACTTTATAGCTACTTACAGGTTTTTCCTGGCCCATGGTTTTTAGCATGATTTCAACCTTTTTTCCAGGTGCATTTAACTGCATCATTAAAGCCTCTGTACAAAAAGTTGCAGAGCTGCCTGGATCTAGAAAGGCATAAGTCTCCACAATCTTTGTCCCTTTTTCCAACTTTACTTTTACTGGGACGACTGACAGAACACACTCACTACACCCGGCCCCAGTGTAACTACCAACATTCAAAGATACTAGAGCATTTGAGACTGGTGACCCTTTACCCTCAGCCTTGACTGCTTGATACCGTTTCTCTGTTGGTTCAATATGCAGAACGGTAGGGTGACTTTTATTGCAGGTGAGGCATGTTAGACGTTGTGAACAGTTCTTGCTCATGTGCCCCTTCTGTAAGCAGCCAAAGCATAAACCTTTACTTTTAAGGAATGCCACCTTTTCCTTGTTGGTTTTCTGCTTGAATGAGTCACATTTTTCCATGCAATGATTTCTATCACAAAATAAGCACCGAGCTTGAGCTACCTTTGTAACCTCATGGTTAAGCTGAACCTGTTTCTCATTGTACTGTTTCTGTTCTGTAGACACTACATCAACAGAAGTGGCAAAACTACTGCTTTTAGTTTTAAAAGGAAGTTTTGATGGTTTTAAAGGCATCTTTTCTTTTGTGGTTTGACCTTCTCCAAAAACAGGATCTAATGCAGCTTTTGTTTGTTTTTCTAAAAGATCAAGAAGATCTTTAAATTTTGCTCTGCGATCATACTTTTCTGCTATGTCCACCACAATTAGTCGCCATTTTTCACAAAGTCTAAAGGGCAACTTTGAAACAAGAATTCTCATATTGGTTGAGTTTTCAAGCTCATCAATAAACCCAACTTCATCCATTGTGTTGAAACAACCTCTTAAAAAGAATGTATAAGCTCTTAAAGCTGCAGCATCATCAGATTTTAAAACTTACCAATTCAGAGCTTTATCTATAAATGCAGATGTTATTTTTGCTCTGTTACCAAAGTTCCACTCAAGCTGTCTTTTTGCTTCCAAGTAAGCAGTTTGTGGACTCATGTGCATACAACTTCTCACTAGGGCTCTAGGCTGGCCTGTGGTAAACTGTTCTAAGTAATACAGCCTTTCTTGCATGTTATCTGTCTTAGTTTCTATTCCTTGCTCAAATGCCTTAAGAAAGGACCTAAAATGCAAAGGATCTCCACTAAAAACAGGGATTTCTACAGATGGCAGAAGTGACAGTCTTTGCTGTTTAACAAGCATCTCAGTGATTTCATTCTGCTTCTTCATAATCTCTGTTAATGCACTACTATCAGCCTGAGAAGATATTTGTCTGGGGCTTTCCCCTTCTGGTTTCACTTTTAAAGTTTCATTAATAGGCGTCTCCTGGGGCATTGGCAAAGGTGCAAGAGTAGACAATCTTTTCTGTGTTCTTTGAGCCTTTTGAGCTGTAGCAGCAGGTATGAACTCAGTAGATGTCGCAGAAACTGCTGTATTGGCGACACCAGCGCTGGAAACATGACTTTTCTGATCTTGCATACTGTTGAAGATTTTCATCTTTGCATCTGCCTTCACCAGCTTGGTTTTTAAGGCCAATGCTTCTTTTCTTGTTTTTAACTGAAGTTCTTCCAACTCGATTGCATGTTTTTCTTGCAGCGCATCCACCTCTGCTTTCAGAGCGGCTCTTTCCACTTCAGCTTCCATCAGCGCCATTGAAGCCGCACGGGAACTCTTACTCTGCGCACTACTTTTACTCACTTTACTGGACGCCGTGCTGGTTTTCTTCCTGACTGGTTTAGCTGCGGACCCAGAAAGCCTTTCAGAGTCTTTGCCGATCGTTTGCGCAGTCTGTGAGATGCTGTCATCTGGCTCAATGTCGCTGTCATTAGATGCTGCCTTTAATTCAACATCAAACATTGAACATACTTCATTCTTCTGTGCACCTGGATCGCCATCCATCCATTTTTCGATTTCATCCAAGAACTCTTTAAAACTGATCAGCTTTGGTTCGTACCAATCACTGTGATCGGTTTCTTTTTCATCATCATTAAGCAGTCTTTGAACTGAAGATTGCAAGTCCATAAACTCCGCTAAATAATTATTAAAGGTTATCATATGCTCATCTATGGAGGATTTTGATTCTCCAGCATCAATTAAAGCATGAATGTCATTTCTCTTTCTTGTCAGCACGCCAAGTTTGGCTCTGCGCCTTTTAATTAAATTAAAGAGTTCTCTTTCTTTTTGAAGACCTTCATCTTCTTCCATCTTCAACACAAATTTCGTTTCTCCAGATCCAAATGAAAATTTTCCAAGACAAACTTTTCACTTTCAGTTCAGCGTCTTTGCTCTTTCCAACAAAGTATGGCATTTACTCACAAACTTTGAAGGACTTCTCTAAGTTCTTTCCATGAAGTTTCAGTCATCCAAGTCTGATCATCCAATCTTCCAAGCTTTTCCAAAATCCAAACATTCCAAGCAGGTCCAAAAAACCAAAAATAAATAATGATTTTTTGACTTAAATGTCGCGGCCTTCTGTTCCAACAAAAATAAAGTACCAAAGTTTCCAATGAAGGCCGTGGGTGGTAACAGGTGGTTTTGTTTTTGTACACACTTCCAGCTTGGCTTAAAAAGCAAAAATAAAAATAAAAAATATAAAAATACTTCAAGTGTCTTGGAACTTAGTAGAAACGAAATTTAATGTTTTAAGCTTCCGAAAAAGTGGTCAAAAAATCATTTTTCCAAAACCTCCCGTCCACACTAGACATTTTACCAAACATCCTCCAACACCTGGTGTGCTCCTAATCACTCAAATTAATGGGAGGGTCAAACAATTAAGAACTTACTCCAAACTATTCCAAATGTAAAAAATAAATAACACATTTTGGTTCTAAATTAACTTAAATATATTCTATATACCAAAAGACAAAAACTAAATTTGTAGAAACAACAAATTACAAGAATTTAGCATAAATGGCCACAACACATTGCACTATGTGATTAAAAAAGAAAAAGCTCAATCGGTATAAACACTCTTGTAAAACATTGTATTTATACTTGCAGATGCAAACACTTAGTGTAAGTCCCGGTTTGAGGCAGAGCCCATTTTTTCTGACCGCCGTGCTTCCTCTGTCTTGTTTCTCTCCTTCAAAGACCTGACTGTGGCTCAGATGTGCAGCCCCTAAATGTGTTTGAGCTTTTCAAATCCTATTCAGATTGGAGAGAGGATGAAAGATGACAGGTGGAGAGGCACAAACAAGAAAACCTTGCTGATGCCCTGTCTGCCAAACTCCTCTGATACATCTCCAAACTCTGATCTGAATGAGACAAAAAAAAGCAAGACCCAATTTATTGCACTCTGCTGCCAGCCTTTCATTTTTGTGACTGGCGCCAGGGTACTTATCAACTGCAGAACTATTAGCCGTATCAAATCAATGTGTTCATTGCTCTCTCTTGCCTCCATTGCTTGCATCTTTTTTTATTTTTTTTTACTCTCTCTCCCCACATCACTCCTTTTCCCTCCTGTCCTCTCTGGCAGACAGGTCAGATATTAGAAACCTGTATTATCAGGTCCTCCCAGGATGCTGGTGGAAAAGTTGATTTGCAACGCCCGATTGAATCTAGTTATCCTTCATCCGTTTTTCAGCCAGCTGCCCCAGAAGACAGGAGCCCAATGGCCTATCTACACCGAGGTGCCACAGAATAAAAAAATAACCATTCAGAGAAAAATGGGGGAGGGAAAGAGGAACAGAGATTGAGACTAAGGAGCAAACCGACGAGTGTTGCCCTAACGTCACAGATTTGCACAGCTAAAGGGAATGGGGAGCTGTATATACAGCTCCGGCACCCCCTCACCCTTTCTAAACCTTTATCAACTGGTATTATACAGCCATTTATCAGTCAGCAAACAAAACATGTCACACCCGCATTCTGGGCTCCGCCAGCGCACACATCCACAGGCAATGGAGAGCAAACCATTCAAACCAGTAAAACAGTTAAATCCTTAGAGAGAAAGAAGCCAGCAAAGCAGAGGCCACAAAGGGCATTCATTAAACAACTGGAACCTGCACTAATTGAACCCAGCTGGTGATAAAGGAAAATAGAGAAAGGGAATATTTATCTGTTGACCGGGCTTCTATGACTGAGTGGGCAACAGCAGCACAAAGAGAACCATTATAGCTTTATCTTCTCAAATAGAAGGGAAAGTGAGTCTTGGCTGCAGACTGGGGCGACAGCAGTAGCATCAGAGAAGCACAAAAAAAGGGGATGAAAAGAGCGAGGTGACTGATAGGGAGAGTGTGGGAGCTACAGGAGAGGTAAAGGAAATAATACATGGAGCGAGAAGAGAGGTGAGTAGGAACACAATTATCAGGAGGTACAGGCATGACATGTGTCTGCCAACTGTACTGCCAGGTATGGGTCCTCGATCAGGGAAATTAAATTACTAAACACCTGATTCTGGAGCTGAACTGACCCAACACTGCAATGGCAACTCTGTGCCTAATTTAATTCAGTGCCATCTAAATTCAAGGGACAAACAGATTGTCTATGACAGGTGTCCAGACTACGAAACAAGGAACATTAGAACACAAAGGGCCGGATTTATCAAGATCCAATTTTGCGTGCAGTAATTTGCGCTCGCAAACTGGAATTTTGCGCGAGGGGCTGAACCATGGTTTGCGGGTGATTTAACAAGAGTGATTGCGTATCTGGTGGCAGGTGCAAAACTGTTGGAGACGCCCTATTTAAATTATGGTTTTGCGTGTTTTGTGGTTTGCGGCAAAGTAGTTTGTAATTTGCGTACGCATCCCCGCAGCATTGGCATGTTGCTCCACATGTGCAGGGGGGAGGTCGGGGTTCTCCGTTAGGGCGTCAGGGCGACATGGCATTTATAACGTCGGACAGCACTTCTGAAAAACGAGATTGGGAGATCCCAGCTCTCGCTGCAACCGTACGCTGGAATGACCCAGATGCAAAAAAGTGCAATGTTGCAAGGAGTTTTGTGATATCTGGTATTGCGTGGGTCCTCCTTGTGGCTGGCTCCAAATCCATTCTGAGCTCCCCCAGCAGCTCCAAAATGGCAATGCTGGATAAACGATATGTTTTGATGATCGTTTCCTCGTTCATTCCAAAAATATTCACACGGAGTGAAAAAATGCGTTCTCTGCGTCTCCTTGCTTCATTTCGATGTCTCCTTCTTGCGACAATAACCGCTGCCATGTGTGCGCAATTACGCATGCAGACCATTTGCACCTTCTTTTGAAACGTGTTAAATATAGAGTCAGATACCGTTAGCAAAATTGCTTTCAGGTTTGATAAATCACTTTGCGAGTGCTAAATTAATATATTTACATGTTCTCCTCCCACAAGACGCACTTTTGCGTGTAAACGCCCCTTATTGCATATTCATTGCAGAAAAAAGTACTAAATGGATAAGAGGCGCTATTTAGCAGGTTTTAAAGACAAAAATACTTTTAGCATGCTGTTGATAGATCAGTTTGTGCATTTTTTAGCGTGCGCAGTGAAATAGCTCACGTTTTTATACACGCAAACCTTTGATAGATCCGGCCCAATGACTTCATGCCAAAGTGAAGAATCAGTTGCAAACTTCTCATTGAAATTTGACACAAAGCTGTTTTTTAGGGCACAGATGATGGGTTTAAGAACAACACTCAATCTCAGTGTCTTTTTTTGTTGTAAGACAGAAGAAAGTTGCAAACTTCCCATTTTGTTATTTGGCAGGAGGCTTTTAAAGGTCACATATCGAGCTTGCTGATAACATTTTAAAAGCTTCCAACAC
Source organism: Cyprinodon diabolis (assembly GCA_030533445.1). NCBI lineage: Eukaryota > Metazoa > Chordata > Actinopteri > Cyprinodontiformes > Cyprinodontidae > Cyprinodon > Cyprinodon diabolis. Next base: position 5,350,586 of record CM060080.1, read on the forward strand.
TTTTTTTGTTTTGGATTAATTGTAAAAAGATTGACTGCCATCCAGCAAAGACATCTTTGCTTTGTTTATATTATCCTAATACTGTTATTTCTCAAGGTCCAAAAATGTTTACATGCAACCAGAAAATTCCTCTTTGTGGCAACAATGACCACATATTTTTACAGTTTGCACCTCACTTTCAGAAGAATAAAAACTGCCACTGTAGTTGAGTTTCTAATTTAAAAAATGGTTTTGCTCTCATATCTGTTTGCATATTCTCCACCAGTGGATTCATGGACTTTGTTCATTGGAATATGATCCTCATAGTGATGATGGCACTAAAAAAAGGTTTGCACACAGTGTCTGCTATATTGCAGAAGCAAATCTCTTAAGATCTTCTTTGAAGATCTGCTCTGCTTGCACAAACATGTTTGCACCTGTTTTAGGAGACGCAAATCTGATCAAGACCTAGGAGTTATTACCTAAACATTTTCTAAAAACATGATTAGTAAGATAAGCTAAACCCTGAAAGCACAGAACTGCAGAATCTTTTTCTCTTATCAAATCTAGACAGCTGTGAGGTAGATTTCCCTGAGCCGCTCATTTATTTGTAAGACAAGCCCCAGTTCTGTTTTGTCCTTTAAGTTTAATCTAAAACGTAGTTGCTGTCTTTAACAAATTACCCTTACATAGGATTTGAATTATTGGCACCAGTGCAACTGCAGTTAAAGCCCCCCAAAACAAAATGCATCACTCTGTGGGCCGGATTTATCAAGATCCAATTTTGCGTGCAGTAATTTGCGCTCGCAAACTGGAATTTTGCGCGAGGGGCTGAACCATGGTTTGCGGGTGATTTAACAAGAGCGATTGCGTAACTGGTGGCAGGTGCAAAACTGTTGGAGACGCCCTATTTAAATGATGGTTTTGTGTTTTGCGGCAAAGTAGTTTGTGCAAACTAGTGCATTAAGAAATTTTAATCTTACAGTGACACCCCCACCCCCTCCAAAAAAAAAAAAAAAATATATATATATATAAATATATATATATATATATATATATATATATATATATATATATATATATATATAAATAAATAAACCTTGGCTACCTTTATTCCCTAAGGTGGTATGTGGCTGAATTTCTACTTCACTGCATTAAAAAAAAAAAAAAAACAGGTGTTTTGTATTGGCCTGTAGAAAAATGCACATACCAAATGGCTCACAATGGGACTGTGGATGAGATGACTGCGCGTACACATCTCCGCAGCATTGGCATGTTGCTCCACAGGCGCAGAGGTCGGGGTTCTCCGTTAGGGCGTCAGGGCGACATGGCATTTAGAACATCAGACAGCACTTCTGAAAAACGAGATTGGGAGATCCCAGCTCTCGCTGCAACCGTACGCTGGAATGACCCAGATGCAAAAAAGTGCAATGTTGCAAGGAGTTTTGTGATATCTGGTGTTGCGTGGGTCCTCCTTGTGGCTGGCTCCAAATCCATTCGGAGTTCCCCCAACAGCTCCAAAATGGCAATGCTGGATAAACGATATGTTTTGATGATTGTTTCCTCGTTCATTCCAAAAATATTCACACGGAGTGAAAAAATGCGTCCTCTGCGTCTCCTTGCTTCATTTCGATGTCTCCTTCTTGCGACAATAACCGCTGCCATGTGTGCGAAATTACGCATACAGACCATTTGCACCTTCTTTTGAAATGTGTTAAATATAGAGTCAGATACCGTTAGCAAAATTGCTTTCAGGTTTGATAAATCACTTTGCGAGTGCTAAATTAATATATTTACATGTTCTCCTCCCACAAGACGCACTTTTGCGTGTAAACGCCCCATATTGCATATTCATTGCAGAAAAAGTACTAAATGGATAAGAGGCGCTATTTAGCACGTTTTAAAGAGCAAATCCTTTTAGCACGCTGTTGATAGATCAGTTTGTACATTTTTTAGCGTGCGCAATGAAATAGCTCACGTTTTAATACACGCAAACCTTTGATAAATCCGGCCCTGTGTGTCTTGAGGTTTCTAGCAGATCCTTTCTGACATCCGAGCCAAATGACGTTTGACTGTTTGGCTTTGGAAACTTTTAATGGAGTTTATTCTGCAATCAACCTAGCAGGGGGAGTTGGCTGAACTCTGGCTTTGGTGTATTGATCTTCCCCAATGTGTTTAAGGGTTGAGGTCACCAGAATCGCCTCCGCAGCTGTAAAGAGGTCAATAAAGTCAATAAAGTAAATGAGGTAATTCTGCTGTAAAACATCCAACAACAGTCAATTTCCATTTTAGAAAGCTTTTTATATGTGACAGACAATTGTATACATATGTCAGCATGTCAGGTTGTCAGGCACCGCTATTAGACAAGGATAAATTGAATTTGGCCATGGCCACAACATGTTTGTTCAGAGAAACATTTCATTGTGAACAAATCACCTTTTGTGATGTCAAAAGATAAATTACTCCTCTGTCTAGATAGAAGATGAATAGAAGCTAACCTTAAACTAAACCAGGAGAGATAACAGTCAGAAAGATTAATATAATTCATCAGTATATACGTGAGATAAGAGTATTTGCTTAAGGAACAGGTGAAATATGCAGCACTTTGCACATCCAGAGACTCACACACTAATACTCTTGCCTGTTCATCTTTACAAGCTAATCAGATAGGATCAGATTTGAGATTCTGTCAAAGATTCTTAACTGGATTCACTTCTGGACTTTGACTTTGAGTCTAATGTTTTGATCGATTAATAATTAAAACAAATTTTGTGAAAAACTTTGTAAAAGTGTAACAAAAATGACTTAGAAAAGTGAAAAACAGATGGAGCCTTATGCAAATGAGCGATAAATGATTACACCTGAAAAACAGTAAAAGAAATGCACACGGCGGAAGATACAATAGATAAGTAAAAAGTTCAAGTTTATTTTGCTTTAGACTCTTAGATACACTTTTAACATAACCTTCAGAAAAAAAGAAAGAATTTAACTTTTGTCCATAAAGAAATGTTAAATAATGAATTAGCTGTGATTTGTACTGGTCTTTAAGAACGAAGTTAAGTTATGGTCACACCCAGACCTGCACACCAGCATATCCACCTCTAGATGCCTCAGGCTTGGCTGATAATAAGATATCCTGATCTAAATAATTTAATTGTGTCAAAAAAGAAAAGAAAAGTGAACTAAATTGAAAGGAAACGTTTTTTTGAGAGCACTCCAATACAATAGCTTCAAAAATTATAAATACACAAAAATAAAAAAATTATAACCTGGGTTTTTGTGATGGCTACTTTTCTGTTTTCACTGGCTTCATGTTTTTCGATCAAATCTGACCAGTTTTCCTTCTGGTGTTAAACATTACCATCATAGTGACTGCCTTGCTTTGTTTCACTGTGGGAATGGCTTTTTTTCTGCCACATGTAGCCTAAGTAACCAAACTATGATTGAAAAATTAGTTAACTGCCAAAAATGCCAATAGATGGCCATAGACTACCAGTCATTTTAAAATTAGTGTTGTGTGGAAATGTATGAGGAATGACAAAATAATTAAATCAGGCATCATCACAAATGAGTACAAAGCTTTCCCAGCATCCCTCAGGACCTTTCCAGAAGTTGTCCTCATTAAAGTTTTATCTTGCCTACCAAGAAAGAGAGAAATTACTTTTTTTTAGGTGACCTGTGATGTTCGATAGATCAGTCAATAATCAAGACTTATGTTGTAGGCTTCAAATGTTTGAAAATCTATTTCAGATTATCATTAAATTAATTAAAATGATTTACTCTAAAACTTCTTATATAATACTAATATCACAGAGTGTAGTTAAATGTAAGTCACATGGCAGATATTTCCTGTTACTAAACAGTTCTTCAGTACCATAGTACACAGTGACAATAAGGTAAAATAATCCTGTTTAGGTTTTACAATAAACAGTGGAATCAAAATACAGAGGACTCATTTAGACATTTACTTAATTTAATTTTAACAGAATAAAATAATTATTGCTTACTTATGAGACATAAATAGTTTATAATATGAAATGTTTCTATTAAAGTTGGTTTTTAATTTTGGAGTTAGGTTAATAAAGAAGATTCCATTGGTGACCCAGAACTAGATCAACCAAAGAGGATAATGTCCAGATTCAGATTTATTGCCCTTGATTTGTTAAGAATTTTACATTGTCTCCCAAACTCAGCATTCAGAAATTAAGTAAAATGTATTCAAGCATTAGAGGAGAAAAAAAAATGAATGACGGAAACATTTTGTACATCTGTGTGTATCTGTAACAGAGGTCTGGAACTTTACCTGAGATTATCGCCCAGGTTCATTCCTGTTCCAATAAACATGATTCAAATTAGTGGCTCAATACAAGGGCTTTACAAAACTTGAAGACAGGCAGAATAGTGTGCTATCATCTATTTGAGCACCAGGTACTAATCAGAGGAGTAATGTTTCCCAGAAGGTTTACAAAAAGAAAAAAACATCTTTTAGAATGATGTTGATGAGATGATTTAGAATTTATTTCAGTGATGTTTAACAAAATCATTGATATAAGCACAAATTACAGAGGAAGTCTTTACCTTTTTGTCTTAAGCCTACCTTCTTGACCATATCTGTGGGAACAGCATAATGGCTCTGATCTAAGTGTTTCTGATCTACTTATCACAAAGTTACATCGTTTCTCAGGATGTGCCTTTCAATGCAGCATAACTGCTCTCAGGATCTCCCCAAAGATCAGAGTATAAGGTAAAAAAAAAACTCAGAGGTCATCATAGGTCATCTTAGCCTTCAGTCATTCTAGCTGACTTACACAGAAAGTGAAAGGACATAAAAAATGTGTAGTTATTTATAACATAATAAAAAATAATTTAATCGTCAACAATAGATAACTGATCATTTGATTTAGCTGTGTTAAAGCAGGGATGTATGTAAAAGATGCAGGGAACTAGACCTGAGGACTAGAGTTGGAGGCCCATGAGAGACAGTTATTTTTCCAAGCCCAGGATCACACAACTGAAACTGTAAAACAAACTTTCTGCTTATAAAAATAGTTGAACCATAGATGATGCATTAGGCACTAGGAAGAACATATTTTTAGAAAGCATAAACGTATACGGTAAACACAGGATTTCTGAAGTATCTCTTTAATTTGCATCTAAGGCAGGAACCTCTGCAGGATGAGACATCAGGTTAGTGACCATGTCTTTCTGAAAGTGGATGATAATAAATGTGTCACTAGCCTGTTCTTACGGTTCAGTCCGAGCCCAAAGGGTGAGGTTGGTTCCAGATGGTTGGCTGCCAACGTGTTGTGGCGGTGGCCGCACTGAGAGACCTAGACGCTGATGTATTGGTGGTCCGAGGACAGGCAGGAGATCAGAACCGAGCAGACACATGTAGGAAGGATCCAGAAGGCAAAACCAAAGCAGATGTTGGTGACGTGCTTGGTAGTCAGTGCTAGGAGGTCAGACATGCGGTGAGGTGTCGAGGGAGAATCAAGAATGGAGGTGGATCACAGTTGGCTGTTTGAAATTATTTGCAGATATAAAGAAGAACTTAATTGAAGACGAAGACTGACAAATTTCAAAAAATGGCAACAAAAAGTCGTTACCATCCTTTGTTCAATCAACATGCTCATAAAAATACTGCTGTTGATCTTAATGTTTTTTTTTGACACAATGAGCCTTAAGACATGACCCTGCTTACGTAGGTGCAATCCATCGCTTCGCTCTAATGTCCATTTTTTTCACCAGTTTCTGTGTCCTGATTTACCCAAGGAATGTAAACAAATACCTATAGCTGGTAAAGATTGGGACTACAAACTGGACACTGTGAGAACATATGCCCTGTCAAGCCCTAAAGGCTGCACAAAGTTTTACTTTTGAAAATCAAACCAATTAGGGATGAATAAAACTCCTCAGATTTGTATTTCAAAATGTTTACCATTTTCCTTTTTATCCACATTTATACAATAATATTCCCAATTAAATGCAGTAAGTTTGTGATAATGAAAAAGTATCCACAGGCACCACAGGGCCTGAGTGCATTTGAAAGGCACTGTAGTAAGTTATCTAATGAATCTTATACTGCAGACTTATATGGACCTGAGGATATGAATACAGTTACATGAACTAGCCACAAGTGCCCACTTTTTCAAACCCCTCACCATAACTTCTTGATATATCATTTTTTGCCTAACATTATGTCCCATGTCTTCGATTGAGCCCTCACTGAGGTAATAATGAGTCAGTGCTTCTCTTTTTAATTGCTTCAGAGAGGCTCTTGTGGAGGTGAGTGTTGATGGGCCATCTGATTCTGTGAAAAAAAGGGATGTGATTTCAAGGAAAGTACAAACAGTAAGCTTTTATCGTGCAGCCTATCCTGCAGAGAGCTGACAATTGACTGCGTTGTGTTCCACATAATGGTTTAAAGCTTAAAATCGCCTACAGTGCAGAATCAACGCTGCGTGTAACAACATTCAATTATTTATTTTTCAAAAGCCCCAAAATCAGGGTTTTACCCTTTGAAAAAAAGTCTGACTGCATCGACTCTATGCTCTTAGGTGATTTTCAAAATATAATTTTCTTTTTATAATACAATGTTCGAAATAGAGGGAATAGAATTCTGCTAGAGGGAATAGAATTCACACACTAGCAGTTAAATGCAATAAAAACTGAAAAGACATCAAAGCAAATTATTACTCAATGTATAAAACATGGCATTTTTATAAAGTTTAACATATAATGCTTTTAACTGAGACGACCTTTGGTTGCGTTGACTTTTTCTTTTAAATACGGGAGCGGGTAGCAAGAGAGTATATTTTTGTAGGTGAGTGAATCATGTCAACGCTTCTGGTGTAAAGGTGTCAAATAATCTCTGCCACGGTTCTCTTTGAATGGTGCTCAACAGTTTCAGACTGAAATGAGAAAGAAGGGACTCTATTGAACAAGCCCAGCTTATTCAGCTCCACACGGGGTAGAACAAGAGCTAAGGAGGGCTTGAAAAACAATGGGTCAGAGGCGGATGGAAATATCAAGCACCTAGGACAGACAGACGGAATTCACACCAGGCATCCTGAGATGGAGGACTTGGTAGAACCTATTGCTTGATGCCACAGGGGAAATAAACGGTCTAAAATAGGCACGTGGGCAGGAAATGGATTTTATAGGAGAACTAATCAAGAGGGCAGTTTTAGAGGGGCACAATTTAGATTTTGATTGGATTCCTTCTGACGGTGGGGTTATCAATGTGTCTCTAACCAGGAGGTGTAATTTGATCTTTGATGTCCACATGTGGTCCTGATGTATGTCTTGTTAAATAGGTACTGACTCCTGTGTGTGAGTGTGTAACAGTGGCATGTGTGTTTATGAATATATGTGTATATTATTGGGATGTTTTCATCATAGCACCTCTTGTGTTTCACGCAATTTTTGTCTCAACAGGCTGAAGAACTCCAATTATCATTAGAGGTAAACCAGTAAGACCACAAAACCCCATAAAACTGTTAAACTGATGCTATCATATAAAACTCTGGAGAGGAAGGACAAGCTCAACTTCAACTCCTCCACTTTGGCTAGCTTTGCATCAACTGCTTCACCACCTCAGCATATTATGTTAAGGAAGACGGTTCAAAGGTAGGACAAGGATTTGGTGCATACAAATCAAGCTGTCAATATTAGTGTTGCGCCGATGCCATTTTTTGGCCCCGATACCGATACCTGGCTTTGCAGTATCGGCCAATACTGATACCATAATAATTTAAAATAATTGCCATCATGGCTTTGTCAAGCTGCTGCCTACCTTTGTGAAGCAGGAAAAAATCTAATACAAAGTGAATCCAGTAGAACTTTTTATTACCTACCTGGAATGGGTGACAATAGTTGAATAAACTTATGGCTCTCAAAATGGTATCGGTGCCCTATTTGTTGGTACTCGCCAATACCGATATCACCATTTTAGGGCAGTATCGGAGCCCCGTCAGATACTGGTATCGGTATCAGTGCAACACTAGTCAATATACAGTAGCAGCCATTCAAAATGGCCCTTCCCAGTCAAACGCCAGCTGAATGGCAGCCTACTCCCCTGCGACTCCCAGCAAAATCCCCTCCAACTTCCAACTGTCAGGATTTTATCTAAGGCTCGGACCCACATGCAGTGAAACCAAACAGAGAGACACGGATGAAAAGTTTGACAGATTTTATTGAAGATGTTTAACTCGGTGCAGAGTTTCCCTGAAACTCTGCTCAGCCGGAACTGGAAGGCGAGGGGAAGACAGGCTGTTAGTTCAGGCTCAGTGGGAAATTTGATTCGTTGATCTTGAAGGAGAGGATCTGATTGTTGACTCACGTTTCCAGAGAAGTAAAGAATCCTTGACTCCAATCTGTGTGTTGGTTTTCCAGTGTATGTCTGATTCGGCGGAGGGCGGAACAGGGTTTACCCAGAACTCGGACGGTGTAGGTGAACGGAGACGCTGATTGCCATTCAGATTTCCTGCTGTACTTGAACGGGTCGTGGTGAAGATGATTCCCTTGCTCAGAGAGTAATTTCAACGTCCTCAAAAAGGAGACTGGATCCAAACCACCTGTTTGAATCCCTGGCTCAGTTTAAGACTCAGTTGATCACTCCTGAGAGAGCAGGTCCGAAAAGGTCCAGTTTGCAGGATGACTTCCTGCCGAGAGGCAAAGACAAAAACAAAGTTAAAACTCAGGGAGACAAGAACTCAGTCTTACTCAGAGAAAACTTAGCTTGGCTAGAGTACCAAAAACTGATAAACATTCTGGCGTCGAGGTAGTGGTAATCAGCAGCTTAAGAACACTCTCTTAATGAGGTAACCGTCAGCAGGTGTGTGAGGAGGCGAACCAGAACCAGGCGCCTTCTGTTGGTGGAAGGGAGACAAACACAAAAAACAAACACACGGACAGGAACCCTGACACCAACCACTGACCTTCTCCTGGGTGTGCAGTTTTTTACCTGACTCCACCCTTTCACTGGACCAGCCAAGGGTCCATCAAAGAAAGTGTGGAAATTTTGAATGGCTACTACTGTATCTATCAGGTTTAACCAACATTGTATAACTTTTAGCCACTAGGGGAGCTAGACCTGTATCTTTCAGGTTGTCTTAAATAGGCGCTTTGCGTCACATGACTCATTTAGTGACAGATCCAACCCTCGGAAGTTACACAGGTACATTTTTGAGAAGGCCCACAAAGAGCACTGATACTGAAAAATGATTGAATATAGCTATAATTAAGCCAATATGTGGGTCACATTTACATTGTTTTGCCTCAGTGATGGACTTTAAACATGCTTTTGTTGTTTTAACATCTACAGTAACATGTCTGCAAATAAGCTGTTTTCAAAACCCTTCAATGAATAAACAGGAGGAAGACTCTAATGTCATAAAAAAAAAAGCTTAAGCTATTTTGCTTAAGGCAAAGTTAAGCTTATCTTAAAGGGGAACGCCTTTTTTTTTTTTACATTGGTCCCTTGATTGTATGTTATAACATCATGTTCTAATCACCCATAACAGTTTTGTGTCATTTGGAGCTGTTCCGACGATATTCGGTTTTGTAATATCCAAGTAACGTCTTCCTATGGGCAGCAAGTTGAAGGCACAAACTAAATTGTTCATCATTTATTCTTTATGGTACGCCAGCATTCATAACATGTAGGCGAATCACTGTCCCCCAGACATCATAAACATAAACAGCAGTGGTGTTCTAAGTGGGGGCAATAGGAAGAGCCAAGGGGCCTCTGTGACAATCTCGGCACTGGCTTAATCCCCAACTCGACACACCTGCTCACTCCACCCTGCCTGCTATTATCACTAATTGGTTACACCTCTGTATATGCCTCATCTGGATCTGTTCCCAGTGCCAGATCGTCTCAAACCAACGTTGAGTACCTTCCAGCATTTGAATCTTTTGTTTGCCTACCTGTTTCCTGACCTGTTTTCTGCCTTTTTTCACAGAGCGTGCCTGATCCCTTATCTGTTCCTGTCTGCCTGCCCTGAATCTGAACCAGATCTGCCTCTGGACCCCCGCATCAGTTCTGCCTTGGATTGCCTTCCTGTGAGCCTGAATCCCACTCAGTCAGTGAGTAACGAGTCAGCCTAACCCATCTGCTTCTCTGAACCTATCAGTTAACGGACCTGGACCTCTCTTCTGGATTGCCCCCTTGTACCTTTGCTTGGACCCGATCACTGGACGGACTGTCTCTGGAGCTCATCGGCCTCAGTCCTCAGCAAACCATCCGCCGCTCAATGGCCACTGCTTCCACAAGTCCCTTCCTCTTAAGAACTCCTACCCCGGACCCAACACGGAGCCAATCGCCATCTCTGAGACCCAGTAACAGACCCAGATTTACTGACTAAGAGCCGCCTGCCCGCTCCCTGTCCCACACACTCATAAATAAAATCTGTTGCATTCCACTGACCTGTCTGAGTTGTTTCCTGGGTCCAATTTCCTGTACATTACAGCCTCCTTTCATTTGTTTTTTCTCATTTTCATGAAATGTTATATTTTTTTATCAACATTATTATTATTATTATACAGTATATCATTTTGATAGTATATCATATAAAATGAAAAAAATGGCCTTATTTTATCTCATAAAATCCCAATAAAATATACTGGTTTCCATGAGAATACTGTAAGTTACTAAAAACAAGCATGCCTTTATGTTATAAAGTCTCACATCCCATAAGTAAACAGTTATAAGGTAATATTACTGAGGGTTAGGCTGAACAGTGAGCATATGGTACTATAAGAAAAGTTTATGACCTAAAGAAATTCCCTACACTGATTCTCTGTAGTGCTGTAGTCTGTGGATTTAAATCCCATTTCTAAAGAATAAGGTATCTTAATTATTTCACACTCCTTCAGTAGTCATGCAAACACCCGATCATGGTTGGTTACAGCAGCCAGGCTTTTACAACCATCAATTAAGACCAGTATAAGGACTGAGCAGGCAATCAGAAAGCAATGTGAAAGCATCTGTGAAAAAGCGTATACCAAGTTCCATTTAAATTCTGGCCTTCATCTTTCTTTACTCTGTTCTGTCCATACTGCCAGGTGATATGGAAAGAGTCTTTTTAATCAAATAGGACATCTGTTGTTCCGACTGGCGATGTCTGCACACAATTTAGCTTGTAATGATGTTGGCATGCAGACAGCATTAAGTGGGTCTCTGTCCAAAGAGGTGATCTTCGCTGGAAAGTCAGTAGACTCATCTGTTAAAAAGTAAATCCTGAATTTAGCCAACCACAAGCGTCATGAATAAGAACAGCTGGAGCAAAACATTTTAACTTAAAGAAAGTACTGCTCGCTGGGGGTTTTTTTGGCCTGGTTGTGAAAACCTTTTTCTTTGACACTGAAATATACTTTTAATATCCTGTTTTGGTGAGATGAAGAGCAGAGGGCTCTTTTGAATCTGTAACACTAATCCCATTTATGTTGCTGCCAACACAAAGCAGAGCCAAAATATCATCAAAAACAGGCAGCTTTGATGCCAGGGCAAAGACTTTAAAGACAGAGGAATGTGGAAGTGTTTACAAGTGCCAGGTGTACACTGCAGAGTAATTAGGCCTGATTCGACTTATAATACAGCATATAAAATGTGATGTTACTTATTAACAGTCCTTTCTACGACTGTGGGGCTGAGAATCAGAGCCCAAGTTCAGCCAGGAAATTGTTGTAATTTTGCTAAAGAATTAAAATAAAATATATTTAAAATGACAAACTAATTCATTATTTATTGTCAAAATGCTGTATCCATCCATCCACCCACCCATCCAACCAACCATCCATCCATCCATCCATCCATCCATCCAACCAACCAACCAACCAACCAACCAACCAACCAACCAACCGTCCATCCATCCATCCATCCATCCAACCAACCAACCAACCAACCAACCTACCAACCATCCATCCATCCATCCATCCATCCATCCATCCATCCATCCATCCATCCATCCATCCATCCATACATAAAATGAATACCTGAATAAATGAATAAAAAAGACTTTTCAAAAATTGGAGTTTAAGTCTAGAATTTATGGCTTTAAATGTAAAACTGTTAAGGAAAAGTAAGAATGGAGACACTAAGCGATCTAGAGCATGATCTGGCGGCGCCCCTGCAGGCAGCGGCTACAGAAAGCTCCCGACCCTTTTGCACCATGTTTCTCCTATACTGTTTACATTTTTGATCACTGCTGCACTTTATACATTAAAATGTACATTTTCACTGTTAAGCTCCTGCCCATTCACTGTTGGAAAACTGTATGTAGATTTTGTTTTGGTTTACACTCTGTGTATACAAAATGACAATAATAAGTCTGAGTCTAAATCTAAGACTCTTAGTTGGTTTTCATCAAGATAGGCAGATTAATGAAGGGAGCAAGGAACCTCTTACCATGATGTGATTATGTGGGTTGATGTGTTGACAAAGATATAACCTGTTAAGCCCTGATGATTTAAAAACGAATGTCCCCCTAAAAATACACACACACACACACACACACAAAAAAAAATAATAATAATGAAGGATAAAAAATCAAGGATAACTCCAGAGCTTTGGGTTGGTAATGTGTGTAAAGGTCATAAAGTTCAAGTACTGATTTTTTTTTTTTAAGTTTAAGCATGATTGTAGATGTTACTATGCTGCCTGAATTGTTTGTTACTTGGGTCTCAGAAAAATAGCTTCATGCCCCCCAGCGGCGCCTATGTTGACGGCCTCTGACCTAGACTGATCTATGATCTTCCAAACAACTTGCTACATATCAATGTTACTACATCAGGGAAATCTTTAGAACTATTACATAGCAGCCAACAATGTAGATTAAAATAGAGTTGGTTTTTTTTCCAGCTTTTATTGTCACTGTCACAAGTACGGAGCAATGAAATTAACTCTCTGCATTGACCCGATCGCTTTGGGGAGCAGTGGGCAGCCATTGTGCTCAGGGACCCAGAGTGGCAGTCCTAGTGAAACAGAACCTCTGGATTCCAAGTGCAATGCCCTAACCACTAGGCTGTGACTCCCTACTTACAGTTTTAAAGTAAGCATTTAATTTTTTGTTATGACTAACCAAAGGTCTGACAGCAGTTCCGCATAATACACACTACTATCACACATTGAGTGTATTTGGGATGAAAGACACTTTAACACAACATGGGATGTTTGCATGTGAATGGAAGCCATACAGGGACTGTCTCATCACTTTGTGTGAAACCGTGGAGTTCCTCTTGTCAGCTGCAAATAAGCCCATTGTATCCTGCTGATAAAAGGCAATCAAACAAAGTATATAATTGTGAAATCAAGCATTAATTGCCTGCATAACTACCGCCTAATGCCAGAATAATTAAGAATGTCTCTTACTGGGGAATGGCAATGCAATTATCACCTTGATAGTGGTGCCATACAAAGACATTCAGAGGAGGGAGACTGAAAACAAGAGAGAAGCAAATGACTAAGGCCCCGTCCACACGAAGCCGAACCCTGGCCTAAACGCACAAATTTTTCACCAAACCAGCCTCTCATCCACACGAAGCCGGCGTTTCGGGGGTCTGTAAACGATCTTTTTTTTTTTTCAGCCTTCAGAGTGGGAAGATTTTGAAACGCCGTTTTCGCGTTTCCATCTTTAAGCTCTAACCGCATTTTTTTTTACACGCATGCGTCATAGCGTCGCCTCTAAACACGCATGCGCGACACAGTATCACAACAACAATGGCGCCGTACTGTGTTGAATGGTTGCTGCTAATGTTACTCACCCTGCTGTCGGGCTTACAACAGAATCTTCTTCTTCTGGAATATCTCCAGGAAGAACAGAGCAATATAGACGACATAGTTCAGCACCTGAATTTGACTGAACCACGAAAATGGACCCGCAGGGCAACCATGTATAAATATTAGTGTGCATGCCCAACATTTCGTCGCCTATTTTTGCTTTGGCACCACAGCGCCACTTACAGGCCTGGCATACATTTTGCAGCGTTTTCATGCATTTGTGTGGACGATCACATTTATTTTACGTCTCCGTCTTTACGACAAACGTTCTGGAAAATATTAGCGTTTCGTGTTCGTTTTGACTTCGTGTGGACGGGGCCTCAGAGGGAAGAGGATAAGAAAATTAGATCATGGCTGAGAGGGGAGTGAAGCAAGCCTCAGGGCTTCTTCTAGCAAGGTTGCCATGCCTACACACTTTATTTCAATCATTATAATGTCAAAAAACTAGAACCATATATTGAATTGCAGTTGTGATTCCATTACTAATTTAACATTGCCATTATAAAAGGCTCCATGGATACAAGATTTAGTAGTTTGTAATGCAAAAAAAAAAAAAAACTATATTTTTCCCCTTGTACAGTATGCGCCTTTGATTTCCCTAGCCTCCTCAAATAATATAGATCTTACTTATCTAGCTCCTAAAGTTCAGGGTTGGAACATTGGGAAAATGTCAAAAAAATCCAATTACTATTGTAATCATATTATTTAACCATGACATTGCAATATGCAGCTTTTCTCTATTATCTGGCAGTTTGTAAACCTACTGGTGCATAAAACTTGTGCAAAATCTACTTAACAATCATTTGGTTAATTGCTGCAGAATATGTGCTGTTCCTGCCCCCGAGCCCTTGCTGATTTAATGCTAACTATTAGTTACAAATATTCGGACTAAGCAAGTGTCTTTGAATGCCTTGTTTCCCTTTACTTCAGAGATCCCCTTTAACCTTCATCATTCTGATGCACAGCATTACACTGACAGCCAAAATGCCCAGAGCTGTAGCATAATCTGATTTGTAGAAAGTCCCATTTTTAACTGTTGCATTACGAATACTGCAGCTTGAAATGCAGGGTGCAATACACATAATGGTGGACGAAATCATACTGGAAAAGAGGCCAATGTTCAATTCTCTTTTTGCATTATTAAATGTGCGGATCAGATGAAATATTCAACAGATGATATGCCGCTTTAATATTCATAGAAATGAACTTTATATCAGAGAACACATTTTTATGGGAAGTAGACCGGGGGCAACTGATTAAATTTCATTGTTTGATCACTATGCAAGGACATTATTGGGCAGCCAGTGTCTGGCTTTTAGCAAACATTTAGGGAATGTCTCCAAGGCCAGGTCACTTCAGCAGGGCATGCCACAAGTTTACGATACTTAGATCTGATTCAGAAAAAGAAAATTGGGCACCTCGTAATTCAGCTCCTCAGATGTTTTTGCATGAATAAAAAAAATATATATAAGCAAGTGTATAACAGTATGTCTCAAAAGTTGTGATAAATATTCATGCATTTACAGGCAAAGACATCACCTAAGGCAATTATGATTCTGTAAATATTAATGCATCAGATAGGTCCCTGTAGTACAGCTTCTGTGCTTCTGCAAGCTAAAGCTGCTCTGATTTGTTTTGGTTTATTTTGTTGTGTTATGTTTACATAAGAGTGTTAAAAAAGTTAATTAATTTAAACTGAAAGCAAACACAAGTTCCATCATCCGACTATTGAGAGAGAAACAGAGAGAGATTTTAAGTACTATTTACTTTGCTTACTGAATATTGGTTTAAACTTTTTAAACGAATTTAAAAAACACTTAATATAAGTGCATTTTTTTATTGTTTTCTTTATGGAAATGTTCACTTTGAAACTTTTTAATCTTCTGTCAAAAATCTACACTGGGAGCATCTGATTGTTGATGGTCTAGAATATTTTCCCCTTCCGGTTTAAAATAAGCCTTTATTTTGCGAGGAAATGTATGTATCCCAAAGGCACATGAAATATAGGTAGAAGTGTACAAAAGCAGAAGCTTAAAAACTACTTTAAAGCAACACTGCATAATCTTTGAAGCCTTTTATATATTTTTTGAGATACTGTACATTTAATGATTTTTCAGGACAATGGACAACACTTGGAGGGTATTAATGCTCCATGTATACTGCCATTTTCAAAAACTCTGTAACTTGAGAGGGTTGGATCCTTTGCTGAATAAACCATGTGATCCAGAGCGCCGCTTTACAGCTCTCTCTGCTCCCCTTGAACACTAGATTTGACTAACCTAAAAGTTGTTTTTATGAAACAAAACTGACATGAACTTTACTTATTTTTGATTCCATGATGTTACATTTATCTAGACATTTCATCTAAAGTTGTCTGCTGTCCAACATGGTCTGCTATCAGGTTCTTAGATCCACAAAGAGAAAGTTTTACTTTGCGGTAGAGCAACAGGCGCTATACATGGAAGTTACAGGTCTATAGTGCCCCTAGTGGCTGAAAGTTACATGGTGTTGCTTTAAAGCTATTAGTTGTTTTTTTGTTTGTTTGTCCAGTCTAAGCATACAATAGCATAACTATAGAGATAGCATACATTAGATTATCACTAATCAAGTCATTAGCTAACATACTATTTGAAGAAAGAAACTGTGTTAAATAACCCACATTAAATAGTTTTCCCCAATTGGAGTAATTTTAATTATATTATCATGATTTACTCCTTTCGGATTATTTTCTAATTTATTTGATTTTGGTCATGGAAAAGATGATGTCTGGGTGGAGTACTGAGTGGGTTACAGAAGAGAACATGCAGAGAGGTGTGTTAACTATCTTCTTCCTGGTCTTTACACTGGTTTGTTCCAGTTTTAAAAAGTTATGTATGCATAGTTATGCATAAACAAAACAAGCATTTTCTAAAGTATTAAAATGAATGGTTGCAGTGATGATTATAGATTAAAACAGATAATGAGAGAAGGATTTGGTTTAATGTTCCTTCCTGCATTTAGGAGGCAGAAGTCTGTCCCTGAAGGAGCCCTCTACATCTGCAACAGTCTAATACGTAGAATGGTAGACACTGCTCAACAGTGATGTTAATTTCCAAGTTTCCATCTGTCTCCCACCAACCACAGTGTGTCGAGGCGAGACAGAGTCAGCCTTCCTGATGAGCTTATCTAACTGCTTCCTCTCAGCTGCAGATAAGCTGCTACTGCAACTTATTACACCATAAAAGGTGGCTGATGGCACCACAGAGTCCAAAGAGGTTTATAGGCCCTATGATTCTCACTGGAGTAGTCTTTGGCTAGTTGACTTAGAACATTTTTTGTAACTAATCCCCTCAGTAGGTTTTGTTACAGCAAAGAAACAGAAAAGGTTTTTAGGAGAGCTCTTTATTTTTAGTCATCAAAAGTCATTTAAATAATAATGTTGACCTGGTTATGAGAAACCTTCTCATTGACCATCAGTTAGTGCTTATGGAAATGCTGCTAGGTGGTTGGTTTGTTCCCTAAATATTGGATATATTTTCATAGTTATTTCATGTCTTTTTGCAGGTTATTTTCCAAGTGGGTTAAAAATTATTTTCTGTCATTCTACTTGATTGTACATATTTATTATTTTGTTTATTGAATGTGTTGAAAAGCTTTTTGTCAATGGCCCATTTTCCACGAAAAGCAAAGATTTCTCTTATACTGATTTTATTGATTAATGGATTTACTTTATTGATGTCACAGTGGAGAAATGTACCCGTTACATCAGCTCAAATAGTCAAAGGAGAAGAATGTAAATGTAAACAATCAAAATACAGTCATAGAAAAAACCATTACAGAAATCCTTGTGTTTTGTTGTGTCCAATATGTGCCATCTATTGAAAAAGAAAGTAAAGAAACAAAAATGGTCTGATAATCTTTTATAAAATTATTTGTACATATTTTTTCTAATCAAAAGGATCAGAAAAAAGGATAGGAATCTTTGGTGCGATTCCTGATCAGATAGCATTCTCCATGGTCAGGGATTGTCAGAGTTCACATCTGCTTTAAAGGGACTCAAGTCACGGTTTTCAAACTGTAATTAATCGGATGAGGTCTCACAGAGAAATCTGCTTTGTCTATTGGTTAAAGCCCAGAATGGAGCTTAAATCCCCAAAGAAACAACATGGGCAAGCCACAGATTCCATGAAGTGTCCTGAACGAGCATCATGCTAATTACAGGAAAATGTAGACCTTCGCCGACATGTGTCTAATTCCCAAGCCATCGGGGGTCGACTTCTTATTTGCTTCTCAGCCAGAGACTCCTCTGATCTTTGCTCTCTTCTTTAAACTTCCTCTCTTATTAAGCAAAGGTAACCGGATCTGCCTTTCCTTGACCTCTGTCTTCCACATAGCTAATCAGGCCCACCTGGAGTCCCCAAGTGTTCTGTTAGCTTCTGGCTCAGCTAGCAACAGCTGATCCAGAAAAGGAACCCCAAGAGGCATGTGCTGGGCGCCTGTCACCCGAAGCAAACAGGCTGCAAATCAGACAGGGAGGTTTCCCAACTGATGGTTCACTGAAGCTTGAACAGAATCACCAACAGGCCATGACAAGTAGTAAAGTAAAGTAAATCTAAAGTACTCCCATTTTCAATTTGTAGTAGTATCGTCCCAGTTTTAAGAAAACGAGGAATAGAAAATATTTGTGTCCTTTTAAAAATGTGTACTGAGTTAATAAAAGCTAAATGGAGTAACAAAAAGTATTTATACTTAGTTCCTTGATACCTCTAAACTTTTCCAATGTTTAATATTTACAAGGATTTTAGAAGAAAGCTATATTGTGGTAGGCTTGTTCTCTTTTATGAGGAGTGTTTCTAGCATTAAGTCCTGACACATTTCAATAATACAAGTTGAGTAAGTCTTCTGTAGGCATAAATAGTCCATCTGTTCTCCAAAAAACAGTCTGACAAGCTGCAGGTAAGCTAAGCCTTATAAGCAACACGTTTGCTTTAGGACTTACTCATCTGATTATTAAATAACTGCGCTTATCCTTAACAGTTATCTTAAAAAATATTCTTTTTCATTAACCCTTATTCATACAGGTAATCTCACTTAGATCCAAGATCTTATTTTCAGAAAGATTTGCCGTCATACTATAAGTATAAAAAGAGATACACTGAGTAATTCTACTCTTGTTCAGCATTTCGTTTTAAAAACAGGTGGCATTTTTTGGCAGCTTAACCCTCATTAATGGAATCCAGATAATGTGATGTACCATGGCAACGGCAGGACAGAATAATGATAAGAAGGAAAGGTGGGCGGAGTCTATCAAAGCATCCCTCCTTATCTAATTGGTTCCTGTCCTCTGGGGGTGTGGCCACAAATGGAGCTTTTAAAGGTGCACTGTTAGATACTTTCCAAAATGAGATTTAAGATTTGGATTTAGAATATAAGATTTATATTTGGATTCAAGATTTAGATTTAAGCGACAGATATTTGGGTGTGGGATTTAGATATAAGACTTAGAAATAAATATAACATCCATAGGTAGATAAAGGCCATAGAAATAGATTTGATAACCACAACTCTAATATATATATATCTAATAATATATATATTGAAAGTGTGATAAATACTTGAAATATGTTATTAAAAAATGTTATTAAATGTAAAAAAAAATTATATTATTTTTTGACAAAATGTTTAAAAAAAAAAAAAATATATATATATATATATATATATATATATATATATATATATATATTGTCATGATGCGTTGGTTTTATTAGCCCAAAATGCAGACTCACAGACACAGAGGGAGGATAAAAAGTCCAGAATTTATTGGAACCGGTTGACAGACTTGCAGGATGCAGGTTCAGACAGGCATGGTGGCACAGGTAAGACACAACGATCCAGCCCAGAGGGGACGTCAAACTCAGCTTATATAGGAAAGGCTTCCTTAATCAGCAAATAGACCACAGCTGTCCATGCTGAGCCAAAGCTCCCCAGGCTGGATCCACGGCGCCCTCTGGTGGGCAAAGCCCCGGATCCTGACAGTACCCCCCCCTCAAGGGCGGATTCCAGACGCCCCAAAGAAAACAAAAAAAACAACTCGCCCATGTAGGGCGAAAGGTGAACCAGGGATGCCAGAAAAAGTCTCAGGTGGCCGGCCATGAAACCGGCAGCAGAGCAGAGACTCAAAAGCTGCAGGGGCCTTGGAGGAGGGCGTCACCTCCGCTTCAGCAGGAAGCACCGGGAGAAACTCTGTCTCTGCTTCAGCACGAAGCCCCGGGAAGGACGCCGTCTCCGCTCCCGCTGCTCAGCAACAGGTCCGCCCACTACGGCTCCACATCCAGAGCAGAGGAAGCCGTCAACTGCGGCTCCACCTCAGGAACAGAGGAAGCCACCGACCGCGGCTCCACCTCAGGAACAGAGGAATCCACCAATCGTGGCTCCACCTCCGGAGTCTCTGGAAGGCGCAGAGCAGGCTCAGGGGTCTCCAGACGGCACAGAGCGGGCTCAGGGGTCTCCCAGACGGCACAGAGCGGGCTCAGGGGTGTCCTAGACGGCACAGAGCGGGCTCTCCAGGAGCGCGTAGAAGGAGTCTGCTGGGCTAGTCTGTTGGCTGGATCGTTCTGTCATGATGCGTTGGTTTTATTAGCCCAAAATGCAGACTCACAGACACAGAGGGAGGATTAAAAGTCCAGAATTTATTGGAACCGGTTGACAGACGTGCAGGATGCAGATTCAGACAGGCATGGTGGCACAGGTAAGACACAACGATCCAGCCCAGAGGGGAGGTCACACTCAGCTTATATAGGAAAGGCTTCCTTAATCAGCGAATAGACCACAGCTGTCTATGCTGAGCCAAAGCTCCCCAGGCAGGATCCACGGCGCCCTCTGGTGGGCAAAGCCCTGGATCCTGACATATATATATATATATATATACAGTATATATATATATATATATATATATATATATATATATATATATATATATATATATATATATATATATATATATATATATATTGTTTGTTTGTTTGTTGTTTTACATTAACATGTATCTTTGTAGAACATAATATTTATTATATTATTTCCTTCTTTCATCTGAGGAACATTGCAAAAATTAGAAATCTCCTGTCCAGGGGTGATGCTGAGAAACTAGTCCATGCATTTGTTACTTCAAGGCTGGACTATTGTAATTCTTTACTATCAGGAAGTCCACAAACTGTAGTTAAAAGCCTTCAGCTGATCCAAAATGCTGCAGCCAGAGTTCTGATGAAAATTAAAAAGAGAGATCATATCTCTCCTATCCTGGCTTCTCTTCATTGGCTTCCTGTTAAATCCAGAATAGAATTTAAAATCCTCCTTCTCACATATAAAGCCTTAAATGGCCAAGCTCCATCTTATATCAGAGATCTGATTGTTCCTTATGTTTCTAACAGAGCACTTCGCTCTCAATCTGCAGGTTTACTAGTGGTTCCTAGAATTTCTAAAAGTAGAATGGGAGGCAGATCTTTTAGTTATCAGGCTCCTCTCCTGTGGAACCAACTACCAGTTTTAGTCCGTGAGGCAGACACCCTGTCTACTTTTAAGACTAGGCTTAAAACTTTCCTTTTTGATAAAGCTTATAGTTAGGGTGGCTCAGGTTATCCTGAGCTCTGTCTCTATAGTTATGCTGCTATAGGCTTAGACTTTTGGAGGACATAGGGACCCCCATTTCATCATTCTGCTTCATTCTCTCTCTGTTCTCCTATTCTGCAGAATCTGTTTGTTCAATCTCTAACCTTCTGCTCTCTCTGCTTTTCCTCAGAGTAGCTTTGCCTCGTCTGTTCCTGTTTGGCTGTGACGTCATCCAGGAAAGAAACATCAGCTGTGCTGCTTCCATCAACACCCTTGTTTGTAGATGTTGGAGATCGGCCTGTCTTCCAGTGTGGTCCTGTTTCTCTGGCCGTGGCTGGGTGGATGTGCTCTCTTCATCCTCTGGCATGGGAGCTGCCTTGGAGCTCGTCTGCCTGGCTGTGTGTTTCCTGGACGGGGCCGCCTTTTACAGCTGCTTTTTGTATCTCTGCTTCTTGTATCTCTGCTTCTGTCTCCTTGAACCCCAGTCGGCCTTGGCAGATGGCCGCTCACACTGAGCCTGGTTCTGCTGGAGGTTTCTTCCTGTTAAAAGGGAGTTTTTCCTCTCCACTGTCGCTACAAGCATGCTTAGTGTGAGGGATTGTATTTGAGTCAATGAGTCAATGCAATCAACTGGTTTTCCTTAGATAGAAAACTTTGTATCAATTTGACTGTATGATCTGGTTGAACTGTAAAGTGCCTTGAGATGACATGTGTTGTGAATTTGGCGCTATATAAATAAACTGAATTGAATTGAGTATTTATTAATTAATATTCCAAAATATTTCATGTGTAGCAGGTCATCTTCACACTCTTCACACTTTGCTCAAATCTCAACAGTAAAAAAAATAGGAAGACTAAGGGTTACTCTTAACAATCCTGTTGTTTACCTCACCACCTTGGCATCAGTGTTTGATAAACCAACAACCAAAAAATATATATATCGTTGTTTTAGTAAATTAATTTTAGAAAAATGAAATTTTACTTAAACCTACAGTGTGTAATTTTCAGCGACATCTAACGTCCAGACTGCAGACCGCAGCAACATGAACATCTCCCCCCCACCGCTTCTCCCCCCCAACAGTACGGCGAGCGTTACGGGACAAAATGTCTTCCACGACGTCCGCATCACCTACCTTCTCAAGTGATGAGGTTTGTTTACATAGATAATTTTACAGATAGTATTTTATTAGTCTGTGTAGGGTATAAGATAATAAATATACCCGTTATTTTTTCTACATCGTTGTGACGTTTTGGTGAGCTGCTTTGCATGGTGATATAAACAGACGAAGTAATTGTAGTCATTAGTTTAACAGCGAGATTGTGTTCGCTGGAAGAATATATATTCCCCGTTTACAGAGTCCAAGTCTTGTTTGTGGCACAGGGGTTACAAGGCGAGGAAGAGGGAGAGGAAGAGGGCGAGGAAGAGGGCAGAGAGGCCGGGTGGGGCGTGCAGCCAGGGCCAGGCGAGGGAGAGGTGCCAGCAGGGTGACTAGAGCAGAGGAGGAAAGGCTTGAAGATCTCCAAAGGGGCCAGAGAGAAGTAACCGAGGTATATATCCAGAAAATTATTTTACAGAAAATTACTGAATCATTACCTGTGAAACGTCAGGGACGTTTCTGGATAAGTATACTGGAGAGTAACGGCATCATCACGCAGCATGTTATTGTAATAGGCGATCTCGCAATCGCTAGTTTGTTGGCTCTGCGCTGCCGTAGCGCAAAGATGTCTGCCTCCATGGCTGCGAGACCCGCTCCTATGTAATTATAAATAACGAATTCTAAGGCAACGCAAATATTAAGGTTAAGAGGCTGAGCTCGTAGATGATGATAAATAACATAGTTATGTATAATATATTACATTTCTGACTGTATATCCCTGTAATTATTACACACTGTAGCTTTAAATATTACAACTTCCAATTCAATTAAACATCAGCTTTAATTAACAGAACCTGCTGCAAATAACCTGATAATTGCATAAGCTCATAATTGTGTAAAGGCTAATTATTTTCCACAAAGCTAAATTGCCAACACTGCATCATCATGTTGATATAATGATACAACCCATAAGAACTCATAATTATCTGGTTATTTGTAGCAGATTCTGTTAATCAAGGAGCATGGCAGACTTCACCCTATGTTTGTTTGTTTTTTTCAGATCATCCAACAAGTATGCAATTTTTCTGGAATTGTTTCCGTTCGGAGGTGGAGTAAATACACCCACACAGTTCTCCAACCATAATCAAGCAGGAAATATAAACCTTTTGAAAGAGCACCTTCCAATATTCTGAATGAAGTGTTAAATTAAAAACAAATGGATTGCAGAATTTCATGTCTGCCAGTAGAATATTGATTTAAGCTTTGGACTGAATGTGCCTGTCTGTTGTCTAAGTTGGCTGGTTTAAAGAGTTGCAAAATAAAAACAATTTAAGAACAGCATCTGACACAAGTGAATGTACTTATTTTCTATCATGCAAACTGAAAACAGCACAGACTTTAATCATTTTATCAAAATGGAAAGGAATAATTTTTGCTTTATAACTTGCTGCGTTAAATCATTTCATTATAGCCAAAGGGCAACTGAAATGAAAACATCAGCATGCAGATTCAGTCCATTATGTGGTACTAAACATTGATCTATGGTTTAATATTTCTATGCATAACAAGGAGGTATAATGGAAAGGTATTATTACATTGAAAGGGGAAAAAAACACTGTTTTGACAGGTAAGTGTTTTTTTTTTTAAGTCATTTTTTTTTCTTCAAAAGAGAAAATAAGCAGGACATCAGCAAACACGCACTGATACAAGAATATATGGAACATAGGAATACACCTCAAGAAAGAAAATGAGTGATGTTTGATTTTTTTTGTTGGATCTCCCCTTTTGGACTTTCAGTTTTGAGTTTTCAGTCATCTATATCACTCTGTTTCGTTGATCTTTGGTTTACTTTTCATTTTGTCTTATATTTTAGCTGTGTTGCATTTTTTTAAGTTACTCTCTATTTCCCCCTTGTTCCTGTCTCTTTTCCTTTGGCTCCCTTCTAGTTACTTTTATCTACACCTGCTCCATATCAGCTCATTAGCCCAATCTTTGTTCTGCCCCCCATATATACACCTCCTCTGTAGTTTCTCATTGCTGGTTTCTTGTTGTCACATGACTCCTCATGTGTGCTTTCCCCCGATGTCTCCTGTTTCTTTGTTTCCTCTATTTTTGTTCTTAGATTTTGTTTCTGTTGCCTTTGTGATTTCATTAAACCTGTAAAAACTCATCTCTGCCTCCCTCATCTCTGCATTTGGTTCCTCAACCAACCTCCACCCCCACACTGACACCTTTAAAATGAAAAATAAAATGACCATAGTCCATAAGACTCACTTCCTTACCACCCCCATATGACAGAACCGAAGTCCAAATGTTAGCTGGTACTAATATTTAAATATTGTTGCCCAAAGAGTCCTTTAAAACTTTAGGCAACTGACCTCACAAATTAAACACAGAATATAATACAAACTGTAGAAAATCCGACTTTCATCTGAAGCTGATTAAAGTAAAAAAAAAAAAGTGTTTTATTGTATGTCCTTTCATCAACATTTTAAAGTGTTGTATTAGCAGAGCTTGATGGAATTGTACAGCGAAATCAAAACAGCTCACTAAATTTCGATAAAGGTTTACACTTACTGTAGCTTGAGGTGTTTTTTGACAATGTAAATAGGTATTAGAGGAGATGGAAAGACATTTGTTGAATAGGTTCTGACATAGCCATATTTGCTGCATATGATTGATCAGATGTTTCAGCCACCAGAGTCCAATTAGAATCCTAATTCTCTCTTGGCGTCTCTGGATGGCATGAAACATCACTGATATTAGCTGACTTGATAAATTAAGCATTACTTTCTGATTGCAACACATTAATTAAAACCCCAGTGCTTCACTGATCGGTGGTCCCTGCTAGCTTTCTGTCTCTGATTCCCTGTTTATTGCAGCCGGGAGAATATATGATGATATTATGTTTTGCATCACCTGGTTAACTTGCTCCAGTGAAAGGAAGCAACAATAATTCACCATTCCCCTTTTAATGACATTTAAAAAGTTTGCTGACATATTAGCATTATATTTGGATGAAAACACAGTTACTAACATGAAAGGTAACCAAGCACAACAGAGAATTATTATTTCAGTTTTAGAGCCACCTTTAAATTGTCGACTTGAGTACCAGAACCCTCAATAAAGACAAACTTTTACGTATTACTGTATGATCCGGGTTTCTATGGCTACGTTCACATTGTAGGTCTTAACGCTCGATTACGATTTTTTGTTAGATCCAATTTTTTTGTGTCGCTTTTCACGTCTGTCTTAAATTGTGGCCCTTAAGTGACTTGCATGTGCAGAAAAACAATTACAAGTATCATCAGGAGTCAGTTTCTATGGATGGATATAAAGCTGCTAAGCAGTGGAAGTAGCCGAATGATACAGCTGACAATGCGGAAAAGGAAACAGAGGTGAAAGATAGCTAAACTATTACGGCTTTCTGTGGAACAGTGACAGAATCATATCTGAGGAGAAATGCAGCGATGTAGTCAAGTGACCTGTTATGGTATGACCCATAAGTTTCTTTGGGATAATTTTATCCGTCCAAATACTTCTTAATTCCACACGTCATTGTCCCTCCTTTGTACTACTCTGTCTATGCTTTCCTCCATGTTTGTTGTAATTGTTTTTGTCACTGCCCTGTCAGAACAAAGTGACTACATTATCATATGGACTCCAATTCGGGTCATTTGGCTGTTCACACTGCAGTCAGATTCCAAACGATCCGAACTGTATCATATTTAAAACCACATACAAATGTGGCTCAAATTGGATTTCAAAACAGTCAGAATCAATGCGACTTTGCCTGTTCACGCAGTCAGGAAAGAATCTCACCTGAGTCACTTTATGGCAAAAGAAAAAATCATATTTGTGCCACATTTGTCTGCAATGTGAGGAATGTAGCCTTTGTTTGCTCTTCAGCAGAACCATCATGGAATCTTGCAGTCCAGTTGCCCAGGTTGGCTGTGGGAAAAACAGTGACTTCCAGTAACAGCAGTGGCAGTCCCTCAAAACTTGAGGCTCAGTTGGTTTGATGCCACAGTTCTTTCCTCACTTTACAAAAAGATAATAAATAAAGGATTAAAACATGTTTTCTTGCCACTTTCACTGTTGCTCCTTAGGAAAGAACAGTATGGGAGACTGAGGTTGCTGTCTCACCCCACCTCTTCTTATCTCACACTTACCTGGCATTCCTCCTGAATATTTAAAAGAGCTCATTAATAATATTTTATTAAGAGCAAAGCGGCACAAATTTACAGGTGTTTACATTTCTGTAGTGGAAGCGCAATAACTCAAGTCAACTACTTTGTAGTCTTCCCTTAGTTCTCTACTGTGCAGATATTTTATATCTAAGGAAAACATATTCCAGGACATAACCTTTTTCTTTTATGCTTTTTTGGTACTATATACACTCTTTTTATATTGTCTGTCATTTTTTAAATCTTTATTGGAATCTTGCTTTAACTCTTTGTACTCTACATAAGCTACTGGAACCAGAATATGCCTGAAGGAGTAATCCCAAGGAATAAATAAAGTTGAGTCTAAGTCTAAGTATAAGAAGACCTTATTTTCTGAACAGAACACACACATTGCATAAGATGACAAGAAACTTCACTTAGGATGGGATAATATGTCATTATGGCTAAACCTCTGAGAAGAAAGCAGTTCTGAAAGATCAAACCTGCTGTATTCTTTGCATTGGAAAAATATACACGCATTAAGATTTGTGTGCACAACTGACATACATTTTCTGCAGACTCAGATTAAATCCCAAATGTAAGCACATTGTGTTCTTTATAGTTCTCTAAGGGGAGACACAATCTGCTGAGAAAGACCTCAACCTTTTCCAATAATTCGTTCTCTCCTTGCAATCTTTGCCTGATGCCCAGGTGGTGAGGTAAGCATTGAGGCAAGGGTGGAGCTTTTTTTTTTATATATCTATGTGCTGGTGCTTTGAATAATGTGCTGACATGAAGTCATGCATGTTTAACAAGAAGGCAGTAAAATAATGAATTATATTTGCTTTTAAGTTAAGCATCAATCACTTGTTTCCTTTTTTATGTCTGTCTATTCTCCATGTCATCCACCGCAGGTTATATCAGACTCATTTCCTTCAGCAACAAAACAAATAGATGTTAAAAGTAATATTATCAGCACCAGCAAAATGCTGCAATGGGAAATTTCTTTATATGTCAGCATTTATTTTTATTGGCACACAGCTAATGGTCTTATTTATTTATTTTTCAATTTTTACTTTGAAAGGGTTCCTTATTAGCAGGGGTTTCCAGTCAACCAGCGATAAAAATTAAATTCACTTCAGTAATATCAGGCAGATAATCAAGATGCAATCTGCTTAAGTGCACAAAACTATCACTTTTTGTTAGCGCTGCATATTTGCTCAAGAAATATTGCACGTCGGAGTGTATTAGCACATGGAGGAAGAACCTGAATGAGCCGTGTCACCACTAGCTCCTCTAATCTATTTAATACTGTTTATGTCCGTCCAAATTGAAGTTATGTGGTATGAAATGACGGATGTCGGTCTCATAATTCAGTCATAACACTCTGAACCCTAAAGGGGACTTCGATGGATGTTCAGTCCACAATCGCTCTGCATGAATAGTGGATCCATTCACCCCTCACCTTTAAAAGCCCAGAAGGCAAGCACCGTCATGATGCAAACCCCTCTATCAAGCCCTAACCATCCTTCAGAGAAAACAATAAAGATCCATTCTTGACTATAGTGTGTGTGTATGTCTCTGCTAACCCAGTTGCTGTAAGGATGATCTCACTGACCCACATGCTGAAGGAGAAAGAAAGGGAGCGCTTGAGGTGATGACTCCTCCACTCACTTAGGGAACTTTGACTTATGAGGAACACTGCATTTAGCCAAGCTAATGCAAGTGAATGCGGTGCCATTAACCTCCGGAAGAGAGGCAGGCCCGGGCAGTATGATGCATTCAGATTGGCACAGGACAATATTTCACTATGACAGGCATTACCGATGAATAATTAAGTGTTTAATATAATGATCTCGAGCAAGAGAAAGAGAGAGTAAAAAAAGAGAGAAATAAAGAGGAAGGAGAAAATGGTAATTCCACAATTCATTGCCCTTAAAACCTATCTGGCATTATTACCCGGCAGCGTTGCATGGGGGAGAGCTCCTTTGTTGAAACAAATAGGTTTTTGATGGCTCTGCCAGAGAAGTAACGGTTATTAGGTTTGAGGACTCTTTCATGATGGAAGTGGTATCCTGCCGAGCGGAGATCATGAAATTTTAAGTGGGGAATTTACAGCAGAGACTGCAGAGACTGCAGGACTGCGAGACCGTCTGGGCCATGCCCAGGGACACATGTGTTTTGGTGAAGCTTAATGCTAGCTAATGTCAACGCAAATAAATAGTTAACAAGCCTGAGATTGTTGTGCTTGTTGGAATTGAACCGGGAAAGTGTCTTTTTATTTTGCTGATTTTATTTTCTTTTACCAGAAAGGTAGGTCAAGAGCAAGAAGGTAAGATGGGTGAAATCAAGTTAAATTCTACATTAACAAAACAAGTTTAGGATATACATTAGTAGCCATTCAACATTTCCCCACTTTCCTTGATGGGCCCTTGGCCGGTCCCCTATTATTCCTTTTTAGACATGTAAAATATTATTTCTGTCATGATTTGTGGATATTAAGAACTAAAGAGAGGCGGTATCTCCAGTCCAAACCCTGTAATTCAGTGAAAGGGTGGAGTCAGAGTAAAAAAATATGCATGCCCATGAGAAGGCCAGTGGCTGCAAGTTGTAGGGGATTTTGCTGCCTTTAGGTTTTTGACTTGGAAGGATCAATATGAATGGCTGCTACTGTACCTGATTTCATCTTTACCCATCCTGATAATGCCACTACATGCTACATCTCAGTGCTCAGGTGTATGTAAAGTAAATATTTTATATCACATATACATATTTTTATATGAGATGAAAATGTTCAGTTTTGCTCACATCCATCCAGAAAACATCCCATCACATGTTTGTAAGGCAAGGCAAATTTATTTGTATAGCACAATTCAGTACAAAGACAATGCAAAGTGCTTTACATGATTAAAATACAGGAAGATAAAAAAAAGAATCAAAGCAAGTAGGAAAAAATAAATAAAATAAAACAAAAAATGCAGAAACAAAAAAGAATATTAAAAACAATTGGACTAAAGAAAATGTGTTTTAGTTGAACTGTTTAACTAGAACAGTCGAAGGCGATCCTAAACAAATGTGTTTTTAGTCTTGATTTAAAGGAACTCAGGCTTTCCACACTTTTACAGTTTTCTGGAAGTTTGTTCCAGATAAGTGGAGCATAGGAACTAAATGCTGCTTCTCCATGTTTAGTTCTGGTTCTAGGTATGCAGAGCAGGCTGGAGCCAGAAGACCTGAGTGGTCTGGAGGGTTGATACACTGATAGCAAGTCTGTGATGTATTTAGGTGCTAAGCCATTCAGAGATTTATAGACTAACAGAAGTATTTTAAAGTCTATTCTCTGAAATACAGGGAGCCAGTGTAAGGACTTTAGAACCGGGGTGATGTGCTCTACTTTCTTAGTCTAAGTGAGGATTGTAGTTGGCTTTAAATTAAACAGCGATTTCATATGGCTTTTTTTTTCATATGCGTCAGGCGTCTGTGTCCATGGATTGATTTAAAGTTGCTAAGCAGTAAAAGTAGCCAGATGATATAGCTGACAATGCGGAAAAGGAGGCAGAGGTGAAAGACAGTTAAAGTATTATGGCTTTTTGTGGAGCAGTGGCAGCATCATATCTGAGGAGAAATTAAGAGACGTAGTCAACTGACCTGTTACAGTTTGACCCATCAAGTGTCTTTGCAATTGTTGCATTCACCAAATACTTCTTGGTTCCAAATTTCATTGTCCTTCCACTCTACTCCTCCGTCTATGCTGCCCTCTGTATTTTGTTTTTGTAATTGTTCTCTACCTGAACTGGCAGTGCAACGTGACACCATTGTCATAGTAACTCCAATTAAAAAGCAATTTCACATTGCTTTTATTTTCAGCAAAACTTTCTTATATCCAGGCTCCAATGAAGGACAAAAATAGTTGAAAACCTTTTTTATAGAACGCTTGTACTGTTGAAAGATTTCCAGTAACTTTTGCTCTTCGATCTGAACTGTTCTTTTCTGGACCACCTAGACTTAATATGGACCACTTTCTCTAAATGAATTAAAGTAATTCTACCTGTCAATCAGTCCAAGAGGCTTGACAGCAACTACCGAAGCAGCAGTTGTGATTTTTCCTGAGATGTGGGGGCCACAGGGAACCTTATTCATTCAAATCAATGTCTACACATTAGCCACAATGCAGTGCTGGTGCACTTACCAAGGCTACACAGCTCAACAGAATGATTCCCAAAAAGAGAAGTTAGGATGGCCTGGATCAAGCTTCTGAATTTCTTGAGACAAACAGGAAAATTCACGTAACAGACAGGAAAGGGTTTTAGTGATTATTAATTAACTAGCTTGACTATCAAACAACAAGGAAACAGGGGGGTATTGGAGCATAAAAAAAGACTGGTTTTGTTAGAGGTTTCCTCTTGTTAAATTGAAATGTTCCTTCCCACTGTCACTACATGCATGCGATTTTTGAAGGATTGTTGTTGAGGCAATTACATTTTACAACTGAATATGTACAGTGGCAATAGGTTCATCTAGGATGGGTGAGTTCTGGAGTCAATGCTTTGATGCAAACAGCTGGATTTCCTTTGATAGAAAATTTTAAACCAATCTGATTACACTATGAGCAGACTGAATTTTTTCTGTAAAGTGCCTTTAGATTATGTGTTTTAAGTTGGTGCTATATACTGTAAAGAGGCTGAACTGAAACTGAATTGAACTAATAATAAAAACATGCTTAAATATTCCCCTTTATGTTTATGTATTATATGCAATCATCCTGCAAACAGCATCGGACGCAACTTCTTCCCTGATAGCCACCATAACATTTTTACACCATAATGTCGATTTTTCCCTTGCCGTCTGAAAATAACTTCACTGACTTGATGTAAAAAAAAAAAGAAATGCTTGTTGTCTTTGCTTCAAGGATTTACCAATCAGGCAGAGTGCCTCATTAAATACCTCACTTAAACATTTAGCTTCACTATGTCATCAGTAACTCTATCCTGTATTTCTCATAGGTTTGTTTACACTGGCTTACGTTTCTCTGTAGGCAGAGTGAAATTACAGGGGATGTCACGTCAATAAGTTGCACTATGACTAAGGGATATCAAAGAGAAGATGTCTAAATACAAAAGCACATTGTGGGGCTTTTAATAGAATTTCCATTTTGCAGTTTTTATCATTATTCTCTAGGCCATTAATTGGTCATAAAACGTATCTAAGTTGTCCAAGAAAAAGGATCACCTTTGTTATGAAATAGCTAAAATGAATGTCCTTTTGGTGGCTGTTATAATATGCTGGAAAAACACTTGTATAATGAAAAGATCAGAGCAGGTGGTCGTTCCTGTCAATCACTGTTATCCTAAAGTGAACCAAGAGCTGCATTAAGATATGATTCAACAGTCAGCTCACGTCTTCTGAATATACAGTATGCTTCATGTCCAACAGAGGGCCACTTGCTCTCCCCACACTCATGACCTTTGGCATCATATATTGGATATATGTGGTGCTTCTTGTCTGTAGGACAGATTCCCATGCATATTCATACCTACATATGGCCAGGCAGAATGAAGTCTGTCTACTAGACTGCAGAGCCCACCAGGCAGTTCATTACTGACTCGTTTCAGGCAGGTCCAGTGAAATCCCAAGGAGTTTGTCTGTGTGTGTGCATGTTCGGGAAGGCCTGATGATGGTGAAATTATTTTTACTGGTGTTTAGAGGAAGGATGCATCAGCTGAAGTTTTGTTGTAGGTTACAGAAAGTAGAAGGACTATACTGGAAACTGTGTTTGTTTGTTGGGGAAAGTATGAAGGCTTTGGGACGTACTCTAGTAAAAAGTTGATGGGTTGAAGATGGTCTGCATTTGTGCATGCAGTCGTGTTTTGAGTGGTAAGTGGAAGTGTATATGTGCAAACTGTATGGCACACACTCATAGGCTTTTCTTGTTTGTGAGGTGAGAAGAGAGAAAGGTCCCTTAGCATGCCTCCACCTCCTCTTGCTC
Organism: Cyprinodon diabolis; assembly: GCA_030533445.1. Taxonomy (NCBI): domain Eukaryota; kingdom Metazoa; phylum Chordata; class Actinopteri; order Cyprinodontiformes; family Cyprinodontidae; genus Cyprinodon; species Cyprinodon diabolis. The sequence continues at coordinate 5,383,175 of CM060080.1, forward strand.
CATCTGCCCATTTAGTTTGGTTCTCCATAAATTAAAAACGCTCTACATCTGCTTTGGGGTACATTGTTAGTTGTGTGCATTTGGTGGTTCCCCTATTTATGAAATATTAAACACTTTTCTGCATCTGATTATTTCCCCCCTCCCCTGCAGCCCCTCTGAAGCAGGCATGACAGAGGCCAAGGCTTCAACCCACCATGTTGATAGTAAGACCAGGGCTTCCACCCACAGGAATATAGTTTAAAAGTACAAAAAAGAAAAAGACAGCAATAGCACACTGACATCTGTTCATGGTAATGGTTCATGGTAACAAATGTTACAAGCACTTAAAAGACATTCAGCATGCTAAAGATTTGCTTTTATAGGAGCTTTTAAGAAAAAAAAAAACTGAGAAACAAACAAATAAATGAACAAACAATAGGATGTATGTACTAGAAGCCTATTGCTATCTTCATATTTATCACATGGTGACTTATCAAACAGAAGAAGGTGTGCTTTTATTAGAGATTTATCCAGAATTTCATACTATTTACTCCTAGTGTCAAGATCTTTTGGTGCTTTTTCGAGATGTATTTTTCCGAGCCTGTCCTGTCCAAGGATTTTTTCCTCCCGTTTGGAGATCCTCTGAGGCTCAATCAGCTGTTAGACTATAATTTTTTGTTTATTTTTCCAGAAATGTTCAAGAAGAGATGGTTTTGGGCCACAGTTCCATCAAGCACATTACCAAACCCACCCTTTGGTTTTATTGGTTTCTGGTCATTGATGTGTTAGAAAATCATTTTGCTGTCAGAACACTCGGCAGACGGTTTTCCTGAAAAATCTTTTAAGATGTGCCTATGTTAACCTTTATACTGACTAGTTGCCCAGTATCCGCTGCAAAAATAATCAACATTGCATAATACTTCCACCACCGAGCTCTACAGTAGGGATTGTTTGTCATGAGAGCCGTTTTTTTTTCCTGACATGAATAAAAAAACATTCCTTGTTGCAGTTTCTGTCTCCTGCAAGTAACTGTATGGCTGTGACTGCATCACATATCAAATATACCACAATTACAAAAAACTGTTGAAAAATATAACAATTTAAAACAGGCTTCTTTAGGACAGCAGTTGTATAAAAAAGTGAGATTTTCCTATCAACAAATTGCACACAGTAGTTGTATTTAATTATACTCTTTGAATTTAGTCCATGTATTTGTTACCTCAAGGTCTCAGGGTTTGGCTGAGGTTTCGAGGACCCAAATGCGGAGGTGACGAGGCAGAGGTGAGTTCTTGGGGATTTAATTGAATAACTTAGGCAAAAATCCAAAAAACAAAGAACAAAATACATGGAACCAAAAACCAGACAACTTCATGGGAAAAATGCTCACGTGAGGAGCCAGGAAAAGACGAGGAACCAGCACTGAGGAACTGCCCAGGGAGAGTATATATGGGAGACTGAACAAAGACAGGACTAATAAGCTGATTGGGAGCAGGTGTGAACAGAGGATTCTAGAAAAGCTAGGGAAAAGGAAACCAGCACAAGAGGGCAACAGAGGGCAACCAAGAAAAAATAGAACTCAATTATATCCAGAAAATACAACAATTGTAATTATACCAATTAAACTAGAAAACAAGGAAAACATGAATCAAAGTAGAAGTGAATACTCAAAAGAAACTTAACAGAACCAAGACACACAACACATTCTTTACTGTCAGAAAGTGCAATAAATGAGGTAAAATGTGCTAATCATATTACATCCATATTACTAATGATACTGTATATAGGATTGTCTGTTTGAGTGTGTCTTTCCTGGCCAGCTGTGGAGCCACATAACAGTTGCCTTTACTATCTCTGCTTCTTTCTGTATGTCTGCTTCTATCCCATTGAACCAGATTCGGCCTAAGCAGAAGGCTTCTCACACTGAGCATGGTTCTACTGGAGGTTTTTCCAAATAAAGGTAGTTTTTCCATCTCCACTGTTGCTGCGTGCAAGAATAATGCAAGCAAATATCTACTGTTGCCACATGTTAATCCAGGAGGAACAAACCCTGCAAGGTGATTGCTATGATTCAATCAGCTCGCTTTTCTTTGATAAAACACTTTTAAGCAATCTGACTGTACGACTCATCTGAATTGCCTTTGTAAAATGCCCTAAGATGACATGCAGTAAATTGGAGTTATATTGTCCATACTGTATTGAAGAAAATGAATAAAGCAGTAAAATAAAAAATAAAAATGCTGGCAATGAGCCATGAGTTATTAAACATCATTAATCTTAATTTATAATTTAGACCATAAATAAAAATTTTAATCATGACAAAAAATTGATCTGGATAACGATAATCAGTATGATAACTCTCCACCACTAATTGAGACAAAAGAGCATTTTGTCACATTTAGAGCTTCCAAAATTCTTTTACATCTTTCCCAGATTTGTATCTCATCACTATTTGCTCCTAGAAGTTTACAGAGAGTTCCTTTGACTTTCTTGGTTTCTATTCTGATTTGCATATCAGCTGTGAGAGCATTTAAAGATAAGTGTCCCTATACAAATATGCCAAATTGACTGTATTCAACACATCTAGAGGTCAATAAGATTCATATGAATTCAAACACGAGTCATTTGATAAAGGATATAAATACATATAAATGAACAGACAGGAAATAAATGAATAGAAATTTCAATGTTTATTTAGGAACAGGCTCCACTGTTGCCTCGCAGCAAGAAGGACCTGGGTTATTAAAATCTCCCATTTTTGCTATAAGATTCAATTCAGTTTATTTATATAGCACCAATTCAAAACACATGACATCTCAAGGCACTTTACAGTTCTCCAGATCATACAGTCAAATAGATTTAAAGTTTTCTATTTAAGGAAAGCCAGTTTATTGCATCAACTGTCAAGATGAAAAGAAGAAAAAGACAATTAACTTAGAAAGAAAGAAACTCCAGTAACAGTAAGTACTTGCATCCCCAAATATTAAATAAGAACATTGGGGAGTCTAAGTTTGATGCTGAATATCTAAAGGGACAGAACAGCTAACAGGAACAAAACGAAGCCCATGCTGCCCCTTAGAGCCACCGGTGAAATAATGAGTGTAATCAGAGGTGATGGTCTCAGTGTTGTGCTACAGAACACCCAGGTCACTAGGGAAGGCCTGTGTTTGTCTTTGACGTTAGCAGGCAGGGCTTCAGGGCAGTCATATTTGGCCATGGTTTGGTAACCATGAGCCCTGTAGCAGAACAGGTGTTGCAGTTCGGCAGGGCCATCAATCTCACACCGGCCTGTCTCTGTAGGATTCAGGGTTAATTATCATCAAATAAGTCATTAAGGAGAGGGATGGAGGCACTGTGTGTGAGGGGCTGCTAACCTTGGCAGGAGAGGAAAATGGGGTTTGTTGGGCTAAATTCCTGTTTGATAGTGTTTCCAAGGTAACTTATTCTAGAAAAAAAAAAAAAACAATGCCCACTGAGATAAGTACAGTAAAGCAGGATTAAGGCATTTAATAAAAAGAATGGTTCATGATTTTCAACCCTTGTTTGTTTTCCTATGCATGCTTCACCAGATGTCTTATATGTATAAACCTACTCCATGAAAATATTAGGTTTCTATCAAGGAAAACCAGCTGATTGCATCAAGTCATAGCTTGCAAAATTCGTTTGGATAGGCTTGTGTTTTCAATTTTTGCTTGCATTTAGACGTTGACTCTTCAGCAATCCCTCACACCACGCATACATGTAGTGACAGTAGAGAGGAAAAACTCAGTTTTACTAGGAGCAAACCTCCAGCAGAAACAGGCTTAGAGTGAGCGGCCATCTGCTGAGGCCTACTGGCGTTCAAGGAGACAGAAGTAGAGATACAGAAAATAAGTAGAGATATAAAAAGCAACTGTTAACTAGCTTCAACAGCAGCCCCATCCAGGAAACACACAGCCAGCCGGAGAAGCCCTTAGTATTAGGGGTATAATAAGCATTTACTTATTTGATTCCTTTGGCTTCTTTATAAATGAAATGGGGTCTAATTATGTTTCATTCAGATATGTATCATTATACTTAACAATACCAGGTATGAAGAGTATATATATATGTATATATATATATATATATATATATATATATATATATATATATATATATATATATATATATATATATATATATATACATATATATATATGTATGTATATATATATATATATATATATATATATATATATGTATGTATGTATATATATATACATATATATATATATATATATATATCCCAACTGTTCCCTTTCAGCTGCTAAGTCGCCTCACAAGGAAATCTATGCAGCACATCAAATAAGATCCAGCATAGACTTTAAATAAATGAAACCTTTTAATTTACCATTTTATAGAACATAATTTTCTGTATCATCTTAAATTAGTGTTTCATTTTTTTCCAACTTAAAACTAGTGTTGCACTGATGCCATTTTTTGGCCCCGCTACGATACCCGAAACCTGGCTTTGCAGGATCGGCCGATACAGATACCACCTGTTTGAAATTGATGTGTGTGTGTATATATGAGGAACTACTTGGATGTAAAATAATTGCCATCATGGCTTTGTCAAGCTGCTGCCTACCTTTGTGAAGCAGGAATAAGACTAATACAAAGTGAATCCAGCAGAACTTTTTATTGCCTACCTGAAATGGGTGACAATAGTTGGATAAACTTTTGGCTCTCAAAAGCGTATCGGTGCCCTATTTGTTGGAACTCGACAATATCGATACCACGATTTTAGTAGGATCGGGGCTCCACCTGATACTGGTATCGGTATAACACTACTTAAAACCAACAATGAACAAGACTGTTAATATAAAATACAGAAATGGAGAACAGTTACTCTTGTTTGCCATCCAAAATTTTCATATGAAAAAAACAAAAACAAATGAATAGGGAACACATTCATCTTATTTGTTATGTCATTTTGGGCCCTTACAACATCTGGCATATCAAAAATGACCTCAGCCTACAGGCCGTGGATATGCTAGCCAACATCAGGTATTCTGCCACAAAAAGTACTCTTCAATCCGGATTTAAAATATTACAATCAAATGGAATGCTAAGGCTAGCTCTGATGGGTTATATGTTCCAAATGAAGATATCACCCCTGCTAATGACCCAAAAGGCAACCATGATTTGTTTCTTTAGTCCTGAGCCACAGACTGAGCAGCTTTAAACAGATTTTGCTACTGAGCTCAGGTTACCAGATGGATCAGGGACATCTAATGACTGAGGTGAGAAAAGGTGAGAATCTATGTTGGAGTTATAGATTTATAAAGCACACATTTTACTGCATGTCACTTCTATTCTTAAAGTTATCCGTCTCTTTTGTGGATTGCTTCATGATGCAGAAATAGTAAATGTCATTTGGGTTCTTTTTCATGCCCTTAACATATTAATTGGCAATGCAGCGAATGTCAGATCTTACAGTAAATTGTATCCAGTGTAGTCAGCGACACCTGACCTATTGAAAATTTTAAAGTGTGCTTATACCTTCATTTATCTACTCAATGCCCCCATGAATATGTAAGGCGGACAATTAAACCCCAACTGACCTTAGAGATGGAGCAAAACTAGCACGTCAAAGTAAAGCAGCACCAAGGCACTCACACGTTAACGCAAATCAAAGATCCCTGAAAAGCCAGACACCTCCTACGCTCCCACCTTGCACACAGAAAATTTCTCATCAATATCCTCTGTCAAAGTGTCACATGGCCACAGAGGCTTCGCCTGAGTCTGACAGCCATATCACATGTGTCATGTTTATGGAGGCATCAGCAGAGGTGGTTGGTTTTTTTTGTATATGTAAATGTTTGGTCAGGGTCAAAGTTAATATATGTCAGTGTCCAACTTCACCTTGGTGTGTTTACAGCAGGGCAGAATGTGTAGGAGGGTGGGGACACAAGAAATGAATGTTAAAAACAACAGTACCATGCTGTGTTGGAAGAACCTCAACCTGGATGTTAGGGATGTTCCACAGTGCTGTGATGCTTCTTTAAAGTATTCTCACATGTTTTTATTTTTGGTCTTAAAAAAGTATTCTTGTCCCTGAAACCATTTTTTTTTTTTTTTTGGCAGGTTACAAAAACAGATATTTATTTTGAATCTAGTTTATAGTACAAAATATGTTACACATAACTGAAGTGGAAGGAAAACGATCCACAGTTTAAAGTTCTTTAACCCTTTATGGGGCAAGTTATCGTTTCTGATCACTCACAAATGGAGTCCCCCCCGTCCCAGCGTATCCAGCCATTCAGCAAAGATCCTGCTACATGGCTGTACATCTTATTTTGGCATTTGACCAATTTGATGAGCTCTTGAATGACATATAACCTACTGTAAATTAAGTTAACAAGTCAAGAAAAAAAGGTAAAAAGCTAATTGAAAAGTTAAAAAGTAAAGTTCAAAAGTTAATAAGCATAGTCAACAAATATATTTGGGTTTATAAACTAAAAAATATAAGTACCAGTATCAGCATTAGCCTCTAAGGTGATGTTGTACCAAAAAAAATGTGTTTCTTTCACTCTCAGTGTTTTTCATGAATTTCATACAGAAGCACTTTTATTATTTTTCTTAATATATTCAGGCAAGTTGCCATTTCTTGTTATTACATTGACATTGATTTTTGCCATCAAAATATCCATAAAATTTTTAATGTTACAAAGGTAATAAATTCCAATAGCACTATTGTACGGTAGTACGGTGGCCCTGAAGTGCAAACTGCAACTACAAATCTAAAAGCGCAACTACATTAAGGAAATCGCAACTACATAAAGCAAAGCGCAACTACATTAAGAAAAAACAAAACTACATAAAGCAAAGCGCAACCACATTAAGAAAAACAAAACTACATAAAGCAAAGCGCAACTACATTAAGAAAAACAAAACTACATAAAGCAAAGCACAACCACATTAAGAAAAACAAAACTACATAAAGCAAAGCGCAACTACATTAAGAAAAAACAAAACTACATAAAGCAAAGCGCAACCACATTAAGGAAATCGCAACTACATAAAGCAAAGCGCAACTACATTAAGAAAAAACAAAACTACATAAAGCAAAGCGCAACTACATTAAGGAAATTGCAACTACATAAAGCAAAGCGCAACTACATTAAGAAAAAACAAAACTACATAAAGCAAAGCGCAACCACATTAAGAAAAACAAAACTACATAAAGCAAAGCGCAACTACATTAAGAAAAACAAAACTACATAAAGCAAAGCACAACCACATTAAGAAAAACAAAACTACATAAAGCAAAGTGCAACCACATTAAGAAAAACAAAACTACATAAAGCAAAGCGCAACTACATTAAGAAAAACAAAACTACATAAAGCAAAGCGCAACCACATTAAGAAAAACAAAACTACATAAAGCAAAGCGCAACCACATTAAGAAAAACAAAACTACATAAAGCAAAGCGCAACCACATTAAGAAAAACAAAACTACATAAAGCAAAGTGCAACCACATTAAGAAAAACAAAACTACATAAAGCAAAGCGCAACTACATTAAGAAAAACAAAACTACATAAAGCAAAGCGCAACCACATTAAGAAAAACAAAACTACATAAAGCAAAGTGCAACCACATTAAGAAAAACAAAACTACATAAAGCAAAGCGCAACTACATTAAGAAAAACAAAACTACATAAAGCAAAGTGCAACCACATTAAGAAAAACAAAACTACATAAAGCAAAGTGCAACCACATTAAGAAAAACAAAACTACATAAAGCAAAGCGCAACCACATTAAGAAAAACAAAACTACATAAAGCAAAGTGCAACCACATTAAGAAAAACAAAACTACATAAAGCAAAGTGCAACCACATTAAGAAAAACAAAACTACATAAAGCAAAGCGCAACTACATTAAGAAAAACAAAACTACATAAAGCAAAGCACAACCACATTAAGAAAAACAAAACTACATAAAGCAAAGCGCAACTACATTAAGAAAAACAAAACTACATAAAGCAAAGCGCAACTACATTAAGAAAAACAAAACTACATAAAGCACAACCACATTAAGAAAAACAAAACTACATAAAGCAAAGTGCAACCACATTAAGAAAAACAAAACTACATAAAGCAAAGCGCAACTACATTAAGAAAAACAAAACTACATAAAGCACAACCACATTAAGAAAAACAAAACTACATAAAGCAAAGTGCAACCACATTAAGAAAAACAAAACTACATAAAGCAAAGCGCAACTACATTAAGAAAAACAAAACTACATAAAGCAAAGCGCAACCACATTAAGAAAAACAAAACTACATAAAGCAAAGCGCAACTACATTAAGGAAAACACAATTACATTAACCTACCGGAAAAGGTAGGTACCAATGGGAAACATGAGACATCGCTGATTGGACGACGGCACCATTTGACCCTTGAACCGGAAGACATTCTGCCTGCTGCTGCTTTTGAAAGCATAGATATTGTCGTCGCCCCAAACATAGCTGCCGTTATCCAGGAATATTTTGAATCAGGACATACGTACGAGGTGATACTGGATATGCTCAAGACTAATCACGAAATTTCAGCTAGTTTGCGTACACTGAAGACACACTTAAAAAAAGCTGGACTGTTTAGACAGCGCAACTTCCAGTTCAAGGGTCAAACGGCGCCGTCGTCCAATCAGCAATGTCTCATGTTTCCCACTGGTACCTACCTTTTCCACTGGAGCTGGATCGTCCTTGCACTGAAGGCAGAGAAGGGGAGAGGTTAGTGGATGGTTTAGACTCAAGCTGGGAGCCTAATTCAGACAGGAGTTTACTGAATAAGCGGGGTGCTTCCGCCAGGGAGGACTGGAGTTTGGAGCTGGAGGTTTTCTCGGTGATCGCAGGTGGGCGAGTCATTGGCGGGCAGGCAGGTCTTTCCAGGTTGTTGGCAGAGGGAGTAAAGCGGTACCTTGCTGGATAGGGAGGTTTTTCCAGGAGTTCCTTCAGAGGAGGTTTTGTTAGGGTTCTGTTCAGGAAGCGAGTTCCTCTGAGGAAGCTTTTCTCAAAAGCACGAGAGGTAACCTGTAAGAAACACATAGAGGACAGCTTCAGGTAAAAAGAATCTCAGGAGATCTTTTAGCTTGAAGGTGGGCTTTGATTAACACTCAAGCGCTGGAGATCCTGACGACCACTCCTCTTATACAGGTGAAGATGAGGCTGATTACACGCAGGTGCCTAATGGCTCCACCTAGAGGGAAAAAGCAGACTCCAGCCCCCAACACCAACTAGAAGAAACATCCGCCTTTTCTGACTTAACCAACCAGGCTCTGTAGTGACAGTTAAAAGGGTGTATTTAAACTAAAAAAAAAAGTCCTTTATTCCCCTTATCTAGAATGTAGGTGGCTATAGCGGTTTCCCTGTCAGGGGCCAGCTGTCCTCACATCAGAAGTCTATAGTCCATTGGAAAACCGATCACAACCACCTCAGATCAGGGTTTGCTTATGTATTCACACCTGCATGAAAGATCATTGCCCAAGGGTGAAAACAAACTCTGGACCACTTAAAGCGGACCACTGCATGTGGGAATAGAACCCTTACACACAATTTAAAGTGCTCACGGTCTAGGAGCCATTAAAATGAATAAGAATATTTACACAGCTTCCGCATGGTGGAAAAGGGCGGCGATGAATGGACAGCAGCAGATTTCTACTGGAATTTGATTTGTTGTACAGCCCAGCAAGATGGGGGAAGAGGAGGTTCAAAGAAAGTTGTCTCTTTCGATATTTAATAACCACATTTCCAGGCTAGAAATAAAATGTGAGAAACCTGTCCTGAATATGCTTTAATAATCATTGAACATGCAAAACAGAAATGCCGTAATCTAGACTTCTATGATGTTTTCCCTTCAATTTTGGGGTCTGTGCTCGGCCCTGCTCTAATCATTTATTTTAATGGTAACAACAATACATGCTTGACTTTTTTCCATAGTTCACTTCCATAAAGTACAATGTAAATGCAAATAAATGAAAAATTTATAAAGTCATGTTTTTTTGTTCAGACTCGGCAAGCAATCCAAGGAGTTTTGTTGAGTGAATACACCTTTTAATTACAGTATAAGTGCAGCTACTATCTAAAAGTCTTGGGGAATTGTTAGAGAATCTTAACTAGTAGAACTAATCATAAATCAGTCAAGACGGCTATGCTAACTCAGAAGGCTCTTTAAAGATCCACTCATCTGGAATATTCTGTCAACAGGACAGCTATTAGTAGTGCATGCCACAAATCTAAGGTGTATGAATGAGTGGTAAGAAGATGTCCAGTGGTAGAAACTGCTAATATATGTTGGGAAAAAAAGATTCTAAGTATATTTTCCTTCACAATAATTTTCAGTCAAGTTCCTAACAATGTTTACAGAAATATACATTAAATTTTTTAAGTATTTTAATCCCAACCAATTAATGATTAAGGTATTAAATGGTCCATTGACTCAAGAAATTTGTGTTGTAACTACAAATCATCTTCTTTGTTCTTGAAAGTGTTAGAGGGACATTCCAATAAATGATACCCTGCTGTTGGTGCTGCTGGATGTTAGCTGTCTGCAATTTTATTTTGGTTTGACATGACAAAAGAAAGAGCCCACCAAACATTTTGCCGATTACTTTAAATGGACTGAACATCTCTCGATTGAGCTCAAATTATGGAGACTCTATTACTCGTAGTATTAAGTTCTTATAACTTGTAGTAGAAGTTATAAGGAGCAGTATGGAGTCCTTTAGGACACAAAGGTAGAGAGGGGACTGGAGATGTGACTAAATTTCTGGACTTGTTCTTCAGTTGTCACTGCTGCATTATTATATTGGTAATTTGAGGATATTAAGAGCCCTAATCTGAGATTGTAACACTTTTAATTTGAGAATCTGAGGAATCTGAGATTATAACACTTTTAATTTGAGAATGTTCCAGATTGCAGATATGTGAAGCCAGACAAGCAATTGAGCAATAATGGCATTGATTCCAACAGAAGTACCGGGCTTCTTCCCTCTATCCAACTTTAGTAACACCAAAGCTGCAGACCCAGTTATGTTGCTAAATTTTATTCCTGCTCTTTTTAAGGTTTTCTACTTGTCTTTCATCAGTGAGCTGATATGTTTAGACTATCAAACCTGTTTAACCTAGACCTTACTGTTCTTCTGGACAGACTCAATAATCCAGAATAAAAAGTCTTACTTTGTTTTTCCTGTTCTTCTAATACTCAAATGCGCGGCACTTACATCAAATCCTCTCCTTTATATATGCTGGGACCTAGCATGCATTCACATTTATAGCAAAGCTGCTCCAGGGTTCAATGAGACCAGCAGTTGAAAGTGTGCCACGGAATGGTTCTCTGGTCCATTCCAGGCAAGAGGATGGGTTTACACAGTAGTGATCCACTGCAGAAACCAGACCTTGAGGCAGTAAAAATCATTCCAGAGGTTAGCTGTGAAATCCTCTTTTTTCTTTGTCATCTGCTTAGTCTTTTGTCTATTTTGGATCCAAACTTTGCCCTCATTCTACCTTCATCTCCATTATCCCACATGGTAATTTGTCACCCAATATGTGACATTCACATTAAACCTTCACATCTAATGTAAACCTGTGTCTGCATGTCTGTTTTTATTTAATGCAACGAAATCCTGATCACTTTTTAATAACATTATCAGACGTATCGACATCCCATTCTAATCAAATTGTCATACCGCCAGGTTAGACCTTTCATCATGCATTTCAGAAGGAAATTACATTCAATAAAAGCTTTCATGCACCGTTTCAAATATATGTTAAAGTAGTTCATTTATTCCAGCCTGAAAAGTACATTTAGTCAGAGTGTAAACCCATCAATCAAAAAAGCAATGTGAGGGAATTCAGATGTAAGAAAGCTCTTATTTCTTTCTCACCGTGGATGAGTTGAATATCCCTAAACATGAACTCTATTACCTCGAAACACGAACCATGTAACCATGATGCACAGACGCAGCGCAGAAGCGTTTAGTCCGAATTGCTTTTGCTCATTGTGATACCCTTTCTTGAATTCTTTCCAGGAACACATCCAAGTTTCCATTTAAGAAAAATGGCTGGTTAGGGATGTATCATTACAACAATCGCTGCAACTGTTGAATCATTTTTCCACAAAAACACATCTTATCTGAGGGCCTGGGGACTGTCCCAGGGACGGTATTTCCACCAATGCTATTACTCTGCACTAACTGTGAGCCTCAACAGGCTATCTTTATCAAGCTGTGTGGCACGTTGACTGTGGGGATAGAATCAAACACCTCATAGAGAAACTTTTAATCCATTTCACATCAGTTTTATGTTGCTAAGCATCTCAAAGCAGCACATAGGATCTGGGAGACAAATCCGAGCTTGCAAACAATCAAACCTTTTCTTAACCCTTCCTTGTTAATTTCTCTTAACTTTGTTCCTACATTGATAAAGCATATTTAGTAAGGCTTAAATAAAGATGCTCTACAAATGTGTCACCAAGTCAAATCAAACATCCTATTTTCCCATTTCCTCTTTTCACCATTTCTTTTCCCCCTTTCTTTCCAAACTGAAAAGATGGTTCCTGACCGTGAGGTGTTACCAGACTTTAGATGGGTCTGATGTTTTTATATTTCGTATGCCCCCAGAGGATTGCTGAAAATATGTTACTGCAGGTCTGGAGGAAAATAACAGCAATTGTGACTGCTATGTTGACAGCGTGCTTCGCTCCAGTATTTTCACTGTCAGATTAGGATCAGCTGTAAAGCTCAGAAAGAAAGAACGATGAAGGTCAGAGAAGAAAATATCAAACTGAAAACACCAACATTTAAAAAAAAACTTGTAACTGTGAACAACAAGGGCAAGCTGCATTTGATGTATCTTGACAATGGTGAAGATCTACTTCTTTTCTTTGTGTTAAACTGGAGGATTATTTATCCAGAAAAACTCACATTATTGCCAATAGAACAAGAATCGCTAAAGTTGGTGGTTTACTGGAAAAAACATTAGATTCACAAAAAAAAGCTGCAATTAAGTTGTATTGTTCAATGTTGTTTCCATATATGAACTACTATGATGTTTCTTAGGCTAGCAGCCATTCTATTAAACTTGAATCTACTTTTTAACTTTGGAGGAGAAAATAATTTAGTGTATGTTGTCGACACATTTCCTTACCACTCTTTGCTCAGGCACCTATACTTTTTGACTGGTAGTAGTTGTCTTATAAGGCTTCTTTACTGTTGTATAACTCAGACACAGTAGTGTATCATACAGAAACAGCCTTCCCACATATTGTAGAGAGGTTTCTAAAGAACAGTTTCAATAGAAAAATACAATTATTGTTCCCAAGTTGTCTGAATTTTCGATAAAGATTAATGCCCTAAATGGAATATCAATTTGTGTTAATATGTAACAACATGTTTTTCAAAATTTTATGTATCTTATTTATATAACAATTACATAAATTCAATTGGGTTTTTTTATGGAGACTGATAATTATTAAGCCCCTTCAGGGCATTTTGGCAACATCTTCTGCAACATATTATTCATGTACTTTTTTTGTGAAAATAAAATAAATAATATTTGCATCACACTGTAAATAGAAGAGGTAAATGTTTTGTTATTATTGACTTGACAACAAGCATGCTTTGTTGGAGTGGTGGTTAACGTAGGTTTTTTTTCAAATCTTACATTTTATGAAGTGAATTTTGTTACAATATTGTTGCCAGCAAAGAACGGTTCTTATTAATTAAAATTTTCAAAAAGAAAATGGATATAAATGCAGAAAAAAGGAGCAAAGATGCCTTTTGGTGTGCATTAATGGTAGCAATAACAGTTTTATTGAACAATATGCAAATTAATATCAAATGTTTGTATTGGGCTTGAAAATGCGAGAATGTGATCTATAAATTAATGAAATTTGTAAAAAGTATTTCTAAAAAAAAATCTGATAAAAAAGTAAAATGACTAGTAAAATCATTTGTTGATTAAGAACTTTTTCACAGTTTAAATCTGGTTTGTATATTTTTTTAAAGCTTCAAAAACATTTTCTTTGCTTCAAATAATAACAGAACAGAATTCACTCCGAGATATTACATATCTATTTTATATTCTATCTTAACATGGCAGGGGTTCAGCCAGGGCTCATTCTATGATCTAACATTAAGAGGTTATCAAGAACCCAGTGAGCAGCTGAATACCTGGGCTATAATTTTTAGACACGTTGGAACAAACTAACATTTTCCATGTCTTCAAACCATGCTCATCCACTTTTAACAGCCTCTCAGTTGGATTTCCTTGAGTGAATCAGCAACTAAAATCTTGTTCATGAAGGTAATAGCAATGCATTTATCAGCAAATAACTGTCTCCTAAAATGAGATCACATGGACTGGAATCATCAACACACTTGCACTGCATGAGAAACACAATATTGTCTCTGGTCTTGGTCTCTGCGTCTATTCTCTGGTACAATATGGCGTTAGTGGTATAGTTATAAGGTCCTTTAAATGTTTGGCTTTTCATTATTTGTAATGTAGCTACATATACTAAAAACTGAGCTTTCAAAATAAGTGCAGGACAATATTACTTGTGTGCAAAATTTATTTTTTTCTCAAAATAACAGTTTTGCAGAATCTGAGGTTTTTAAGATTTGACTACTGTACTTTATGGATTATAGTGCTTGTTTCTTTTTTTTTTTAGGGGTACCGCACAGTTCAGTCTACAGGATTTTTTGTATTTTACAGTAAACATTTCATTTGTAATGTGAGCAGGACCTCACACCCTGGGATTATGACTCTAATCATGTGGAGGCAAACATCCACCTATGCACATTTAATTGGCTCATGTACCCGCATTGAGCAGGTGCTGACAACATCGCACATGTGCTGTGTATCACAAGCGTGTGGCTCTCCCTGCTCCGCCCTGCAGTGTGGCCCCCTAAGGGAGGCAAAGGGGGCAAGAAAATGGAAAGTCTGCTCAAGATATCCTTTGAGTTATTTTTTCCTGTATGTTGGAGGCTTTTCAGGGGCCTCAATTAGAGTAAAATAGTCCATCCCCACCCACGTCCCCTCTTCGTTCAATGTATACACATTGTTATATACAAAACATTATTAAAATTCCACGCATATTGCTTAGGAGAGCCGGAGAGGGCGGTTGCAAAATCCAGATGGATGCCCCTTAAATCTGTCTTCAATTAGTCTGCTCTAACTTACATCTTGCAGCTGAATTCTGATTAGCTGATCTGCTAATTTACTCAACCCGGCTGGAGAGCACTTGGTCGACCCCTTCCCCCCTTCTGAGTGCAACCTAGCTGCTTTTGAGTATTGTAAACCTTTGATTGTGGCCTCTCCTATTAATGATAAAAGCCAATACCTTGATTTTTGGTATTCCCATTATTCATATGTTCACAGAGCTTTCCTTTTCTATAATGCTTAGCTTAAATTGAAGAGTAAAATATGTGATCTATTAAGCAAAGCTTGAGAAAACACATTTGAATCAATACAGCTCCATCCCAGTAACAGAATATCTTGGAAAGGTTAATTCATATTGTTAATGAGTTCACAAAGTTAAGCCATTTTGGATTATATATAAATTCTATACTGAGATATATTGCAGGTGTTTATTTCTGTTAGCTCTAATAATGCTGGATTATGGCTAAAGGAAACATATAAATCATTTTCAGGTATTAGAATATTATGTAAGAGCAATAAAGAAGGACTTGTAATAGAAATGAGGACGTACATATCAATGTACCGCACAGTGTTTGCACTCAATACTTGGTCGGGGGTCTTTTTGCATGACTTATTCCATTGATGCAGCATGGCCTGGAGGAGGTCACCCTGTGGTTCTGCTAAAGTGCAATAGAACCCCAAGTTGCTTTGATAGAGCCTTTCATGGCATTATCCTGATGTGTGAGTGTGTTTTAGTGCATTTCTTTTCTTGGCACACAGGACCCAGCTGAGGGGCTGTGGCTGTCTGTCCTTTGGAGGCTTTGGATGAATCTAGATAGTGTAATTTTTTACCTGCAAGCTCGTCTATTCTTCGTGCCCCCAATCATCTTAGAGCCTTAATTGGATCCATAATTAATTGGACATGTTGCTCTAAACATGTTCAACAATTTTATTTAATAGTAATGTTCCTATTAAATAAAAAATTAATGTCATTTATGATACATAAACACTCATAATTGCTTAAACATATACACAGTTTGCTGTATTGTTCACCCACAGAAGTTTCCATTTTTTACCTGCACAGTGCGTGCGTGGCTGATGACGCGGTTATGTCCTACTGGACTGGAACCTACAGAGTGAACACACGAAAGTTAACATTACCCTATGTTTTTTGTGATAAATTTTGCTACAGCACACATTTAAACGGTTTAATGCTAATTATTGCTGTTTTCGCTGGATGGCGCTAGCACTAAATAATCTAGTATGTGTTATTTACCCAGGATGCACTGCGGCACAAACAGCACGGCAACATCTGTGTGACAATATTTTACTTAATTTTATAAAGATAAAACAGCTTACAGTATTCTCACTGAATCATATTTACATAAAAAACAAAATAATTTTCAAATAAAGGATGTTGTTATAATATGTATTGGTTCCCTTTAAAGACATTTT
Organism: Cyprinodon diabolis; assembly: GCA_030533445.1. Classification (NCBI taxonomy): domain Eukaryota; kingdom Metazoa; phylum Chordata; class Actinopteri; order Cyprinodontiformes; family Cyprinodontidae; genus Cyprinodon; species Cyprinodon diabolis. Next base: position 5,399,777 of record CM060080.1, read on the forward strand.
ACCCAATTAAAAAAATATTTATTTTTGTTTGATTCATTGGACCACTGAGATAAAGTCTGGTCCTCCTTCTTTTCAGCCTTTTCAGAAGTTCTCTTAGGTTCAGAAATGGTTTAAAATAAGGAATGTGACAATTCATCTCCTGAATGGGTTTATGTTTGGTACCTCTGACTGTGGTTCTACATGCAGCATGTGATATACCTGTTATTGTACTTCAGCCCCCACTCCCACAGCCTGCCACTCTGGGTCCCTGAGCAAGACCCTTAACCCCACACTGCTCCCCGGGCACCGCAAAATGACAGCCCAATGCTCCCCAATGGTTCAAATACAGAGAGTAGATTTCATTGCATTGTACTTCAGACAACTTGAATTCTCTTCTATTCTCGATTCTCCTACTTTAAGAAAACCCCTTAAATGCACTCCTATACCGTGTGAAAATCTAAAAGTATTTAACCAAGAAATCCGGAAGCAATCTTAGGACATCCACAAGTCTGGTTCATCCTTGGGGAAATTCCCAGAGGCCTGAGGGTTCCACATTTATCTTTTTCTATCATACCTTTCAGGACAGAGACTGGAAATTGTATCCCAGAGATGACACATTTTTTAGGTGTGAAATGTGCAAATTGACACCCCCACCAAAAAAAGACCTCCTGAAAATGCTTGCTTAAGCCGCTGAGATTATCTATGATTTGTGCCTTCATGGACTCAGGATACAGAAGCCATTACTTCATTGCCAATTTATAAAACAGCTTACAGGTGGAAAGTTTTTTAAGATGTTATGCATAAAAATTCAATATTTAAATACTGAAAATTGTGGTATTTGAAGGAAGTGTTTGGGAAGAAGAATTAATTGCCTTGTTATCTGGAATAACACAACCGGAAAGAATGTCACTAATGTCATCAAAAAATAAACAATTATATACAGGGTATGTAAAAATCTTAATGAAGCTATGTAACATGAAATTAAATATTTTATTTGAATCATTAAAATTTTTTCATTTTAATTTATCAACATCAATATCAAGTTCTTTGCATGGACTTAAAACCCAACCTACCTCTCTGTGACTGCCTGCTTCCCTCTTGTGGCTAACAAGGACACAGTTACCTCTAAGACCTTAATGTCACCATATGGATTTGCTTCATTTTTTTTATGATTATATTAATAAAACTGTTTGTCTTAAAAAAAAAACATAAACATAAAAATACTCTTCTGTTTCTTTTCTGTCTCTGAGTGAAGAACTTCAATGATATTCATAATTGGTTTCCACACTTTCAACCCCCACCCCTTGACTCTGTCGCCACAGAAAGTAATCCAGCAGGAGAGCTAAACCATGGCATTAACATATAGAGTCTTTATTTAAATCCCATTCCCTCATCCATTCATTTAGAAGAGTAATGCCAGCAGGTTGTACAGCAGTGGCTTTTCATGAGGCACTGATTAAGCTTCAGCCTGATAATGTTATCTGATTACAAGGTAAACAGCACCATGATGGATATGCTCTCATTACAATATGATTGTGAGAGTTTATGGTGTTACAGAGGCAGGAGGTCTCAAATTGCGCCGCTGGTCGTGGAACTGAGCTTCCTGCTTGACAAAAACAAACCAGTAGAGTCAGCTCAATGGGACCACATCCGACACGTTTCACCTCAGCCAATTTCATTTTTTGTTTCTGGCATCAACTCTGAAAGTACAATTGTTAACAAGTTTGAATATATAAACAATAAAGTGTGATGCCATTTAATTCCTCCGTGTTGTTGTCATCCTCTCCTGATGCCTTGAAATAGCTGCCAGAGACTCGAGAGACCAGCTGGTGTGGAGATGGCAGACGTGTTGTAAGTCATGAAAAAAACTACAGTAAGAGAGTGTGACGATCACAACATGACACCTCAATTTAGTGTAAAAAAAATTGCGTGGGGGATGCAAACCTCAATAATAAACCTGTCAACACTCCAATCTGAAAACCCAGAAGTTCTAACTGTCTCAACCCTCTTCTTCAACAAAGATACTCCTGAGAGACAGCATCACATCTATCAGTCACATACACACAGAACATCCTCTCTATTTGTTCCATTATAATCTCAACAAGATCTAAAACGATTCTAGGCTTCTACAGGATGGGAACGGTCAAACGTTTTAGGTCTTAAAGTGTGTGTGCCTGTGCATAAGTCTGTGCCATCAGTGGCTTCATTACTAGCGTATACCACTATCTGTTGCATGGACCGGCTTTGTTTGTTTGTTTCTGTTGCCGTAATCCTCAGCCGAGGTTTGATGTGCGGCTCAGTGCTTCTGCTATGATTTCCGCAGGCCTCTGGGAGCCTGAGTTTCATGCCACGTTCTGGGAAAGAAGAAAGTGAGAGAGTCACAGGAGACCCAGACTTCCCTGCATCTGTACATTACCATTCTAAATTTATATTGATTGGTGTATCTTAACAGATAAACTGGGAGCTATTCCCCTGCCACAATTCCAGTGTTAGTTTTATGGTAGTGGGTTTTTGGTCATCAAGATAAACCACAACATTATGTTTTGTGTGCTATTTAGCTACAGGGTGAAAATAAATATTAAATACTTCAAAATTTTTGGATTCAATATAAAATATCCAGCTTAGATTATAATATTCCCGCTTAGATTATATTCTTTTTGTTGAGTTTCAACCACGCCCAACCAGGTTCAATCCTACCCAGTCATAACCATTGGCAAGAGGGGCCAATATGGTATGACAAGCTGAGACTTGCATTTGCACAGCTGTCACAATGTTTTAACCGCTGGGAATTTATGACTGGTTTTATACTTCAACTGCAGTGGCCGGTGTCTAGGGTCATACCAACTCATTTAGAATCTCATACCCCTTTCTCTCTTGCTGAAAAACCTGTTTAAACCCTAGAACAATCAGCTCTTAGTGGCAGTGGGAACAGCTCACTGAAGCGTGTCTACCTGGGTCAAATGACTTGGCATGCGACCCATGTTAAAAGGGCCTTGGCTCTGATTGGCATGCCGCAGGAGCAATAGATGACCTGCTAATGATTTTGAGTGCAATGTATGTATGTCACAACAGCGCACCCAAGCAACTCTCTTTGTATTCGAGAAACATGGCACAGCACTGGCAAATTGGAGAGATTTGTGAGCTCCTTATGACCTGCAGAGAAGAGGAGATTTGTCTGCAGATTTCTGGCACCGTTCAAGTACAATCTGGCCCCCATCCATGTTGCTATCCATTATTTACTTCCCTGATTTCCGTCGCGCTTTCGAAAGCTGACCACTAACAATCGAAAGCCGATTGTTAGTGGGAAACCTGGGTTTCATTGTGAAAGCGGCTTTATAGACTGGTTAGCGGTTCATCTACTAAAATAGGTACAGTAAATTAACCTCTATTGTTGGATGTCTGATGTAGCATGGTGGCTAATTACTAGGCTAGGCTAGTGAACAACGTAAAGGAGTGAACTGCGGGTGCTTTTGACTATTGTTTGAAAGTCAGGTCGATTATTGCTTTGCTGTGTAACAGCTGCTGAGTCAAAGTGTGTAGCGTCTTATGATGGACATAGTGGCAAACATCAGCTGATGTGCTGCTGATGATGACAGGCTTGCAGGGAGTGACTGACGATTTCCAGCCCAAACACAACGTAAACCCTGCCTACCTCCTCAATAACTAGCCCAAAACTCACAATAAACTAATTATATGAGTGTAAGGATAACATTTAATGTTACATTGAATTATTTATTATAATAATTTGTTAAAGAACAACTGTACCTGAATAAGTAACGTTAAATAGGGTTAAAACTGCTTCCGTTCCACAAATGATTCAACCAAAGTTAGAAGCCCATGTTTCTTGCTTTTATGTACTTTGAATTTCAGTCCATGAGAAAGTTCATTTTAATTATATACGGTTATGTCAGGTATTGATCGAGCCATTCAGGCCGGTTAAAATTTTCCATTAAAACAGAGTTTCCTGGATAGGTGTTTGATATTGATGTTTACATACACAATATTCATGATCAGATTTAAAACAAGTTTGGATTAAAAAGAACATAAGAACTCATACTAAACATGCTATGTAAACATACCAGGTGGAACATTTTGTTAGCATCAAGACCAGGCATCCAGCCAATCAAAGAGCAAAAATATCACATTAATGGAGCATGCTCATGTGCGTCAGTTCAGCTTAACTTATCAGAATAACCTGATCCTGACAAGTGTTTACTGTACATGCATGCTGATTGGATGGTCAATATGTATAAACCGCTCCCTTATTTGTTTTAGAATTTCTTTCTGCAGAATCCCAAGCAAAATATTTTCTCTGGCTTGTTTAAATGACACATTGTGCAGTCTGATCAGCCATTTTTTTCTTAGTACTTATGTCTTTTGTCTGTTTTTTTTATCCGAACCCCTTTCAATCCGATCAAGAATCTTGTGTGCGTAAACATTGCTACCGACAACAAACAACTATCGAGGAAACTCTTTTCTGTTTTCAAAGACAGAGTTTAAAGCTGACTTAATGGCCCGAATAATGCCTGACATAACCTAACAACTTCCACGCAACTGTCTGTTGATTTCCAGTTACTGATTTCCATGTAAACATAGCACCTCTCTTGCTGAAAATAACATTTATCTCTGTCCCTCTGGTTCTAATTAACAAAATCTCAGTACATTTCTCTATTATTTCATTCAACCAGTTTCATACTCTGCAAAACAGCTCCATACCATTATGTTGCCCCTCTAAACATCATTATTTGCTACTTGTTTTTGGTGTCATGTGCAAAGAGTTAAATTTTGGTCTCATCAAACTAACCCTTATTCTTCCAGTATATATATATATTTTTTTCAAGCTGTTCTGCAGGAGGCTTTAAAGGGGTGTAAACATGACTTTTCTGTAACAATAAAGCATTACACATTGAAATTGTAAAAATTGCATGAGAAATGCAAGCGCTAATTCCAGGTGATTATAAAAGTCTCTGCAAATAATTTCAGATTATATTTCTGATCACTGATCACTAGAGCCTAATTATATTTCTATTCTGTATTTGCACCATCTTGCACTAAACTTAAACTTAACCCACACTATGCATTTATGTTAAATGATTGAGTCACTGATTCCATGAAATGATTTTTGGATCTTAGACATCATGTCTTGTGATTGTGATCTCATTTAACTCTACCATGAGTAGTTCATAGCATCTGGTTATATATAGTTGAACCTGAAATACTGTGTGTTATTATTTCTTTTTCATGACTTTAAACTGCTTAACCTATAGCCATAACCAATGTCTAGTCTTTGCTATAATTTCCAGAAACTGTCATTTTAGTTGCTTCCATCACTTTCTATTCTTTTTTAACATATTATTTAGCCTTGTTACACCCAATTCTTTTAATAACATATTTGTTTTGAGTTATTTGTTACTCAGATTGTTAACAATGTGTTTGGTTTTATGTTATTTATAAATAACCCTTTCAAATATATTTGCTGATTTAAAAGTTAACGTGACATGGGAGCTGGCTCAGAGCACGTCTGCCTGGCTGTGTGTTGTCTGGACTGGGCCGCCTGTGGAGCTGGTTTGGCAGTTAACTTTTGTATCTCTGCTTCTTTTTCTGTGTCTGCTTCTGTCTCGTTGAACCCCAGTCCTCCCTGACAGATGGCTGGTCACCCTGAGCCCCATACTGCTGGAGGTCTAAAGGGGAGTTTTCCTCTCCACTGTCGCTACAAGCATGCTTAGTGTGAGGGATTGCTGTCAAATAAATGCAATCAGCTGGTTTTCATTAGATAGTCAGAACCAATCTGACTGTATGATCTGGTTGTATTATCTCTGTAAAGTGCCTTGAGATGACGTGTTGTGATTTGTTATGATTTATATAAATAAATGTAACTGAATGTTTAACTGTTACATTTTCCTGATGTACAACAGGCTACTGCATATTTAAACCTGGTGAAGCCTTTCAATGGACATTTCTTGTAAAAAGTCGGAGTTTTCCATTGATATTCTATCCCAATTGCATTGATCTATCTACTAATCAGGTGATGCTGTAAGGGCGTGATAGAGTACACTTTAAGACATGAATTGCTTTTTCTTATCTTGCATAACTGAATAAAATGTGTGTTTGTGGTGTCTTGCATTTTACGGGCACCTTTCATTATACACATGCATATGTATGTACCTGCCCTTGACCTTTTCATCAGCAAATTTGTGCAAGAGGCCCTAAGGTGAGGTTGAAATAATGCTGTGGCTTCTGAGAGCAGCAGAAGTTACAGCTGCTGTCATTTGGCTAAAATCGCACCCAGAGATGGAAGCAGAAGAAAGAGGAAAATCTCAGTAACTGAACCTAGCAGAGTGCTCCTCAGGGGACAGGAGTAATTAAACAGTGATTTAATTAAGGGGCAATGTGTCATGATTGGTTTTAATTCAAACCCACATGCAGAACACAACGGAGGCTGGGTAAAAGTTTAACAGAGTTTATTAAAGATTGTTGACACAAAAACATGAACAGGATCTGGAACTGGTCCGGGTTGGGTTCACTGAAGTCTGCAGAGATGGATAGTTTGATTAGCTGGGCAGACAGATGATTAATGAGTCCTTTAAGATAATTCTGAGTCTACCTTGACGGAGTCCAGGCTTCTCTTGTGAGAGAGGGAACCGTTGGGTCCAGAGACTGTTGGTTCAGCAGAGTACACAAGCAGCTGCAGCGTCTAGCTTCTGACTTTGAATGGCAGACCTTGATCAGAGTTTCCAGCTCTTCACAGAGAGCAGCAGGGGATATCCAAATAGGAATCTTCAGGTTTGGCTCACCAGGGCTGGAAGGCAGGTTAAGCTCACCCAGAGCTTCAGGCTTGAGACAGGTTTCCAAACTAAGGTCAACACTGCGGCGTTGAAGGAAGGTCTGGCAGCTGCTTATGTAGGGAAGGTTCCTGATGAGCAGACGAGCTCCAGGTGTGCAGGAGGGCTCCAGCCCAGGAGACCCACGGCGCACTCTGCTGGAGAAAGGTGGTACATCCCCAGATCCCAACAGTAACCCAGTCCCTAAAAGAAAATAAAAAATAGAAGAGGATCCTCGGCGCCTTCTGGTGGGCAAGCCTCAGGATCCCAACACAATGCAGGCGAAACGCCGGCTGATTGACACACCGCTGCCTCCTTTCTCTTGGTTTAACTTTGTCGTGGAGCATTGCCTTTTATTGACCTCCAATTACTCACCCACACTGAATTCTTCAAGGTCTAATTTCCAAAAAACTATTTTCTTATCTGTGTTAAGGGCATGGATCACTGCACTTTTGTCTCTGAAAAGGCTGAGCTGCATGGCTGGAACAGAGAGATTTAGAAAGGAAACAGAAAGCAAGCATCTTTGTGCCTCAAATGTTATCAGTGTTTACTTAAGGCAGACAAACGAACAACACGGCTCTAGCAGTGCACCCAGGGTAGCGGATGTACAAAAGAACAATCTGAAGAAATTGCAAGTGATTTCCAAAACGTACTCATGCAGAATTCAAAGTGTTCTCCCTTTTCTTGAGCCAACAGCTGGGCAGCTTTAGAAGTGGCTTTTTAAATTCTCCCCTACAGGCAAGGAACAGAAGAAATTACCTTTGGCAGCGTCTTAAAGTCAAAGCAAATAGACAGAAAGAAAATCCAAGCGACAGCAATAAAAGTAGCTTTAACAAAACAATCAGAGAAAAAAAAAACAAAATGCTGAAATTGCCTTCCTCCTGCTTTTGAATTCTCCACTTGTACCAGACTTCTTTTTCTGCCACATGTCTGCCCTTGTATAGATTTTTATAAACTGAGACTCGCTATAATCAACATTGTACAAACAGTCTTTAGATTAATCTGTTAAGTCTTCTGATCGTCGTCTTGCTCTGTAATACAAATTCAAATAGCAGTACAGGCAATGGCAGACAAAGAGCCAAGGCCCACTTTGAAGGATGAGTGCAAGATGACTAGTATCGATTAAATGCTCAATGAGAGCGCCTTTGTGAAAGGACAGCCACCACACAGCTCATGAAAGAATCATACAGCTCATGCTCAAGGCACTCAGCAAACATCCAGGCGTGGCATGGGGGCGTGAACACACTGTGACCCGTCACATCACAAACAATCTAGGTGGCAATTAGCACAGATTCCAGGGATGAAAAACATGAAAGAATTGCAAGATATATTTCAAAATATTGTTTACAGTATTGGTGAAAAGTGTGCATCCTATCACCAGAGGTAGTTTTTCAAGTATGTATTTGAAGCTTTTTTTACTGCTTTCAGGTTGGAATGATGGTACCCCAAATGATCAGTAGCCGCCATTCAAACTTTTCTCACTTTTCTTGATGGGCGCTTGGCTGGTCCCCTAAGATTCCTTTTTAAACATCAATATTTGTACTGAAAAATTGTTTCTGTCATGATTTGTGGATGTTAAGATCTAAAGAGAAATGTAATCTCCTGGTCAGACGCTGTAGTTCAGAGAAAGGGTGGATTCAGAGTTAAAAAAAATGTGCATGCCCAGGAGAAGGAGGAGTCGGCTGGCAGGAGGGGGTCGGCTCGAGGAGGTAGGCTGCAATTCAGCTGTCGTTTGACTGGGATGGGCCATTTTGAACGGCTGCTACTGTAAATATCCTTGTATTACCATTTAGTTAAACATTTTATTTCAACCACGGACTACTTTTGAGCGGTCAACCCTTCTGTAATAATTTTTTCTACTAGTCATTACCAACTCCTTTACTAACTTTGAATGTGTGTTTGTGGTCAATATTCTTTTGCAAAATTAAGTAATGCATAAGGTTTAGCCGTGAAATGCAATGCCAACGGCATCAAAGGTATGGCGTCGAGCTCTGCTCCAAGTCCGAAGCGGTCCGGACGGAACCAATCAGACCAGAACGGAACAGAACATTGGAGATGCTCCATATTTTGACGGTAAAGGGAAGAGACCACATCAGTAGATGGTAATGTTCAGAAGAGCCATGGAGAATGTGGAATGGGGCATATGTGGGTGTACGATAGTAACCTGACTCCACCAGATGGATTTGCTCCGCATATTCAACTATCTTGGGGTCCTGTTCACAAGTGAGTGGAGAATGGAGCGGGAGATCAATAGACGGATTGGTGCGGCTGCTGCTATATTGTTGACACTGCACTGGTCTATCGTGGCGAAGAGAACTGAGCAAAAAGGGTAAGGTTTTGATTTACCAGTCAGTCTATCATCCGACCACCACCTTTGGTCATGAAATCTGGATCAAGTTTCACAGGAGTGATCCAGCTTAGGAGCAAAGTCCCAGCTGAACCTTAGAATGCAGAAACACAAGAGTTACTAGGGGCCCACAGCGAGGACATAATAGGCTCATGGCGTGGCTTGAGGTTTACCACTACTGTTTGACACCCAGGAGAAGAGTGGCTGTAAACAAGCTCCCCTTACACAACTCTGATTGGTCGGTAATGTGCTGCACCTCTGAGAGGAGCCCACCTGGAAATAATGAGTCCCAGCAGCAGCATCCAGGATCAGGTCAAGTGAAAAATCTGTGGAACTGAAAACAGAAAACCAAAAATGCCAAGTAGCCCAATATCTGCAGATTTATGATAGGAATAATAATTGCAGGAATAATTTTGGACCTAAACAATAAGTGAATAAACAAAAAAATAAAACCAGTATACCAAATCAGAAAAACAGCAAGAAGACAAGTATATGAATATTTTCTGTAAGTTGCTGTGCTAAGAAAACAATAATAACACATTGAGCAGAAATACAATATTGTTGAGTTTTAACACCCAGTTTGACACTATGAATTCCTTCACTAGTGACATGCGTGTTGGAATGAAAGGATGTTCAAAGTGATAACATATTAATTTAATTTCTCGGTGAAACTAGAGGACTTTAGCCCTCTGGAGCATAAATTGCAGTCGATTTGCTAGTGTCAGACTCTGTGATGATGCAGCACGAAGACGGCCCTAATCACAGGAGCTCCGCCAGCTCTGATCCACCTCATCATTCTTGACATTTAGCAGCATTCTCTTTCCGTCTATCTCTCCTTCGTCCCTCCTTCACAGTAAACAACTGTTTTAACCCTGATTTGTATCAGTGGGACTAGATGACATGAAGTGACATCAAGTGTGGAAAACTTCTAAGGGACAGAGAGGAGTGATAAAAAATAGATGGGGAAAGGGGTCGACTGCATATGTTTGGAGAGAGAAAGAGACAGTAGAAAGGCTTACCAGAAAACTAGAAAAGGGGTGAACACACCATGGAAGGAAGAGCAATCTAGCTAGACTGCCACAGCCCAACAGGGGCTATCTGAGACTAATCTCCAAGGAAAGCTGTCAGGTCTCTGCAGACAATGTTCTGATGGAAACGAGGCAATAAATGCTTCTTAAAGCCATCATAAATATGCAGCTTCCTGCCTAACAGCCACTGCTCAGACCTGGATCTGACCTCATTATCCTTCGTCTGTGCCTGAAGGTTTGCATGCCAAGCTACAGGCAGGATCAGTGAAAACCCCTTAACGTAGTCCTTAGAGAGATGCATGGCTTATACATCTAGAGTAGTCTTTTTAAAAAACATATGGCAGGTTATGGTGACAAAAAAAAAATAGAAAATATCCAAACCGGACGGGTATTTATGAAGTACATTCACTTAAACCTTAATTGTTCATTGACCAGTAAGAATTTCAGGGTCGAAAGGTAAACTAAGGTATGCATGATCTCTATTTTTTTCCATTATGCATGAATCTATGTGTGGTGCAGAGGTGGAACGTATGAATAATCAAACAGCACACTAACGTTCTCCGGTTATATTATACATGTCAGAGATAAGTATTTTACTGACACCAAATGCACTTGAATAAAAGCCACATTTCACTTAATTACCTTCTGATGTTTCAATCCAAAAGTAAAAGCAGTTACAGATAGGGAAATCATGGCCCTGGCTTAATAAAAATGTATAAATATGCCTATTCATTCCAGAACCAAGATGGAAACATAAGGCCACATAAATGTATGAATGGCTGTCTGTCAGCAGCCAGCAGCCTTTCCCTTGCCTACCATTCTGTCTGCTGTCTGGCGAGGCTGACACTACAGCAGCATGCCCTTCATTATCATTGGGTAATGCTCATCACAACGTCTATGGCTTTTCCATTTAAAGAAAAGCCTTACTCACAATGAGAAATAGGGGTGTGGGAGAGCATTTCTTTTGACATTCAGAATGGCAAACTCATCAGTCATGCTGTCAAAGGCACTGGTTTTGGCTAGTTTGGGATATATGAGAAATAATGATGGGGCAAAAAGAGCCGCTTAGGGCTTTTTTTTTTACATTCAGTTTTGGGAGTGTTGTTTATTGAGGCACACTCTGCATAAAATCCAATTTCTTTTGCCAGTGACCCTTGCACTGATTTCCCGTCCAACAGCAACGGCATTTTTCCATCGCAGGGTAAAGCAGAAGGACGGCAGTAAGGGTTTCTAGAAGTCCAAACCCCAAACACCATCAAACAAGGACTTACACTGATTAAGGGAGTATTGGTAAAGTGGGAGTCAGATAATTCAGTTTTCAAAGGTTGAAAGGCAAAAGTTACATATTATTCTATTTATTTTTTACTGCTTTTGACTTTCCTCTGCGTTCCAGCCTGCAGCTCGTCACAGTTTAATTTATTTCTATCAATGAAATTAAGAAATATGTTTTAAAAAATGAAAGCACAAGCCAGCAAAGACCAAAGCCAAATATTTCAGAGCAATTATGTTTCATTTGGAATAAATTAACCTGCAGAAAAAGCATCAGAACAAAGTTTGCTGCTGAAATTTGAGTGCCTAAACTAAGGATTTGTATGGTGATTTTAAAAAAGGAGAAATAAGCCAATCAACATTTATGTATTATGTTGCAACCCCAGCTTCCTCATGAATCTTTGTTTCCATCAGTTTTTTGTCAGTTTTTTTTTTTTTGTGCATTTTAAAGTATTGTACTAGAGAAGCGGGATGGAAACAGTAGAATTAGAATTATCTTACTAACATTCACAGAATGGTTTGATGACTTCCTGAAGTGGTTTTTGACTTTTTCAACAAAAGCTAATGCGCAGAAGAAGCAATGGAAAAACACTTAAAATAATTTCTGAGGTAGTGAATATTGACATATTTCTGGCATTTAAAATATATTTTTACTAGTACTAATGTCCTTACAGATATCTACAACTACATTTTGTACTAGGAACAATTTAGTTGTGGTTATCTATATTTACCATTCTTCCTATCTAAATTAGAAATGACTGCTTTTACGTAATTGATTAATATATGTGTCAGACTTTTCTGAACACCACACCCAGGAAGTCGTTATTGCTGCTTCCTAACACTGTCGCAATATTTATATAATTATTCTGGAGTAAAATGGAGGCAGACATGAAGAGAACTTTGGCTTTTGTCAGACTTTCTGGTGAAGTTTCTCGTGCAAGAACCTTTCTGTCACCACAAATGCCCTGGCTGAGGACAAACTCATTCCTTTTTCTTTCCATTTTACCAATCAGACTTTCACCGGCGCCATTGCTGCTTTCAAATCCAGAGAGGAAGCTAAACTCAAAAAAACGAATGTTTTGAATTTAGGTTCGAAAGCCTTAAACTACATGAGATGTGTTATTTTTAGTCATTGATTCAGATATCTGAAAGGTTTATATTAGATAGGAAGAATTTTATTTTAGATATCTGAAATGTTAATTTTGACAAGGAAAAAATTAATTTGAGAAATCTGGATTACATGTTCAGTTAAGCTAATAAATGTCAAACAGGTCACTTAAAATTTGCAAAGATTTCTAAGTATTTGAAAGTTAATTCTTAGTAGTACAAGTATATTTTTAACATCCTAAAATTGTATTCTTACTGGCAAAAATGTAATTTAGGATATCTATATTTACAGTTCTGACTAGTAGGAATGCAGCTTTGACCTGGAAGAATCTTATTTTAGAGATCAACAAATGGAACGATAAAGAGGACAGCGCTTGTAATAAATGACAAAACGACCTGCCATACACACCAGAATAATAAAAGCGAACACATTTTCCTGGCAGGTTTGAACATTTTAAGTTCATTTAGTCGTTAATAAACTGTTTCAGGGGAGAGATAAAAGCGATCTGCATCAGCAGTGCTGTGTCTGTCTCCCTACCAGTGCCCAGATGAGCTTCTCTGATTGGTTGTTGTGGAGCGTCGAGCAACAAAAGTTAAATTCTTCCAACTCCAGCAGCTGCTGCTTGTGAAGCGCTTCATGCGCCTCATATGCTCAGAAGCTCCTGAGGCACTGCTTCGGCTGCTCGAAACGCACTGCAGGACCTTTTGATGTGCGTCAACCATTGACTTTCCATGTACATCAGCTGCTTTTGCTGCTTCCATCACATGTGGTCTGAACGTAGCATAACTGGGAGTTTCTTGTTTTCAACATTTTTTTAAGTTTGCCTAAAACTGCACAAAATGTGGATGGAAACGCTATTGGTGGCATAAGCAATAATCAGAAACATGAAAACTCTTGCCCCAGTTCTGACCAGCACTGTGCTCAGGCTCCAAAATATGTGTCACATAATAGCTTACATTATGTAAGTAAAAAATGCAGTTAATATGTGTCTCACATTTCTACAAGTAATTTTATAAATATTTCATTACTCGAAGTTTAAATCTTTCATATTATTTTCAGAAAACTTTCAGCCTACTAATAAACATTGTTTGCTGCAGGTTGCAAGTTGTAGATCTCCAGTGTTCAAAGGTGTCAGCTACTGCTAGAAGCCACATCTCTTAAAATACCCACCATCTCCTCATCCTTGGTTTATGCTTGACACATTTACATTCCACACTTGCTGGAAATTGCGCACAAAGCTTTTGCAATGTCTTATACTACTTACAGCTTTTCCCCATACCCAATATTCTGGTAGACTTTAGGGGACACTGTAGACCATAGACTGCATGGTTACAATGCCACATTACATGCAGAAGTAGAAAACAGTTGTTTCCAACATTTTAAAAGCCTCTTCATATTTAACCCGTTTGTGGTCAATATTCTTTTGCAAAATTAAGTAATGCATAAGGTTTAGCCGTGAAATGCAATGCCAACGGCATCAAAGGTACGGCGTCGAGCTCTGCTCCAAGTCCGAAGCGGTCCGGACGGAACCAATCAGACCAGAACGGAACAGAACATTGGAGATGCTCCATATTTTGACGGTAAAGGGAAGAGACCACATCAGTAGATGGTAATGTTCAGAAGAGCCATGGAGAATGTGGAATGGGGCATATGTGGGTGTACGATAGTAACCTGACTCCACCAGATGGATTTGCTCCGCATATCCATCTGGAAACCTTCCGTTGAAGTAATTTTGGGAAGGGGCGAAAATACTGGTTAGCTGATTGGCCTATGTTGGTGATAGACGGGCCAAATAAACCAATCAAATCAACGAAGCATATGACGTACTAACAGAGCGACGACGAAAACACAACCACAAGCCAGGCTACTCTTGCCGAAACTAGTCGGGAGAAGAGCAAAAACATCTTTTCCTCTGAGAAAAGCCTCCAGAGCAGTGTTTTGCTCTTCTTTCAGTGAAGAAATACTCTGTAATTCCGATAAAACTTGCTCGATAGCCACGCTAACGCTAGTTTCATCGGCTGAAGCCGCCATGTTCTTTAGACTGAACTGTCGCGCTTCTCGTTGCGTCACACCTCAACCCGCCTCAAAGACAACGCTGATTGGATGTTCGTTTGGTGAACAGCTCCAAATTGTCTTTAACGGATAGTCTCCAGACTGATTTGCAAGTGAAACCTTGAAAGCTCGCGAGATCCGGATGGTCTCACGAGGCTACTTCATATTATCCAAGAGTGAGAAATTACTTTCCAATAGTTTTTCAAAATCTGTAAACTGTGACGATCTTTATGGGCTGAATCATAGCATGTCTATATATGTTTATATTTTTGAATCCCTGCCAATAAGAGCTGGTTCTTGTCAGATATGTTTTTTCATACTGAACTATCAACATAGTCATAATTTTCCCAGGAGTGTGGGGATGAAAACTTTTGGCCATGTGAGGGGCCTGGTGGCCATGGTGCTGAAATGGCATTATTCTTGCTTGTACGCCACCAAGTGGACTTTGGACCGCAACCCTGCAGTTGGATTTACACTGATTTAAAAAGGTCTTCCCATTTTAAAGGTTTGAGTCCCAGTTTTAGAGATTGGGTCTGAAACTGGGACATTAAGTGGTGATATGTGTCGCAGACTTATATTCTTTTCAAGCTAGTGACAAGAACTGACAGATGCTCCCACTGGTACTCACCTAGTAAATACCAAGGGACATCTGAGCAGCTAGCGTATACGGAAGTACCTTAGAGTCTGTAAAGTTCATTTAAACAATTAATAATAAAGCAATTTTGTGAGTGGATCTGAATACTGTTGCTGTGCAAAGACGGTTGAATCATACTGAACGTGTGCAGATTAGGACTTTTAATGAAATCCCCACAGATCACAGAAAAGGGATATCCTCAAGCACCAATATATTAGTCAATTTCACATTATAAAATTTATTAATTACTATTCCTATTATATCTTATTAGAGTGCCAGGAGACATTGCCAAACTTCCTTCAGGCTTCCTGTGAAATACCTGACACACATTTATATTGAATATATTAGATACACTGAGTGTGTGGCCCTATTTTAACATGGCAGCTCTGGAGAAAAGGTTAAAAGTTCAATGTTTCTCATAAGCAGAGTGTTGTGAAATTGCCGGCCAAGTAAGTTTGCAACAATTTTGATTCAAGTGTAGAAACGAGACCTCTTAAAGCTCAAGGGGACTTGGATGCGTGTGGAAATTAAGCCATGAGATTGTAGCTGAAAGGATGGTGGATTGACAGCGACATTAGCCCCTAGGCACCTCTGCTGTATCACACTGCCGCTCTGTGAAATAGATGGACAGGAATAGCAAATTAAATCTGTTTAATAGGACCAAGGGATGTAGTTGTGTTGGTGTGAACTGTAGGACTGCACAAGTGCAGGAAATGAGAGGTGCTGGTTATAGTGGGATAAAATGAAGTGGTTCTGAAGTGTTTTGGTTAATGAGCCTACTTCGGCCATCTTCACACAGAATTCACTGTCATATTTATATCAATTTGAGATTAGCTACTTCAACATGATTTATGTTCTCCTCTTGATTCAAGTTCACAGGTCATGTTTCATATTTTGAGATTAATTTGAATAAATCAAATAAATGTATTCCACTGTTAACAAAGGAGTTAGTCAGTTACAACATGGTGACCAAACACTAGCAGCTAGACCTCTGAGAGCACCCTCAGCAGCTTGCTCTACTGGCTTTGTTGATGGTTTTCTCACAAGCTGTTTTTCCTTTCTGAGTTCAGTGACACCGCATTGCCGTGCCACATACACTAACCTTAATGTAGACAAAGCCAAGTCTGCAAATCTTTGCACAGGCAACACGCGTGCACGCACACACTTCCAACAGCAGAAGGTGCAAGGCGTTTTTCAATGCATTTAGATGAGACCTTTAACAAAGGTCCCTAATGCAGATATCAATGAACCAGGGGGACTGGGCTATCGGAGCGAAATTGGCTGACGGAGGGATGTCACCCGTGTGCATGAAAAATGATGGATCCCATATGTAAACTTCTCTCTACCCCCTAAAAAAAAAAAAAAACAAACACACATGTGCTCCTTTGCCTTCGATACCTTCTCAGCGACTAGATGTGGAGCAGCGAAGAAAATCTTCGGCATTGCTGGCAAATAACAAGCGGTGTGGTAAAATTGGCATTTCAGCGTCCGTTTCATCTGACAGTCAGGGAGCCAACATACAACCTGTGAGCTCTCAGTGATGACAGGACAGATTAACATCATGGACTTTGTTTTTCCCATTTTCTTTTCATTTTCCACACTATCCTCTGAGGAGATCAACAATATAAAACCAATATCTATGAACCCACACACAAACAGCCGATTCTATTTGCTGGGTTTCAAAATCTAATGTTTCTTTCCACTTGCTTCATTGTTGCAAAGCAATACAAAAATGCACTAAAAATATGTAAAAAAAAAGATCTTTGTTGCAACACAGACACTTTTCTGTACAAACAAAGAAAGTAGAGTGTTGTAAAAGTATTTGTCCCTAACAAGTTTATTTTCTCTTTGCTCCTCTATAACATGTTTAAAATCAGAAACCCAATTTCAGACAAAAATAACTTACAAAAATGCTTTCTATAAAAGGCAATCCAAACCAATCTGATCGTATGTTGAAACCTAATTAATTGCACACTAAATCTATGAACTGATCATTCCACCAAAGGAGGAAAAAAGCACCATCAAGTGTTTGCAATAAAGAGTTTTTTTCCAAAATTTGATGCTTTGAAGATTTCAAACATTGAAGTTTGACATAAAGGGTAGAAATAAGACTAATCTGTGAGAAAATAAAATAAAAACATATCTGTTGGAGTGCAGACTGTATGCAGACAGCATCTCATAAGAAGCACAGCTTGCAAAAAAACCATAAAGCATAATAAGCAACATAATGTGCACACAGAGCATTTCTGAGGAAACAATGAAATATTGCTAATCATCCATAACTGAATTACTGCCCTTTTAAAGGCAGTATATTAAGTCAAAGGTACAGAGGTTATACTGAGCAGGAATCTGCCGGAAAATAAAAACTTTCCAGCGGAATGTGATGGCCGGTGTAGATGCTGACATTGTGGTTTTGATGATGGAGTGACTTTGGGGGGGTTGTGGTCGGCCTGTGTTCAAAGCTGTGCCTTGAGGGTAAGGGGTAAATTTGCTAAGTTAATCACATAATGAAGGCAATTAAGCATTGCAGAGCCCAAGTGAAATGGGAGCTGCCATGCAGCCTCAGGCAAACGAAGCTCTGAGCCTCAGCCCTTCCTCTGGACTGACACTGGACAGCCAAGCTTTATCTGCAGTAATCCTCCACAGGATTGCCAGCAACATTAGAGCATAAATTACCAGAAGTAGGTAGAATACCCAAAAACCTTACTCAGGTAAGGGCTGCAATACTTTAACATTTTTTTTGTGTAAGTTAATCTAGAAAGCAATCATCCAAGGAATTGATTGAGTAAATACGTAAGTATTTGGTAAAAAAACAAAAAGTATTGGCACCTGTGGAGGTTCCTCCATCTTTTCCTCTGTGTTAGTATTTATTTATTTAAAGGTCTTCACACAGTATATTTATAATTTCACTTTTGTGGTGTTTTTTTTTTTGTGGCATTAGGTTGTTTACTATTATGGGTGCACACATTTAGTAAACACCTTTTGTTTATTTGAATTGAATTAACTACTTTTCTTTGCTGAGTTGAAGGACTGGCTGAGTGGAGAGGACTGGTTGAAAGGCAAACCAGGAAGTGGGACGTACCATCAGGCTGCTGGAAGCAGGGGACTGCTACTTTCTCTCCACTTATGACATAACTGTTAAAACATTTTTGGTGTTATGGTTTTTCTTTTGATAGTTGTGTTGTAGTCAAAAGGTGGTAGTTTGAATTAGTTATTTATGTTTTTGCATTGTTTGTCTTTGTCTCATCTCCCACCCCTCCTCGCTTGTGTAGGCTAACCTTTGTGTATAAATCCCCCTGTGTGTTCATTGTGTGAGGTCAGTTTCTTGGTTTGCAAACCAGAGTTAGGTATGCCTTAGTTGATTTCTTTGGGCACATTTTGGTATATTTTTTTGAGATTTGATGTAAGCCCTTTTTTTGTGAAGATTATTTTTGGAAATAAATAGATAATACTTTTTTATATGCCTTTGTCCTTGTGCCTTATTGGACGGACCACCACAGCACCTAACATCTGCTTTAATAATTAAAATCATGTAATCCAACAGATATGTATGTGCAAATTTGGGTATTTAAGAGTGTAAGATGAAAATGATAAAAAAATTTAAAAAAGAACTTTATTATAGAACAAAAAACTGGGGGAGGAGAAACTTTTTTCCAAATCAATCTAATCAAACTCCCAGATGTCATGATTCTGCACTTTTTGGTTCTGTTTAAGTTTTTTTAGTTTTCAGTTATACTTTGATTCATGTCTTTCTGTGTTTTCTAGTTCAGTGGTTTCATTTCCATTTTGTGTTATTCTAGTTATTTTTTATGTGTTTGAGTTCTTAGGTATTTTTTGTTTGCCCTCTGCAGGCCTCTTGTGTCAATCTCCTTTCCCCTAGCTCCCTTCTAGACTCCTCTGTCCACACCTGCTCCCAATCTGCTGTTTAGCCTGCTCTTTGATCAGTCTACCATTTATACACCTCATGTTCAGTCACTGTTTGCTGGTTCCCTGCTGTTTTTATTTTTTTTTTATTGCTCCGTGATTTCCTGGGTCCTATGTGTATTTCCCTGATGTTACTGGATTCTTTGGTTCTCAGTATTTTGTATTTTTTGCCTCTTTGTCTTAGACATGTAATTAAATCTACAAAACTCACCTCTGCCTCCTCACCTCTGCATTTGGGTCCACAAAAAACTCCACCCAACTTGACACCAGCATAAACTTATAAAATCATTAAAGTATAGGTGAAGCATGTATGTAAGGAAAGGATTTCAACTGTTTGTCGTACACTTAGCTAATCTAAAACCATTCAAGTTACTTGTGGTGTGTAGGGTAACCAGAAGTTTTACTCAAGTAAGAATAGTGATACTCTAACAAGAGTTTAACTAAAGTAAAAAGTAATACTCTTAAAAGTGTAAAATACAAAGATGTGGTAAAGAAAAAAACTTTGTAAGCTACTGGAGTTAGCAACTGGTATTGCAAATCTCAAAAATGACAAATAACACTTTTCACCTTTAAACCATCCAGTAGTACGTGTGAATCTACTTGTTTACTTGAGGTTTCTGCTTTCATTAAATATTTCCAATAATGAAGTTGTCATTCTGGACGATTATTAATTTCCATCATTTTAGATTCATTTATGGTTTTATCGTAACAAATTAACAGTAAAATACTTTTAAGAAAGTCAGCAGCCACTCAGATGTGGATCTACAGGATACTAGATAGACTGGACAAAGGCTGTTGAATATTGAGCAGCAACAGAGGTAAAAAGGACCCCAGAGAAGGTTAATTGATGTAGTGAAGAAGATATTCAGAGGGTTGGTGGGACAAAGGAGGGATTAGGCAAGATAAAGCCCCATGATCCATTTTTATGAATCCTGAGAGAATCATCCAATCAAAGCTGAAATTTGATTCAAAATGTTTTATGTCCACATCTGTCCTTTAGGTTGTCCTTTTTATGTCTCATGGAGTTTATTAATACAAGTTTGCATCTCTACCCTTGTTTTCTCTGAACAATTTAAAACATAATTTTCATAAAGAGAAAAGGAGTATGTTCATAATTTTCTAAATAAACCCTAAAAAGGTTCAGCATAAATTGCATTCAACCCACTTTACTTTATAACCTTTAATTAAAACCCAGTGGTATCAATATCACTGAGTTAAAACGGGGGGAAAAAAATCAGTTTTACATGGTATTGACTGGTGGGCCTGAATAGAAATACACATGCTAACATTTTTTATTTATTACTTAGAAAAATGGGACATTATGGTGTACAATGATATCCTGTCTTCGATTCTTTCATGACCATAGGAAGAAAAAAAAAATAAAGTGAAATTTGGTAGTACCGTAATAAAACGCAAAGGTTGCAAAAGTTGTTTTTTTTAGAGGGACAGTCTGCAAGGCAATGTTTTAAATCTTAAAGGTATTGTAAAGGATTTTTTTAAAAGAACTTCCCTCTCCACTTGCACGAGCATGCACAAGCCCATCCCTCCTCATTTACGCTTTAAAATATGCTGTTCTCATAGCTCATACAAGCTTATTTTGTCTACATAAAGCGGGGACTCTATAGTGGACTTTATAGTCAACTCAATTAACTGACCATTCAGACAGATGACCACTGCTTTTTGCTCAGTCAGTCACGTACACTACGCGGTGCCTGCGCCATCTTTGTTATTAGTCGCCGCTGTCGGTTAGCAACAGCCTATGGTGACAGTGGGCAGCTGTGACATCAAATCCCATAATGCTTTTTGAGGAGAGCTCTCCGCACAAAGCATTCTAGGATATATCTGCCTCTTGTGAGGCCTTTCTTTTCTTCTTATACACTTCGTAGACACTTTTTCTCTTACAACCCTCTGACATTTTCAAAGAAGCTCACCACAGATATACACCTGAAAGTGCGCACAATTGACATTAGGAGGAGCACTTATTTAGATGATCCAACCGGAAATAAAAGGTTGTCCTCTATAGGCCTACCTTTAATCTGACAGGATTCACAGGATTCTGATACTGAAATAACTAAGAATAATACTTTTCAATGTGTTCAATTTAATTCTCCATACAGTCAATAAAATCTATTTCAAATTAATTCCTATAAGGACTTTAGAGGGAAAAGGGAAGAGATTGAGATCTTTGAAATCAATAGATGGCCCTTTCTCATCACACAGTTGATTTCATCACATATTTACAACATTAATCTTCCCCTCTCCTTCATGAACAAGTAGTTAGGTGGCTAGGTCTGGAGTGGGTCTCCAGTAATTACGCCTGCCGTGCTGCATTACTAATGAAAGTATCTAAGAGATTAAGAGTGCTCAGAGGTGTAGATATGGTTACATTTCTGCAGCTTTTGTTTGTATAAATGCCTATCCTGTAACTCCATTCAATCTTAGAGGGAAGTTGTAAAAATGTAGTGCAGCTATCAGCTTGGGTATCCTATAAAAGGAGATTTAAGAAGTCAAAGACCCAGGTTGAATTTCATATATTTGAAGGCTGAGCTCTGTGGGTGTCGGGTAATATTCAATGTAGGGAGGAACTAACCAAGGATGAAATATGTTGCTTGCAAGCTGTAGGGCTATTATAAATGAAAAGCTGGATCACTGTCAGACACACAACCCACAAGTCTACACACAAGGAACTGCAAAGAAAGCTGTTCATTAAGATATGAATACATACATGGACACTAATGAAAGGATGTTTCATCACCATGGAGGGTTGATGAAAAGAACTGCCACTTTGCCCACCATGATTCGCTAATCTGTATATAGAGGATTTGCCCAGAGAAAGACGGACACATGAAATTAACACCGACACATTTTATCTGGATGATATTGCAATGATTTGTTAATAGCATGCAAAGCGACGGGCTAGATGTGAGGCTGCGACTGAAGCATGGCCGTGATTTAGACTTAATCCATCATTATCCCGTCTTTGAAGTGACCTCGATGTGCGCGTTCCCGCTGTGACCCAGAAGCATGCTCACTACTTCTTCATTAGCCAGGATGAAACAGAGCAGCCACACATGTGGCTTTGATGTGCGTTGTACATAGAGGCCTGCAGTTTTAACAACACACTGGGAAACACACACCTGCATTTATCCCAAACCAAACAAAACAGATATTCTTACCACTGACGACACTGAAGCACAAACAAATATTATGGATTTTAATCAATTGCAGCGCAGTCATTGTAATACAGTAGGAGCAGCTATAAGGAACAATATTGTAAGCGTAGGGTTTTTATTGGTTGGGAAAATGGACTGCAATTTCACACAAGATCAACATCTTTACAAACACAACAAAAAATTTACATGTGATTTGTTATCCATACATTAAGTGTAGAAATTAGAAGTACAGTCAAACTTACATTTTATCACTGCTGCACTTTAGAAGTCTAATGCTGCGTTCACAGCGGACGCAGCAGGCGCGGCAGAAGCAGTAAGTTTACATGCAAAGTCAATGGTTGACGCGCGTCAAGGCGCAGCAAAAGCTCCCACAGCGCGTTTTGAGCAGCAGGAGCAGCGCGTCTGAGCAGCTGAAGCAGCGCGTAGGGAGCGTTTAAGCATCTGACGCGCAGCAAACGCGCTGCTGCTCGAGATGGAAAAATTTTACTTTTGCTGCTCCACGCACCACGTCAACCAATCAGAGGAGCTGATCTGGGAGCTGGCCGTGAGACAGACACATCGCTGATGATACAGAGCGCTGTGATCACTCCTCTGAAACAGTTTATTGACGCATAAATTAACTTAAAATGCAGAAATCTGCCGGCAGAATATCTTTTATTATCCTGGTGCCTGCAGTTTAGATTATTTAGATGAAAAACAACTACCAGCTGCCGCGGTGAACCGCGAGGAGGCGACCCGGCCAGAGGCAGCTGTTGAACGGGATTCCTACTGACAGCGCACCGCTGGAATGTGGGGGTCTGAGCGGCTCCGACAGAAAAAATAGGATGATAATCTGAATGAACTGACTGCACTGATTACGTTTTCAGGTGTATTTTCTCACTTAAATATAGCTACAAGAAAGAGAAAGGATAGTGAAGCTCCGCCCAACGCGCGTCAGACCCACTTTTGCACCGCGCAGAAAGAGCAGCAAAGCTGCTTCAGCCGCACGTCAGAACTAAACTGGTACAAGCAGCAAAAATGAAGCAGCAGACGCGATTTTGCTGCTCTTGCAGCGTCCAGTGTGAACGTAGCATAAACAATGCATCCATTTTACTACCTAGCTACACCTTCCTAGTACAAGTTTTTACCCCCGTATTGCCAACAGAAATGACTGGCTCTATGACTTAGCTCTATGACATTAACTTAGCAAGGTGTCCCCGACATTCCTCTAAGATTTTGGTCCATATCTCTGAAAAGTTCATAGTGATCTACAGTTAACTCATTATGTTTTTCTGTCTGGGGTGGCTGACTTGTGTCCTCGCCAACTATCTGCTTGTGAAGAACACAGGAATTATGGACTCTGAGAGAGCGGGAGCACACAGCATAAATATGGGTCAATTGGAACAGAAGGGTACTCGAGTTGTCGCCACAAGCTCGGCTCGTCTAAAGCTGCAATCCTCCTCCAGCTATTAATAGTCTATAGATAATAAGAAATTATGACTTTTTTCATTCAGTGGGGGAATAATAAATAAAAAAGTCAGATAAGCACAAATAAAATAACATTTTGCCAAATAAAACAAAACATTCGCCATTAGAGCCAGCAGTACTTCACACATGGCTAGGCCGAGAGAGAGGGCCGCTGCAGATGGGCGTACAAAGTACGAATACGTTGTTACCTTACTTAAGTATACATTTTGGCTGTCAATACTTTACTGGAGTAATTATTTTTTACACAACTTTTTGTTTCTACTCACTAATCTTTTTTTTGCAATTATTTCTACTTTCTACGCCTTACATTTTAAAATAGACTTGTCAGTTTTGTTTCATTTGAGCTCATTTTCATTATGGCCTGTTGGTATTTAAAAAAAACATAAAAATAATTTGTTTCATCCAGACAATATCTTTGCGGTTGGTGCTGCACCAATTTGTTCGCCACATATGGAAGTAAATCTGTGTCGCTGGGATTTTAATTAAAAATGCTACTGAAATTTAAATGTTGTATGTTTGTGCTGACTGTTTCAGTGTTAAAATATATTCAGAACCCATTTTTGACCTAAAAAAAATTTCATTGTCATTATTTCTACAAAGTTGAAATTTCATTTGTTATTTTCTCTTCAAGCTAAAAATTCACATTACTATTTCAAAGTCAATTCAAACTCAATATTTTCAGCCTCCTGAGATTCAATTGGCTC
The DNA here is from genome assembly GCA_030533445.1 of Cyprinodon diabolis. Classification (NCBI taxonomy): domain Eukaryota; kingdom Metazoa; phylum Chordata; class Actinopteri; order Cyprinodontiformes; family Cyprinodontidae; genus Cyprinodon; species Cyprinodon diabolis. The sequence continues at coordinate 5,424,283 of CM060080.1, forward strand.
TATCTCTATCTCGGAAGGAAAACCAGCATGACGGAGCCGGTCATGCAAGCTAACGCTAACTCAACTACAGAAAAATGAAAGTAATAAACTCACCGTTGAGTTAGCGTTAGCTTGCATGACCAGCTCCGTCATGCTGGTTTTCCTTCCGTATGAGCGCCACAAACGTCACGTCACGCAACATATTCTCATTATCAGTTCGTTTCAAATCGTACGAAAAGTTATGCACACTATTTCGTACGTTTTGGACGTTTTTCCTCAAAAAAACCACATCAGTGCGCATGCGCTGGCAGACAGAAAAAAAACCAGATCCGCGGACGGACGTAAAACTGGGAAAAACAGTGCAATCATCACTTATTCATGTCTCTAACTACGTTGCTTGCTGTTTTATATCTTAGGGTTAGGGTCAGGGTTAGGGCTAATTGTAATTTATATTCTATATTCGTGAATGGTGCGTCAGATGCGCATGTGCATACGACGAAAAAAACGTCCAAAACGTACGAAATTACGGTGCATAACTTTTCGTACGATTTCATACGAACTCATAATGAGAATACACTGTGTCACGTGACTAAGAAACCGTAACGGGATTGGCTGGGTGTTGGACACCACAATCCATTGCTAGTGTCTGTAACCTGAAGTAAGCCTTCCCTTTTTACACTTTTAGACGCCGAATTTAAGACAGTGAAATAGAGCCAGTTGAATCTCAGGAGGCTGAAAATATGAGTTTGAATTTTGAAAGCTTGAATTTTTTTATATGCAGATTTTTTTAACACTGAAAATATAAACTGAAAAATAAGTATTGAAAATGTAATCACTTTGAAATAGTAATTTGAATTTTTAGCTTGAAGAGAAAATAACAAATGAAATTTCAACTTTGTTGAAATAATGACAATGACATTTTTTTTAGGTCAAAAATGTGTTCTGGATATATTTTAACACTGAAACAGTAAGTACAAAGATACAACATTTAAATTTCAGTAGCATTTTTAATTCAAATCCCAGCGACACAGATTTACTTCCATAGCCACATACCAAAATTAAAACCTTTTGAAGATGATGCAAAGTTAAAGTCAATACCATTGCCATTATTATAAAAGAGAATTAAGAATAATGAAGTTATCATCCTGAATTGTAGAAAATGTTTCTTTCAAAGCATAGTGCAATAAACCTGCACTATGCTACGCTATGTTTAAGATTTTTTACTGCATTCTTTTACCGTTATACTCTGAGTGGTTTTAAAATGGTACTTTTACACTTTTACTTGAGTAAATAGCTTAATACTTTTGACACCTGCTGTCAGGACTTGCCTAATTACAGAGGAAGCTGGTTTTCAGAGACTGGCCGATCCATTGCAAGTAACATCTAGTTGAATACTGTTAAGTTTTTGTGTTGATCAGCTGTGCTCTTAAAGCTTGTGACTGTTTTGATATAACCATGCTTTAACAAAAGGAAGTGCTTGTGTCACATCACTACATTGCAAAGCATCACAACAGGTGTGGCTGCTGTCTTTTCTGACAGTTTTAAAGAACGATTACCCCATGCTGCTGGTGTATTAATTTGTTTTTTTTTAAGCTTCCAAAAAACTAGAGAACATTTGGATCTCCAGAAATCAGATTGAAAACAAGCAGATTTAGGTTCTCAACACCAATACCTAACACTGCCTCTCTGAGCTGTAATTGCCTGTTACATTAAACGTGCCTGCTTTTTCTCCACTTTTACCTTAGATAGCAGAAAGGCATTTTTTTGTCCTCTGAATTGCTGCTCACTGGATATTATACTTTTTCAGACCATTCCACGTAAACCTGATAGATGGTTGTGTGTAAAAATCCCAGCAGATCAGCAGTTTCAGTACAGACCGGCCGTCTGGCACCGACAGCCATGTGAGGTCATTTAGGTCCCCTCTCATTTTAATGGTCCCAGCTTGTGGGAGTCTTCCAGATCTAAATACACAGGGTTCCTCATTTCAAAATTTGGAACTCAACTGCAATTTCTCTTAGTGCGTCTTTTTTTAGTACTTTACATGCAAAGTGATATGCAAAAATATGTGTTATTTTTATTATAAAGACGGCATGAGTATAATATCAGGCGATGGAGAGAGATTGCTTATGCATGTAAACATATTTGGACAGTGAAAAATAATAATAGTGTAACAAAATATTAATAAGGCAAAAATGTCTTTTTGCCTTATTAATAATATGTTTTTTAATAATATGTTTTTTAATAATATGTTTTTTTTTAACATATTAATAATATGTTAATATGTTTGTTTTTTTTACCCTGCTCATATCACTTGGACATTTTCTATATATTTTAAATTCCCTATAAATATTATGCACTATCAGCTGTTATTTTTTAAATAATCTATATCAGGGGTCTTCAACGTTTTCCAGGCTAAGGACCAACAAACTGATGGCGAGATGGAGCGGGGACCCCCTAATTTTATATATTGTATGAAATTGTGTTATATTAAACTGGTTCTATAGTCACTTTATTACAGATGGAGTCATGTAATGGAACAAATTTTGTCCTGGGATTATTATAGTATTTCTGATTCTGATTCCTTGTTGATGGGACAGGTGTTGTGAATGAAAAGGTGCCCAGCTTTAAAGAGCTCCTGTGTGTCGCTGAATGTGTGCATAGATGACTGAAAGACATCTTCTGCCTCCATTTATCTGTTTACTACAGTGTGTTGAATTCATGTTAATGAGGATTTAAAGACATTTCAATTAGTGGAAAAAATTGCAAGGGGAATATAAAAAAAAAGGTTTAGGTTACAGCTTTCCTATACCTGTTTCACCTCTTTTCTCTGGTTCATTTGTCATTTATGTTGAAGACTATCTAAAAATATAAGTCATGTTTTTAGATATTTTATGCTTCAAATCTTAATATTCTTTCTCTGACTTTTTGAAGAACTAAAAAAATCTAGAGTCTATGTTTCTGTTTTTACTATTAAACGTATTGGAACAACAATAACAAAAACATTTTTATATAGTCTTCTAATTTCCACTCTTGTCAGATATTTGACCTATTTTTACTCAGAAACGCAGATCTGCATTGATGACTAAAAGAAATCTTCTGCCTTCATTTATCTGTTTACTACAGTGTGTTGAATTCATGTTAATGTGGATTTAAAGACATTTCAATTAGTGGAAAATATTGCAGGGGGGAATATAAGTCTAATTAACCAAACCTTTGCGACCCCCATGCAGTACCTCTGCGGACCCCCTAGGGGTCGCGGACCCCCTGTTGAAGACCTCTGATCTATATCATTAGCTCCAACTACATGGCTAAGAACCTCATCTTCCGTTTACATTGACTCTCAACTGCCTGCAGAGCATGCAATCTCCTAATTTTAATGGGGGGGAACCAAACTGGTTGACATTTTTTCCAAACATTTTAGAATTTATGCAGCAATCTTTACACAAAAAAACTCCACATTAGGGCTGCAACTAATTATCATTTTGCTAATCGATTAATCTGTTTATTATTTCTGACTAATCGATTAATAATCATGTAGCAAAATCTCCTTAAAGAAGTTTTTTTACAGAATTTAAGCAAGGGGAAAATAGAAGTTTTCCACTTGAAGAGTTCTGGGTAAAGAATATTGAGGGACTAATAGAATTTTTTATCTTAAATGCAAAATTTTTAGAATTTGTATAATTAGTTCTCTAAGTGAGGTGCTCTGTTAGCTAAAGGCGTGTTTTAGAGTCTCTATATTCCAGTTATATTATTTCAATAGTCAATTAAAGACAATTGATCCGATTAATTGTTTCAGTCCTACTCCACATGCAATTAAGCGCTAGTAATTCTGCATCTTCGAAGGTCAGGCCATTAATGAGGGATTGCTGTTGCGTCAATGGGTCAATGCAATCAACTGGTTTTCCTTCAACTTTGAACCAATGTGACTGTATGATCTGGTTGAATTGTCTCTCTAAAGTGTCTTGAGATGTTGTGAATTGGTGCTACATAAATAGACTGAATTGAATTAAATGAATCCACAAGCCCCACATTACAACACAGTAGTGGCAGCATCATTGTGTCGATATATTTTTTATTCAATTTTTTTCCAGGGAGGCTGAATAAAATATTATAATGTATAGATTTTGTTTAAGCATCTATTTTTGTTGTTTCATCACATAAACCATGACAGTATTGTCTCTCATTTAAAAAAAATGGAAAGATTATTTTCTTTGATAAGATAGAACTGAATATTAAAAATGAAAATAAAAGCACTTAAAGCTACAGTGTGTAATAATTACAGGGATATACAGTCAGAAATCTAATATATTATACATAACTATGTTATTTATCATCATCTACGAGCTCAGCCACTTAACCTTAATATTTGCGTTGCCTTAGAATTCGTTATTTATAATTACATAGGAGCGGGTCTCGCAGCCATGGAGGCAGGCATCTTTGCGCTACGGCAGCGCAGAGCCAACAAACTAGTGATTGCGAGATCGCCCATTACGCTCGAAAGTAACTATGGCAAGTTGAGAGAGATGAACTGAGACTGAACAATAGATGGCAGTATTATGCCTGAGAATACTATCTGTAAAATTATCTATGTAAACAAACCTCATCACTTGAGAAGGTAGGTGATGCAGACGTCGTGGAAGACATTTTGTCCCGTAACGCTCGCCGTACTGTTGGGGGGGAGAAGCGGTGGGGGGGAGATGTTCATGTTGCTGCGGTCTGCAGTCTGGACGTTAGATGTCGCTAAAAATTACACACTGTAGCTTTAATGAAGTGATCTGATCCTTTTAGAAAAAAACAGCCAGTGCCTTTGCTGTCCAACCTACTAGGGTCCACTTTCTGTTAAAAAGGATGAGGGTCCATGCACTTAGCTGCACAAAACACATTTACGCAGTTTGCAGTGCTAGATTTCTTTCCCCAGGCAGTGGCCCCATGAGGCCGGATAAGTCGGCTGGGTGTTAAAGTGTGAGCCGGGTACATGGAGTAACAACACGACCATCTGCGCTGGGAATGCACACATCCATCTTACTAAGCACAGCCAGTCTGGAAACCGATAAAGGGAAGCGAGACAGAGAGGGATAAGAACAGAAAAGGAAACAGCAGGGATCTGAGCAGAAATGGAGGTACAAACCTTGATGTGCACAGTGTCAACAGCATATGGGACCTGCAGAGGACCAAATAAGAAAACAGAAGGTGACAAAAAAATGGACTAACTGGAAGGCACAATTCACTGCACTGCAAAAACTATCTGAAAATAAGTAGAAATTTCTTAAATCAAGTGTATTTACCCTTAATTTGAGCAGGTAAATAGGATAGTTTGCCAATGGAATGAGTATTTTTACAGTTAAAACAAGATAATTAGATAATATGCACTTGAAATAAGACACACAATAGTATTTTCTTATTTCAAATGTAAATTGTCTTGTTCGATTGGCAAAGTGTCTCACTTACCTCATCAATTCAAGGAAAAATGCACTTATTTTAAGAAAAAAATTACTTATTTAGATTAATTTTTTTTGCAGTGTAGGAATATATACTAAAAATGAAATATTATCTCATGTTTACAACAACTGAATAGAATGGATCTCCCGAGGGTAAAATTAGGGTAAGCAATGTTTTTAATCTAATATTCATCATTTATTAGAGTATCTGCAAGACAGAATGCCACTCTCTTTTATTAAGCATGACATCAACAAGAGAGGACAGCAGTAAGTCTCAGCTCCCACCATCATCCCTGCCTCATAACCATCTGGACACGAGTTAAGACACCGCCGTCAGCAATCTGGGGTCAATGATATCATCTAGCATCTCAATTTGTTTTTATTTTTAGACCATTTCCTCATCCATGTATAATCTGTGGATATGGTCTCAGTGATACAACGATCCTACTCTCTCTCTCTCTCTCTCTGACTCCACATTACGTTATCACACTGAGAGCTTTTAACTGTGCTTCCAGCCATTAGATTCAGACAGTTGGAAGCTACGAAGCTGGAGGAAGGAGAGAGGGGGAAAAGTGGCCTCCTGCTAGATCTGGATGATGTCAGTCATGAGAGAAAGGTGTGTTTATAACAGCACCTTCCCATCTTGTCTGCCAGAGGCACAATGCGGTTTCTCCAGACTTGTCATTCTCTTGTATAAAATGACCTTTAACTGTTTTCATTTTAGTAAGAAACACAAAACTCATAGAAAATGCTCTATGGCTTACAGCCACCAGTTTGTGCCCTTGAGCGCAGGACTGACTCAGACTTGTGTTTAGAAGAATATGATTGCCAGACTGCTGGGTACCTATATAGTTGTTCAGGTGGAAAAACTGGTTTTAAATTGGACCTGAGGATTATTCTACCAGTTCTGTCTCTTCACTGGAAAAAAAATAAATATAAGCAAGTTATTTTTTCAAAAAAATATTGAAGCATCTAAATAAGACAATTTTCAAGCAGAAAAATATTATTTACATTTAAAATGAGAAAAATTCATCACCTTATATTAAGTGCATAACACTTAACTGTCCAAGAGAGGTCTGTAATTTTCATCATGGATACACTTTAACTAAGCAAAAAAAAATGATAAATGTTGAAAGAAAAGCAAGAAATCACACTGTATGATTATTACAAAAAATATATGGTGGAAAATAAGTATTTGTTTAATGAGGATCTCAAATCAATACTGTTTATTAGGGGCGGATCATCATCAAAAAATTGTGTTATAATAAGGGTGATTTGGTACACCAAAAAAGTAAGACGTTATTCCTGCATGTATACATTTAATCATTATTAGCAACTCATCTTGTAGGGAAATTATTTATCATCTTAGAGGAAGCAAGAAGTAGGTTCAGTGTTACCAGGTGTACGAGAATTATTGTATTTGAACGACAGGTGTGCCCTATGTACAATCAATGAAGGCCAAATGTCCGATAATTTGTCCTTTCCTTAAATGTATGCTTGTAATGATTTGTCATCAGCATGTTGCAACTGTCTGAGTTTTTCTGTGATCCCTGAAGGCATCTGAGTCCAGATTTGGAGAAAAATAAAAACAAAAAGCCGAGCCTGTCAGGAGGAGATGAATAAACTAATAAAAGGGGAGAAAGGAGGAAAGGTAAAGAAGACCGCAGGACAGTCAGAGTAAGTGGGGGAAGAGTGGGAGAGTCTTTTCATATATGGTATAAGTAAATTCTACAACATGTGGTATGTTGTGTGTGTGTGTGTTTATATCTTGTTATATAATGTATTACTGCATGACATCTCTACAGTAACAGCAATTGAAAATGTCCCTTCCCAGTCAAACGTCAGCCGAATGGCAGCCCACTTCGCTCCAACTACCAGCCGATGGAGTGACCCCTTGTTGCATATGTTTTCGACTCTGACTCCACCCTTTCATTAAATTACAGGGTCTTACCAGTAGATGCCGCTTCTCTTTAGATCTTAATGTCAACAAATAATGAAAGAACATTTTAGTACAAATGTTTAAAAAGTAATTGTAGGGGACCAAGCCAAGGACCCATCAATGAAAGTGAGGAGCTTTTGAAAGACTACTTTCAGTGGCCCCTACTACTGTAAGGCAAGCAAGGCAAATTTATTTGTATAGTACAATTCAGTACAAAGACAATGCAAAGTGCTTTACATTACAGTATTAAAATACAGGAAGATAAAACAGAATCAAAGCACTGTAGGGGGCCACTGTTGGCCTTACTGTAGCTCCCTCCAGTTGTACCTGGGACTGTAGAGTACCCAGTTTCCATGTGTGGCCAGGCAGTACAAGGGTATTTGCAATGGAAAGGCTAGCTGCTGAGTATCTCAGTGTGTAGTAGTCATACCAAGTGATTCCCAGGATCCACTGATGCCAAAAGTCCAGGGTTTTGATCTGTGGGCCATAAGTTCCCATGTAGGTTATTGTTACCAAAAACCCAGTCTCATAAAGACAGCTGATGCATTTGATTATTGTTCTGGACCTCACTGTCAATGCACAAGTCTTTGGAGACAATCTGAACTGGTAACTGTTAATCAGCTGCAGTGAAGGCAGATGGTGTGGATAAGGCTCAACACAACCAGTCTGCCATCATGGCTGCAGAAGACTAATAGATCCCTTCCAGTATAGAGTTACCTTAGGCGCACCAGCATACATCTCAGCTGAGATGTATTCTCATAGCCTCTGTCTTATTTTGACTACTAAGGCCTAACAAGACAAGGGCTATGGGAGTGAAGCTATTTGTCCATAGCTGGAACAGTGGTTGACTGATGCCACAGCATTATTGCACCATGTCTCTGGGGCCCACTGTTGCTCCGAGATCCCCTGCAGTTTAGCCTGGGACTGTATAGTACCCAGTTGACGTGTGGGGCCACGAGGAGGCACTGCAGGGGTCTTGGCGGTGGAGAGGCTATATACTGGCAGGAGATTTTACATTGGTCTCCTCTTTTCACCCCATAGAAGAGGTTAGCCAGCTGCAGCAGCTGAATGCAGAAAGTTGCAAGCTGAAAGCATGAACTTCCCATAATCACCTCTGCAGTAGACACTTCACACACGCCCTGTGAAAAGATTCACCCCCACACTCATTCACTCTCACATTCACACAGACATTCACGCACACACTCATACTTTTTTTTGGTCTTTTTTCTTTTTTTTTGTCTTTTTATATATTTTTGTCTTTTTTTATGCTTTTTAATCAAAACGAACCATCTATAAAGATACTGTTAATGTTCAGGTCCCTTTCCAAGAAATTCCAGGCAAGAGGTGTAATGTATATAAATGCCTTTTTTAAATCCCCCTCGCTACCTTGATGACAGTCTAATATCTTTTCTTCTTGGAATCAGTTCACAGTTGATGACAAGTCACATTGGCCAATTATCGACATGTTTTTAGGAGTGTGGGGGGAACCAGAGCACCTGGAGAAAACCCACGCAAGTACGGTGTGTTTAGATCTCTGTGAAGTTGTAGCGCTAAGCGCCACATCGCCGTACTGCCCACTTTTTTCAAAATTTGGACTGAATTTGAATGTGACTGTACATTTCTTATTGGGTTCAAAGGGAACTTTTTTTTCCAGTTGGTAACAAGATGTTCTAACATCTCTAGATCGATTATATGGAGCTGGGACCAGGTGATATTGTTGCTTTTCTTCTACTTTTTTGATTTCCTCAAACCCAGAGAGTGGCGAAATCTTTTCCAAGCTGAACGCTTTGATTTAGTCTCTTTGCCTGCTCCCGCCATGGGTTTGGTATCTGGGTTGTTTGTCTCTGACTGCATTACAGGCTCCTCAGTAATTTCCTGTACATCCTTGTTCATGATCTTGTTTGATTCTTCTGTGAGGTCTCCGGTCTCTGACAGGTTTTCCTCTGAGCTGTTGTCAAGATCAGTGCGTGCAGGGACAATGACTTCCTGTTGAGGCTCTTTCTGGATATTTTTCTCCTGCTTTAAGGTTTCTACTTGCTGTTTCAGTGCAGAAACATCAGTTTCATACCTTGAATTCAGTTCCTGGTGTAAAACTTGAATCTTGTCCATCTCTCCCTGCAAACGTTTCTCCTTTTCTTGCAGAAAGGTGATTTCTTTTGAGGCGTTTTCTTTGAGATGGTCTTGCTCGGCTCTCAACTTATTAAGAAGTGTCAGGTCCTTCTTTGATGCCTCCAAATGACTTTTCTTCTCCTGAATTATCTGCAGTTGAAGTTTTTCTACCTGTTGTTTCAGTGCAGAGTTCTCTTTTTCACTCTGTTCTGTCTCACCTGACAAATGGTTCACCAGCTCTTTCTGTTTCAGAATCTGGATCTCTTGAGACATTTCTTGGTAGAGATGAAGCCTCTCAGCTCTCAGTTGGTTGATTTGCTGGACGTCATTCTTTGCTCGCTCTGAATTAGCTTTTTTCTCATGATAAACCTCCTTCTGATATTTTTCTACTTGCTGTTTAAGTAGAGAAACATCTTTTTCATACATGCAGGTCATTTCTTGGTATGACTCTCTAAGCTGCTCTAATTCACTCTGTGAATTTTTCTCCTTCTCTTGAAGCAATGTGACCTCTTGTGACATTTTTTGATAGAGATCATCTTTTTCAGCTCTCAGGTCATAGATAAGCTGCAGGTCCTGCCTTGCTCTCTCTGAACTAGCATTTTTGTGGCAGTTTAGCTCCTGCTGATATGCCTCTGCTTGCTGTTTTAATGCAGAAACATCTTTTTCATACCTACAGCTCAGTTCTTGGTATGAAACTTGAAGCTGGTCTAGTTGTCTCAGCAAACTGGTGTCCCTCTCTCGCAGAGATGCGATCTCTTGAGACATTTTTTGGAAGAGGTCTTCCTTCTCAGCTCTGAGGTTTTCGAGGAGTTGTTCATTCTCACTGGATCTTTCTTCATTCTCTGTCTGAATCCCAACATGCTGCATTTCTGCAGCAGCATCTTTACTTTTGGAGGGAAGCTCATGGTAGGAAGTCTTGAGTTTGTCCAGTTCTTCCTGGAGGGCAATATTCTTGTCTTTTTCTGCCTGGATTTGTGAGGTAAGAGATTGTTGGACGAGGATGTGGGCCACCTTCAGTTCATCAAAGTCTTTTTGCAGCATCTTTTTCTTCTTGTATTTCATGTCGTTGTGAACTATTTCGGCAATGGCTGCAGAGTTTAGGATCTCTGGATCACTAACCTTTTGTAATCTCTCGAGTTCCCTCTTTGTCTCTTTGCCCTTGTTGATAAACATTTCTTTGAGATTTTTCTGCCTTTTCACCTCTAATTTTGTCTCCTCCAACTGTCCTTCCAGTTCGACTACCTTTTGGTTCTCCTCAAACCATCTCCCTTTCTCCATTTCCAAAAGCTGGTTTAATCTTTGGATTTCCCCATGTAAGAAATCCACGGGTGGAGGTTGAGACCAGGCTTGCTGGTTTTGTTGATGTCCCCATCTTGCCTGGGGTCCTGTCCTCCCATTGTGGTTTTGTTGATTTCCCCATCTTGCCTGGGGTCCTGTCCTCCCATTGTGTTGTCTTGGGAATTGATAAGCCATTTCTTCACAATTATAGTTGTTAAAATGTGAATCTACAACTTATCTAAATGGTTATCTTGGAACAAGGCTTAGCTACGTCTGATCTGGTCAGCAGTAAAGCAAGCAATGAGGAACACGGAAATCTTTAGTGATGTGATGACATCACAAAATAACAGCCTTTGTGACATCATAGAATTTTCCTTGGAGGTGGAGTCTGTTCAAAGATTCCATTTTTTGTTTATATTCAAATTTGTCTCATAACCTGTGCTGTTTTCAATAAAGAGAATATTGAATGAATAATCGTACACCATGCTGTGAACATTTCTCAGCACTGACGATTTAAAAGATAGCCCCTAATGGGAAAATAGAACAGAAAACAAGGTTTATCATAAATAAATGGGTAGAAAAAGTCTGAAAAGTTTCACCAAATTTCTCAGATTTTAGTTTTTTGTATTGTTTATGTGAGGCAAGAGGTAAGAATTTGCTAATAGAAGTGACACAATATAGTTAAAATAAACTAGATGGCTGGACAAACAGACACTTTGTTGTCAGCACTGGTTAAAAGGTTACTATCAATAATATTAGGCTCTGACTACACCTCAGAGTGTCATGTAGAAGATGCCTAATCTAATATTGGATGCCACACATGACACTCTTTATCTTTCTCTCAAACATAGCTCTTACTAAGTCCACTCAGAACAACAACAAAACAATTAATTGATAAATTAATCAATACATAAATAGGCCTATGAAATAAATGAACCACATAAAATAAATAGCTGCATACGGAGTTGAGCACAGATGAAGTTGATAGATTTATGTAAGACAAAGCCAACACACCCAGACCGACCCACCCAACCATAAGGGGTGTTCCATCACAAGCTCTGAGTTCTTGAGCTTGTGACGATCTGTTCTTGCTCTAAATATCAGGGCTCATATTTGACATTGTTTTCAGAGCCATGTTATATAACTATTGATTAGGCTACCATTTTCTCAGTAAATATATTTCTAGAGGTGCTACTGACATGACATTTTCAACACGTCATCAACAATCTGTGCAATTCACACATACTAAGAAATCAAACCACAGATGTGCAGCTATTGAGTTATGTGTAATAATGTGAAATGGCACAAGGAAAAAGTACTGAACACATTTAATTAAATCTATTTAACTCTTTGTACGAAAGCCTTTGTTGGCAATGTTGGCATCAAGACGCCTCCTGATGATGGAGTTAGTTGCATGCAATGCTCAGGGGTTATTTTGGCCCATTCCTCCACACAAACAGTCCTCAAATGTTGAAGGTTTTGTAGGCCTCTTCTATGAACTCTGATATTTAGTTAATTCCATAGATTTTCTATTCGATTAAAGTCAGATGATTGGCTGGGTAATTCTAGCTGCTTTTATTTCTTTCTCTAAATCGAATTGAGAGTTTCTTTGAATGTGTGTTTGGGGTCATTCTTTTGCTGAAATGTCTACCAAAGTTTCATCGTCATCATCCTGGTAGATGATAGCAGATTTTTATCAAGAATGCTCCGTACATTTTCCCATTAGTCCTTCCTTCAATTATTTGAAGTTTGCCAGTATGCTGAATCCCTAACCAACCAGATTGCTTGACAGTCAGATTTTTTTTTACATATCTCATCTGGCTCCCAAAAGATGAAGCTGATGGGAGGTGTTAACCTGGAAGGGTTGCGCACTGTTTCCGTTCATAAGAGGCGATATGGAGTGCGCCCTACACATTAACAAACGCACATGTGTGGGCCTGACACACAGTAACCATTTCAGGGTGTAGTTACAGCACATAACCACATACATGTTTGTAAATTTGCTAAAAACAAACCCAACCTCACTGTTTTTAGAGCTTATGTAAGTTTTTTTTGGACTCCTTAAAAATATGCACCAACTCTAAAGCTATGAAACTTATAAACCTAAGTGGTGAACTTAATTTGTAATCTATTTTTTTTTTCTGTTTCATGGAATCCTGTAGTTCTGTTACCCTAGTACCTCGAGCATACTACTGTCTGCAATTGTATATTCTTTATTTGTAAATAAAGTTTGTTCAAAAAGAAAAATACAGCACATAAACTGAAGAGGTTTAAAACTCTAGAAGAGACTCAAAAACACATCCGGGGCTTTTAAAAAATTACCCCGCAAAGAAAAAGGTCAAGTTAGATAAGAAGTTGTAGGCTTATTCTGGATGTGCCACCTTATATCTGAATTCAAATGCTGATCGGACTCTATGCACAATCATTTCTTAGGGTGCTACACATTATATTTCTGCTTGGAAATAATGTATTTTACTATTTGGGTGGACCTCCACTGTCCTTCATCCCACAGCTCATATTTTTACATTGATCATAATACTCAGTGAGAGCAATGAAATCACCCTGAGAATGGAAAAGAGAGCTGTAAAGATTGTGTGTAAATCAATATTTGTATTTTGATATTAAAAATATTATTGTACCATAATTTTGTCACTGTAAACAGCTGTATTGTATGATAATGCTCAGATCAAATCTGTTTAAATAGCCTAGTATAAGTCCAAATCTAAACTCTTTTGGAATTTAGTAACAAACTTGTGTTGACAGAGCTGAAGACAAACCCTAAAGACATGCAGCTTTAATTGTCTCAACAGGGCCAAAAATATATAAATTTTTTAGAATTATAGCGGTAAAAGGTTTTAAAAATTGATTAACCAAATTGATTAACCAAGGTAGGGCTCCTTACATAAAATCCCAACAAGGGCATAAAACTCTCTTCAAATGGGAAACAGAATCAGAAATACTTTAATAATCCCAGAGGGAAATTACTTTGAACAAACAGATGATTTACAAAAACCAGCAAATTCTTGTTCAAAGGTTTGAAATATCTGATCTGTTTACCATGTGCTATGACGCAGTACTGACAAATGTTGATGCGCTTGACCTCCAAACAAACAACCACTCCTTCTTTACATCAGTCAATGATTCACCATTGATGAATTTTGTTAGAGATGAATGAAGACCCTGGCTATTACCCTGCATTTGATCCCACTGCTGTGGCAAACAATGATACCAAGCTGTAATGAAGTTGGTCAAAGTGAGGCTTTTTACAGTAAAGCAGTTAATGCGTTTAAAGTCTGAGACAAGGAAATACACAGGAAACTAAATTGAAAGCATTTGACAAAATCTGTTCAAATAACAATTTTTTTTACTATATTGAATTGCTAAATGATTCATTTCAAATTTAAAGTAGACCTAAATGTCAAATTCTTATCAACAAAACTCGGAATTTTGAAAATCTCTGCATTTGAAAATAAAAGTATTACGATAATAGATTTACCCAAATATAGATTTATTTCTTTTTTGTCATCTTGTCATATTAACAGATTTTAGATCATGCAACAAAGGTTAATATAAAACATGAGTATTCCTCTCCACTGTCACTTCATGCTTGCTCATCAAGGACAGGTTCTCGCAACCTGTGTTACCCAAGCTGGACTTCCATCTTCCAGACCCCAGAGTGAAGCACTAGTATCAGCACATGCAGTCCACTGGATCTCTCGATACACCAAGCACACCATCTCACCAGCTAAAAAAACCAAAAGCAACCAGATGTAACCATCTGAACGGTTTGCCTGAACTGTCTTTGGATTCCTGGACTTCTGAGCCTGCCTGTTCTGATCTGTTTGCCAGACCTGGCTTTGTACTCCTACTTGTTCTCTGGGGCTGCAGCACCTGGGACACTCTGGGCGGCGTCCACCGCATCTTGTTGGCAGCCCACTGGCTGGATCCTACCTTGTTCTCTGGGAACTGACTGAACTCTAAAACGGGTTAGTGACTCATGTATACATAATCATCCTCCGTCAGATTATCGTGGTCACTAATCTGTGTTTCTCTCCTGCTGTCATGATCGGTTTAACAAATCTGACCCACATGCAGGGAAACCACTCAGAGAGCACGGTAAAAGTTTAACAGGTTTATTGAGGGAGATAAACAGGACTTGGATCTGGAACTCAGTGAGCTGGTGACCCGGAACTAGAAGTGAGAAGGGAAGTTCAGTGGTCAGTTCAGGTACCGTGGGAATCTTGGAAGCACTTAGATTATGCAAGAATGGGACTCACGTTTGGGAGGGGGGGCTTCTTGGTCCTTGTATCCAGTCTGTGTGGTAAATCCAGAGAATAGTGAACACGTTGGAGGGCAGACAGGTAGACTAGCGTTGGACCCGGAGGAGTGATGGAGCCAACTGTCACTCGCATTTCCGATGGGTACTTGAACGGAACATGTGGAGGTTTTCCCCTGCTCTGTGTAACTCGTTTTTTTCCTTCCAGGGGGGAGAAGGTCCAGGTATCCAGTAACACAGAAAAAGCTTCCCAAAACTGGCAAACACTCTGGCCTCGAGGTAGTGACAGTCCACTGCTCAAATACTCCTCCAGATAATGGTCAAATGAGCCGCAGGTGTGCATGAGGGCAAACGAGGACGGGACACCACCTGGTGGTGGAGGGAGAAAAACACACAACCACAAAAACAGACCACACAAACTGGATTCCACCTGCAGAGATTCCTGCCTAAGACACCCTAACTGCTACTCAGATACTACTACAGATTCTGATTCCTCTTTGATGGGACAGTTGTTGTAAATAAAATGGTATATATTTTGTAATGCCTTATCTTAAGTGTTAATCTTGGCTAAAATAACTAAAAAGTAATCAGTAACTTATTACTTTACACAGATGCCAATATTGTAAAGAAACAATACTTTCTAACAAAAGTAACTTGTAATATGATTTTTTTTTACATTTAGGAAGTAACTTGCCCAACACTGGTGATCAGTTTGTTCATTTTGGTGGTCTGGTGCTGCTTTACTATTTCAGAACCCAGAGGACTTGCAATAACTAATAGTACCAGAAATTCCTGTAGATTGTCTGACTACCTGTTTTTTGTCTTAAGTTTATTCTGGCTAAAATAGACAAGAGAAAGTCCACCTCTGAAAAATGCTATGCTCCATTTACACTAGCCTTCTGAAACCAATCCAAGTTCGAATTGAGCTTGGATCAGTTAAATATGCGGAGCTTGGTTTTTACGACCATTTACACATCACACTAGCACAGTTCCTCACCTCCTATCGGCGGTCCACGGTACTACAGCTCTGAAGGTGGAAATTAGGTATAGAAAATGTCTGCGCCCATAACATTTAGGAACTTATGTACCTGGATAACATCCTCCACCCATATTTCAATGAGATCCTTGGTCTCTGCATCTTCCCAGGCCACACCAAGCACTTTGGATGCCTTTTATTGTTAATAGGCTGAGAAGAGGTTCCTGTTGCTGAAATGACTCAGCCGACTGTAAATAGGAGATAACGCAGTCTGCTCATGCGCTTTTTGTTATCAGAGAACCGAGCCACAACCGAACTGGAATTCTAGAACTAGATTTAGCGCAGTTTGTTTGCGTCTGGCACTTTTTAGTTCAGTTGTGTTCCATTTACACTCAACAGTTATCTCGGTTACCTTGCTCAGACCGTTCTCAGCATGGATTCAAAAGGGTACTGTAAATGGGGTTTTCAGTTTTGGATTAGCCTAGTCAAAGCTCGGATTTGAGTCAAATTAAGATGCCGTTTTATGACTTTTAATAGTCTGTTCTTTCCCAAGAACCCTTAATTTCTCAAACATATCTGCAGATTGGGTTTTGGTCAAACACACCTTCACACTGAATTTAAAGACCACCTACCAGTTACCACAGAAGCACAATGTCAGACATTGCTGCCACAAACATCTACTGTAATTTGTTTAGGGGGCAATTAGGTTGGTTCATGTAACCTTTTTTTCTTAACGGATGACATTGTCAGATATTTACTGAGGTCACCTTTGTCTTGTATCAGAATTAGCTTAATTATTTAAAATCAAAACACAAGTAGAGGAAAAAATATTTCTTTCAGAGGTATGGCTTCACATTCCTGCCAAAAACCCAGGAGGGGTGTCTTCAGTATTAAAGATCGCATGTATTAAGGATGTTGCAGCGCTGTGCATTTGGATAGTTTCGAGAGCATATTTCGTACGCCGCAGCCAGTGAAGCTAGCTTTACTCGCCAAGGTCAAACCTTAAACTTTTCTGCATACTAAGTTTGTTTGAACTCTGTATTCTGTATAATGAGCTGGGAATATTTTGTGTGGGTGTCTTGGTTATGGTGATGTTGCAGTAGTGCTGTAGTTACACAAGCTGCTGTGCCTACTGGCTGCTCGAGGGAGATCTAGTTTATTATTCCTTGTTTAGTCAACCTCGGTGGACTTTTTCCTTGTAGCGCTTCTTTTGCAGCATATAGGAAAGCTGCATGACACTATTTAAAATGAGCTTTGCTTTACCATCACAGGCTTTGCCCCCCTCATGTTTCATTGAAATATTACAGCCCTGCCCCAAGGTCAGAAACAACAGCTCTCACTCTACCTTACTGTGCTGTAAGAGGGTCTTTTCAAATCCACTCCAATAACATTAAGTTATTAGTTGATTTCAGTGGATTTAATCTGCATAGTAATACCCCTCCATGGAATGATAAGTCCCTCTCAAGAGCAGTTAGTTGGTCCACTATGCCTGCTGATTAGACACAAGCCCCCTGAAATAATTCATCAGAAAACTACAAAAAATAATTTATCAAAAGTGCCCCTCCCAAAACCCGCGCAGGACCTTTGCTCTTTAATAATTAAACTCTGCAATTAGGCATCTTACAATGCGCTCAGTGTGAGGCTCCATGTAATATTCATAACCGCACATAATTATGCAATATATTCACTGAAATAAGAGGCCATATATCCAAAGCAGGCCTGTCAAGAGGAACAACGTTGTTATTTGGTTCGTAGCACTGTTTTGTCTCATGGATAAGAAGCTGGCCTCCAGATATAGATGAGAATAATGATGTCGGGCCTTTCAAAGTCCTGTGATGTGTTTGCAGCTCTGAATATAAGAAACAGAAACGAAAAAAAGAGAGATTACATACAGAACGGTGGTACCCTTACAATAGGAAGCAGGAATATCAAAGCCCCACCGTACCTTAGTGCTGTGATGCATTGACCACAGTAAACAAATAGTGAAGAAGAAAAGAAGAGGCATTAAATTAAAATGGAGAGACAGGGTGCTGTCACGGGTAGTGTATGATGAATACTGTATAACACTCTTCTCAGCATGGTAAAGAATTGTAAAAAAAAAAAATAATAATAATAAAAAAAACAGGCTTGATGTTGCCTGGAGCAAATAAGCAACAGTTCTGGTCCACAGTGGACACACTGCGGACAAGGTTGGCTTTCATCTCGAGGCGCAGTTCAAAGCTGCACACAGAACAAACTGGCAATCAAAGCCTATGTGTAATTGGACAGCAGCGGGCTTCATACGGGGCCGTCATCTCGAGTGCAGCAGTGATCGCACGCAGGCGCATCTTCCTCTTTATTTTTTGACACGCCCCCTTTGGAACTTATTATTTTTCACTGAAGCAAAGAGGCTTATTGCTTCTGGGAACCGGGATCAATTGAAGGCCTCTCATGACGTGTATATGATGAATGAGGGGGAAAGCAGCCATTTTCCACTAACTTTAGTGCAACTAACAAAGACTATCAGTGACAGATGATAGTTGGTCCTCGCCTGAATAAAAACTCTATCTTTGGGAGGATAAAGCAGAACAAATGTTGAAGAAGGTAATGCAGTACTACTGAAGTGTTGAAAAGTTTAAAGCTCTCATATTGTAAAAATTTTTCAAAATTAACAAAAAAAATATTAATTTGATTCATTTTGGTATTGAATTCAAAAAGTGTGTTTTCGTTGATAGATTCATTACACACAGCGTGATATAACTCAACATTAATTTAAGTTAATTTTAATAATTATGTCTTAAAGTTAATGTAGATCCAAAGTTTAGTTGCCAGAAAATCAGAGCATTAGCGCATCAGCATTTGATAGCATCTTTCAGCTCATCATCTACTGTCTCTGGTGTCTCATAGATTTTCTGCAGGGTTTATGTCACACAATATCACGGTTGTTAGAGCAGGTATTAGAATCTTTGGCTGTGTGTGTTGGTACCAAGTCCTGCTGAGAAATGAAACCAGTAGGACTTAAAATTTCTTAGCAGACTCATTTTAAAAACTCCTTTAATTTCCAAACCAATAAATCTAAAAATAAAACTTTAACAGCATTAATAATAATGGGACAGTCTACTGGAAAACAGCATAACATGACCATAATATTTCTCTCTCAGATGAATACATTTACATAGTTCAAAATGAGAGAAACATGTTATTTGAATTTTGAATTTAAAAAAAGCACAACTATCAGGACTTACAGAAAGTTAAAGACTAAATCTAAAAATGTGTAGAAATTAAAACCCAAATACCAAAAAAATTATGTCAGCGCACAGCTTATCTAATTATACATGATCATACTATTAAAGAAAGAAGACCAGTCGTTTCATAATAGGACTTTTAGCAAGTATTGCATTAGGGCTCATAGAACAGCAAATATGCCATTTTCTGCCAAACCAATGTTAATCACCCTATTCAGAGACCTTAAGGACCAGCACCAGATA
Source organism: Cyprinodon diabolis (assembly GCA_030533445.1). NCBI lineage: Eukaryota > Metazoa > Chordata > Actinopteri > Cyprinodontiformes > Cyprinodontidae > Cyprinodon > Cyprinodon diabolis. The sequence goes on from CM060080.1 coordinate 5,443,745, forward strand.
CCCTATAAAATCATTCTGTGACCCCTTTAAAGGTTAATTTAAACTAGCTCAATAATTTTCCTTTGGGTGCTTATTTGTTCTATTTGTGTCGTCATTTCTTTCTGCTAAAGAGTCTAGATGTCAAAATGTTTCACCCCGGTGCATCGATCTCCACTCACCCCTGGCCTTAATGTTTTTCTTAGCATAACAATTGTACAGTAGCATATCACAACAATTTCTGGGACAATTTATCCAGTTTGTCAATATATCAAGTTAATTTCTCCACTGCAAGATCAATGAAATCAATCAATCAATCCTCCAGCAAAATTTTATGGTAACAGATCTAATTATCAATCAACAAATATGTAGATTTTCAAGAAACCAGTTTCATATTTGTTATAAGCCTTATCAAATGATCAGAAATTGAAATCCATTACTCTGCGTGTAATAAAATATTAATTCCTGAATTAATCATCTTGTAATGATATTTTTTACAGATTTATATTATTGTGGCTCTATAAGAGGTTTCAGAACTATAAGGGATAATTCAAGCTTAAAGATAAAATGATAATTTTCTCTTTCTCTCTCTCTCTATGTGTGTATATATATGTGTGTGTATATATATATATATGTGTATATATATATATGTGTGTGTGTATATATATGTGTGTATATATACTATATATATGTGTGTGTGTATATATATGTGTGTGTGTATATATGTGTGTATATATATGTGTGTGTATATATATATATATGGGTGTGTGTATATATATGTGTGTGTGTGTATATATATATATATGTGTGTATATATATATATATATGTGTGTGTGTATATATATTTGTGTGTGTATATATATGTGTGTGTGTATATATATGTGTATGTGTATATATATATATATCATATATATATACACACACATATATATACACACACACATATATACACACACACATATATGTGTGTGTGTATATATGTGTGTATATATATGTATTTATATATATATACATTGATAGATAGATCTATATATATATATGTATATATATAGATAGATAGATAGATAGATAGATAGATAGATAGATAGATAGATAGATAGATAGATAGATAGATAGATAGATAGATAGATAGATAGATAGATAGATAGATAGATAGATAGATATTTTTTTATATTTTCCCACCTTTGAAATTGGAAGATATGTCGACTGGAACAAAAAGCATCACAGTTTTAATAATGATATAATGAATAATGAACAGAAATGAGAAAGTATAAAAAAGAAAATGGATCAGAAAAACATTAAAAGTTATGTTCTGGCCAGTAGATCTATTCAGACTTGTTCTTAATATCAAGCTCTCCATGTCTGTGGCTTTTTTAATGACAGAGTTTCACTGTCAGTATAATACAGATGTGATTAACATAAATAAGAGTTAAAGTCAAAGAGGCGTAAAGGTCGTCACTTGGGACTGCTCTCGGGTCCACAGGGTGATTTACAACAACTTAATTTGACTGTATGGAGTAATTTATCTGTGACAGAGGAAGTCGTGGAACTATCTGCATGTCGCGCACGCATATGAAGCAACAATATGCCATAACGGCACACATCTCACATCTACCCAATCAGTCAAGATGCTTTACAACTTCTGTCTCAGGCCTTAACAGTTCTCATAAATTATAAGGACATTGTACCTGGTGCCAATAACTTTTGAAGGAGAATCTCAGGCAAACTGAATGAGCTGGATTGTATAGCGTTTACTGATGGGGTGCCCCTCCGGTGAAGTATATGAAATAGGCAGACCCAGAACTTTGATGGTGGATATCCCTTTAAACAAAGCTATTCTGTTTTCATTAGTATAAAATACGATGGAGATGTTGATATTTTGATGCCCGACAGGCAGTATTTTGCTTTTCTCTCCACATCAGCTCTAAACTTTGCATTTCTCTCCCATGCAGACCCAGTATAATGTAAAGACCATGAGGCATGAATGATAAAAAAAAAGTGTCTGAGAAGATAAACAGTAACATTACAATGCTATCTCAATAGAAAAAAAAAAGAGTATGTGTACCTCCGTCTTCCAAGGAATAATTTGTTTTGATTTATCTGAAATGCCCCTCAGACTGCCCATTGATATTCTACTGGGAAATCATGACCAGAGTGTAGAGCAGCATATTTACCTGATGTCAATAACACGACAATTTACACAACTATTGAATGAATGCATGAATTTGTAGCATGAAAGCAGCATGATTGAGAAACATTTAATACATCCTGTTTTTGCTACTCTGCATTTTTATGGTAGCATCTATGACACACAGAGGGGAAGGAAACCTGCTGGATAGCACAGGATGCAATAATTACCAGTGTTTACACCCGACAGAGAGAACCCCCGATTGAAGGGCAGACAGTGATAACCACCTGCAGCGTTTCACATTCAGTTCCATATAACCACCACTGGTATTCTCACAAGGGATATTCAGGGATGCTTGCAAACCGCAAAGAGAGTCTGTCAAACAAAGCCTGTGTTTTGAAGGTAATTGACACTAAATTGGCCACACCGACTCGGTGGCACAGTTTCAAAGAAAGTAGAGTGATACGTTTGCATTAATACTTTGTTCTTCTTTCAAGAGCTGCATTTTTCTTTTAAAAGTTCTTCACTTCAGATCAGGTTTTATATATACAAGACCATGCCTGTCCTTTGAAAAAGCATTTTTTTATCTAACAGACATATTTGTGACTCTTACATATTTAAGGCCATGAACATAATTTGAATATCAGACAAAGACAATCTGAGTAATTAGAGATTACAGTTTTTAAATGAGGATTTTCCAAGAAACAAGGCACCCCCTTTTCTCACCAGGTGTAAATAGTCACATCAGGCCTGATTAATACATAAAGAACCTCAAAACAGGTGAGAAACAAAGACAAAAAAATTTCCTTGCAAAGAGTTACAAAGGCATTTCTAAAGCTTTGGGAATCCAGTTATCCATACAAAGAAAACATGGAGAAACATGGAACAGTGGTAACCTCCCATGGACAGACTACCAAATTGTTCCAAGAGCTGTTCAACTACTCATCCAGGAAGTCAGAAAAGAACTCGGAATAACACTTATAGGTTCATGTATCTCATTTAAGGTCAGATTTTATGGTTTGATAATAGGTAAGTGTCATGATCTAACACTGACTGGCTTAATTACTCATTCCATTCACCTGTCTAACTCTGCCTGGTTTCTCATCACTAATCATCTGATCCACCGGCTCCTGCCTTTATTCAAGGTGCTTGCATCAAGTCATCAAAGTCAGATTATTCTTGTTCTCCGTAGCCAGTGGTGAGAGTGTTTTTAGAGTTCCTTGGTGTTTCTGATTTCATAATCCTGACCTGTTCTGCCTCTCAAACACTGAGCCTGCCTGTTCCTGTCTAAACTCAGTGGTGAGAGTGTTTTTAGCATAACCTTAGGGTTTCTCATTACCTGATCCTGATCTGTTCTGCCTCTCAACCACTGAGCCTGGCTGTTCCTGTCTGATCTGTTTGCCTGAAGTGTCTTTAGACTCTTGGACCTCTGCGTCTGCCTGTTCCTGTTCTGATCTGTTTGTCTGACCTGGCTTCGGACTCCTGGACCACCTAGCCTGCCTGTTCTGATCTGCTTGCCTGACCTGGCTTGGGACTCCTGCATGTTCTCTGGGGCTGCAGTATCTGGGACACTTTGGGCGGCGCCAGCCGCATCTTCTTCGCAGCCTACCAGCTGGATTCTACCTTGTTCTCTGGGCATGGACTGAACTTGAAAACCAGGTTAGTGACTCACATGGATAATCGTCCTCTGTCAGATTATCATGGCCACCAACCTGTGTTTCTTTCCTCTAGAGCAGGCATTCCCAAACTCGGTCCTCAAGGCCCCCTGTCCTGCAGGTTTTAGAGGTTTCTCTGCTTCAGCACAGCAGGTTATAATGATTGCAGTAGACCAAAAGCCTGTTAATCAGCTTTCAATTAAAATCAGCTGTGCTGGAGCAAGGAAACCTCTAAAACCTGCAGGAAAGCGGGCCTTGAGGACCGAGTTTGGGAATGCCTGCTCAAGAGGTTTAAGGCTTAGATGCCCTAGCTGGTGCTACTCTAATCCATGTTTTAAAATGAAGGCTTTTTGAGTTATGCCACTGTCTGTCTGGCATTAAATACTGGGTCCTCTCTTCTGAATCTTGGCAGAAAGAGAGACCAAAGGAGAAAGGACCAAAATGGCCTCCACAGGAAATCAGGAAAGACTGTAGTCTCAGAGGAACAAATGAGGCATCTCAGAAAAATAAGACCATCACACAGAAAACAAAATATGATGGTAGTGGTATTATAATCTTGGGATGTGAATAGTTCTTCTAAAGTTAATGAAAATTGTTTTTTAAATTGAAGCGGTTCATTCTATAGAACCACTGCTGACCAAAAAGAGCAATTAACAACACAACAAGCAGTACAAACGTTTAAACTTTTTCAAAGCTTTGCATCCTATTATCAAAGAATGCTTACTAGTTTCCATGCATGGAAATGTATGCTAGCTGCAATTCTTTCCTCCCTTTCATGTGGCAGCATACACGCTTTAAGTTTATCAGCGGCATCTGAAGGACTGGAGTGAGAAAGGTACTGTCTTACTCTCATTAATGTGGCCAAATTTGTGATTATATTTTAAATGCAAGTAACTGTTCAGCCTAAAAGCAGGCAAGTCAATTTCTGGACATAAACCTTATTAAGATAATGTGGCATAAACTTAAAAACAGGCCACTCATACTGAAAAAAACGTTTTATTGTGTTATCATCAACAGTAACACAATCAGGTATTCGCTTAAAGCTACAGTGTGTAATTTTTAGCGACATCTAACGTCCAGACTGCAGACTGCAGCAACATGAACATCTCCCCCCACCGCTTCTCCCCCCCAACAGTACAGCGAGCGTTACGGGACAAAATGTCTTCCACGACGTCCGCATCACCTACCTTCTCAAGTGATGAGGTTTGTTTAAATAGATAATTTTACAGATAGTATTCTCAGGCATAATACTGCTATCTATTGTTCAGTACCGTCTCAGTTCATCTCTCTCAACTTGCCGTAGTTACTTTCGAGCGTAATGGGCAATCTCGCAATCGCTAGTTTGTTGGCTCTGCGCTGCCGTAGTGCTAAGATGCCTGCCTCCATGGCTGCGAGACCCACTCCTATGTAATTATAAATAACGAATTCTAAGGCAACGTAAATATTAAGGTTAAGAGGCTGAGCTCGTAGATGATGATAAATAACATAGTTATGTATAATGTATTAGATTTCTGACTGTATATCCCTGTAATTACTACACACTGTAGCTTTAAGGAGGAAATATCTGAAATTTATAGAGCAAGTAAGGTTGCTCTATAACATTTTTATTTACCCCTATTGGTGAAAAGAAACAGATTAAAAAAGGCAACTCAGACATATCCCAGGATCTGAACATGGTAAACCTTGGTTAGCAGGTTACTTTAATGCAACAGTAAGTCATTTGAGATTGAGAGGAGAAAAACATTCAAACAGATGGTTGCCATAAAGCCTTGAGCAAAGCTCTCCCAGATGTTGAGAGGTAGTTGCAGATCCTGTGAAATACAATGCAAGGGAGGTTCTGTTAATGCTGTGTATTAGTGGTCTCTTTATGGGAGCATTAGGTTCTGTGAAGGGGAACACGGGCCCTGGCACGGGAGCTACTCCCAGGCTTTATGCTTTGATGAACCTACCCTTGGAAAGGCGGGACAACCGTGACCGAAACCTGAAGAGCCCATGCGACGCCTCCCTCTCTTCCTGCCCCTCCTGGAAGACATAAATCAGTTTCTCATATCATCATCTAGTCATATTCCATGCATATGCAGCTCTAATCAGTAAATCTGTCAGCCTTCTCACCTTTCAATGATATATCAGATTCATAATACTCTCCCACATATGCAGTAAATCTGTGACAAAGCCTATGTTTCTTGAAATTCAAAGACAGGACTGCATGAAGAGCAGAACTTTACTTGGAAACAGAAACTGAGACTAAAAGCCAACTTAACCTTGAATCTATGTCTACTCAATGCTTCAGTACACAGCCATGCCAATAAAGCATCCTCCTCTAACTACAAAAAATACTGAACTACTCGGGAAGTCAGAACAATTTTCCTGGTTCGATGTTCCTGGCTAAGGACAGGCTGAACGTCTCAGCCTGATAAATGGCTATACACTGTCTAATGAACTGTAATTGAATGGTATAATGCAGAAGGTCCTTACAAGCCCAGAGGAGTCGTCCTCATCTGAGTTCTGTGGAAAAGCAATGTAGTGACATTGTCTGAAGTTGATCAGGGCTGACCTTGCATGGGGACACAGAGGCCTTTGTAATGGCTACCCTAAGCTTCAGGGGATTAGAGCATGGAAAACCAGATGAAAACCAGATGAAATGGACTTGTATTGGAAAAGAACAGGAATGGATCAATGCTTTGGTCAATAATGGTTCGATTTCTTTATCACAAAATTTCTAAGAAGAGGAAGGCAATTGATCAAACATCTCTAGCTTTATTGGCATTTCTAACAATATTAATTAAGAAAAATGCTTAGCTGACTGGTTGATGAACCAGCCAATACTGTTAAACCAGAACAAATGATAGTTGTAAACACAAGACGGCAACAGACGGAGCAGATCTACCCTTGTCCACATTTCCTCAAACTGCATGACATCTCCAACACAGACAGACGTCAGGAAATCAATCAGCACTTTAACACACTACCCCCCAAAGACAACCATTGGAGAGCCCAACAACAGCCCGTCAGGCGATTATAAGAAAAGACCTTGATAAATGTGCATTAAGCTCCAGGCTGTCATTTTTTTTATTTTCTATGCTCTCCGTCATCACGATAGTCTGATTTAACTCTCTGCGGACATCTTGGTTTGGCAGAGACGCTGGATGTCGTTATTCTTTATTTGACCCAGACCTCAGAGGTCAAAACCACAAACACAGCAAGCTCTTCACACGGGCACTGTCTTGAAATGCATTTTAAATTCAATGCAATAAATCATTTAAAGCTTTAGCTGAAAATGTAATCATGTAATTGAATTTGGTCATCAATATCTACTATACACATGCACATATGTGGAGTACAGCGGGGAATTTCATGAGAGTATAACAAAAGCTGGGGTGGGAGGAAATCTGTCAGAAGTCAGCTGAAAGCATGACTCATAGCCTCACAGTTAGGCCTTATTATTATTCACAGCCCCCTAAATGATAGGGTTGCTGACGGTGAGACGCTGACAGCCTGTTTGGCCTCAAAGGAGCAATAAGACGGTTCAACTGTATATGGAAGACAACTGAGGTGTTTGCAGTTGGCTAGGTCTATGGAAGAATTTAATTTTTCTCTATCTTTCCTACAGCAAATAACTTTTAAATGGAAATTTGCAGAGAATGCAAACCAGAAACGGAACTTTGCAAACCATCTGAAGAATAAAATAGTTTGCTGTTTTCTAAGATTTGTTTTTTTTACATTTTTTTTCAGTCTTTTTTTCATATATCAATTTTTGTTTTTCCTTTTTCAAATTTCTTTTCCAGATTAGGTTTTGCAAATTGTTTTTTTTTTATATTGTGTTTTACGGATTACATTTGCTATATTTCAGGAGCATTCTTTCCCATTGAGTGATGAGAAAAGAAATACTTCTACTGGTCTGCATGGAGGTTAGCAACAACATTTCTATCAGTCAGTGAGCGAGCCAGTGTTTGTATTGGCTTGAAGTAAAAAAAAAAATGTGATCTGGAAAACACAATTTAAAAAGAATGAAACTTCTAAAATATCCTGTAAAAAAAGAAAAAAATGGTTTGCTTTAAAAATATAAAAAAAGTACTAAACAATTTAGCTGGTAATTATAACATTAATCACTGAAAAATAAAAACTATGGTAACAATACATATTATGTATGGTACACTTGACCATAAAAAAGATAAATAACAGAAGTTTAAGTTAGATAGAAGAAAAAAAAATAAGTGGAAAGGTTGTCTTCGTCTGCTGATTGATGCTTTTTTTGTACACTTATATATTTTAATATCCTCGTTTTATTTTTGTAATAGTCCAATTTGTTTTTACATGTTCACTAAATCTCCATTGTTGGTGTCTGTGTCTGTACTTATACTAGAAATTTTTATGAGGACGCAAATTACTTGGGCATTGTTTGAATATCTGCATTGTGCATCCACACGTTTTAATATGTGTAAACCTTGTGAAGATTCAAAACAACCTAAACCTGGGTTACAAGATGATTCTTCAAAGTATCTATGGATTCTGTGATGCACAACACTTACTATTGCAACACTCTTCTAATACATACTGTACTCTGTAAAGATGTTAAATATCAAGTCCTTTTTTTGCTCTTAAAAATGATAAAAAACTAGTTAAGTTTTGGTAATGACATTTTTCTAAAAAGCATAAAGGTTTGTGGTTTTAACATTATAAAATAGCTCAGAGGATTCTGTAAAGCACTGGAAGATATGTCTTCGATATGTCCACTTTGTGAGCCCATTTCTTCCATTATGTCATTCTCGATTGGCAACTAGATGAAGAGAAAATCTGCCTGAAAGAATAACTATTGCAAATAGTCACCAAGTCTGTCCTGAGATCGTTATTGTTGTTTTCTACCATCGAATCCTCATTGTCTGTAATCCATAGCCAATCTGAACCAGCAACATTCATGTGAGACCAGAAGTAATAAGTATAGAATTAAGGTATTGATGTGGTCTTTAGCCAGGGTCATAACTGGCCCCCAGAAGTCAATAATTATCCCAAACAGAATATCTTTATTGCAAAAGTGCATACGGCAGCAAAAATCATCACCTCACCAAAACATCCCCCTGCGGTGTAATTGCCACTGCTTGAAATTATAGTTTTCATTAAAAAGAACTGTTCAAGGTTATTGATTGCTTAAATAAGACTCAATATCTTCTCATTTTCAAAGCCGAATGAAATTGCAGCGAATAGTAATATCACCCAACTATTGTGTGCATCCATCACAGCTCGGCGGCCCCGTCCTGCTGTCCCTCGAGGATTATTAGGGTAAAATAAGTGTATTTAAATGAGTGTAATTTCTGGGAAGCAGAGATCTGTGCAAAAACATCTGCATCCTGGGCTCAGTTGTGCTTCATCACCGTGACCGTGCACAACAACCATAACAAAGGACAGAAATCAGATGCATAGAGTTATTGGCTTCTTACCCTGGCTATGTCCTGGTAGTCAATGAATACAGATTCTAAAATATCTGTGTTATGACTGATGAATTAGCTGATAATAATACACAGAGAGAGATAGAGTCGCTGAGGGAAAGTAAACAGGTTATGCACACATTAGAGGTGAGGCGCTTGCTGGGAACAGGTCTGCATGACCCCCATACAATTAAGAAAATGATGATTACCATAATTGCCGGTTAGGCCATTTTCATCTGACCTGATTCCAGAGCAAATGAGAAAATTGGACATAACAATGAAGTGAAAATGAACTGAATGTGAGACAGAACTACATAAAACTTATTAAAAAGAGTACTTACATCTTCCCTGGAACCTGCGGTTGAGTTGATCTGTAGACACGTGGCGTCTGAATCATGCATTAAGCCCTTCCCTTTTGCTGAAGCGGTAGTGTCCTCTTTCTCTTCCTCGACTATTTGGGCTTCAACCTGGAAAACATAAGATGTACAACACAATCCTTAACTCTAAACATTTTCCAATTTTGACATGTTACAATCACAAATATCGATATATTTTATTGGGGGTGGGTAATAACACCTTATGTTTACCTGCATTTACTTGAGTAACTTTCAGAATACAATGCTTTTTATGAGTAGTTGTACATTATTATTAACCTGACTCCGCCAGATGGATTTGCTCCACATATCCATCTGGAAACCTTCCGTTGAAGTAATTTTGGGAAGGGGCGAAAATACTGGTTAGCTGATTGGCCTATGTTGGTGATAGACGGGCCAAATAAACCAATCAGATCAACAAAGCATATGACGTACTAACAGAGCGACGAAGAAAACACAACCACAAGCCAGGCACAAGCCAATTGATAGATCAAACTCTTGCCGAAACCAGTCGGGAGAAGAGAAAAAACATCTTTTCCTCTGAGAAAAGCCTCCAGAGCAGTGTTTTGCTCTTCTTTCAGTGAAGAAATACTCTGTAATTCCGATAAAACTTGCTCGATAGCCACGCTAACGCTAGTTTCATCGGCTGAAGCCGCCATGTTCTTTAGACTGAACTGTCGCGCTTCTCGTTGCGTCACACCTCAACCCGCCTCAAAGCCAACGCTGATTGGACGTTCGTTTGGTGAACAGCTCCAAATTTTCTTTAACGGAGAGTCTCCAGACTGATTAGCGAGTGAAATCTTGAAAGCTCGCGAGATCAGGATGGTCTCATGAGGCTACATTATTATACCTTGTGCTTTAACTTAAGTAATATAAAATTTATGGTTACCCTACCCACCACAAATAATTTAATATTAAGTAAATATGCAGAAAAAAATACAGGTATTTACTAGATTTTTTTTAACCTTTCCTCAATGCATAACCAACTATAAAGATTGGCTTCTATATGTTAATGTTGAAATATGGTTTCAAAAGAGCAGCTTCTTCCCAAATATATTTTTTTGTAATATTATAATTTATTGTTATGTTATTCTTACTTATTTGATTCTCATTTTTCCTTCTTTTGCACCTCCTGTTGTTAACTCTGATGTGACAACTGAATTTCTCCTTTGTAATATCAATAAAGTCAATATATATAATAAATCTATTCCTCTACATAAAAAGGAATACTGTACAAATGATGTTACAGGGGTTGAAAAACATCTGGATTTGTTTTTAATTTTATTTTATACTTTGAAATACCAGAATTTTCAAACAATTGTCTGACTACATAATTTATAAACATTAAATCAGCTGGTGTGACCCAACAATTACTAAGCACTGGAGTAGAAATTTCACATAGTACTTTATGGATAATTTCTTTGCCGACTACTATTTACTTAAATTTGAGTGAAAACATTTTCAAGTATTTCAACTCTTAGATGAGTAAAATTTTGGGGTGCTTACCGATTTTATTAATGTAACGGATAAACACAGTGTATTTAAAAAGTCCAATATTTAAAAATCTAAAATGTGTTCATTTGTATTCAGCTCCCAGACTCACATAGAACCATATTTCAATGCAGATTCATTGGGGTTCCTTGCTACTAGCTTTACTCATAGAGACTGAAATTTCTAAACTTTCTTCTTTGCGAAGTAGCTCTGGCTCAGTCAGGCTGGCTGGCTGGAGATGAATGGCGAACATCAATTTGCAAGTTTTAACTTTAAATTGGATTTTGACTTTGACTGGGCCATTCTAACATACAGTGGGGCAAAAAAGTATTTAGTCAGCCACCAATAGTGCAAGTTCTCCCACTTAAAAAGATGAGAGAGGCCGGTAATTTTCATCATAGATATACCTCAACTATGAGAGACAAAATGAGAAAAAAAAATCCAGAAAATTACATTGTCTGATTTTTAAAGAATTTATTTGCAAAATATGGTGGAAAATAAGTATTTGGTCAATAACAAAAGGTCATCTCAATACTTTGTTATATACCCTTTGTTGGCAATGACAGAGATCAAACGTTTTCTGTAAGTCTTCACAAGGTTTTCACACACTGTTGCTGGTATTTTGTTCCATTCCTCCATGCAGATCTCCTCTAGAGCAGTGATGTTCTGGGGCTGTCGTTGGGCAACACAGACTTTCAACTCCCTCCAAAGATTTTCTATGGGGTTGAGATCTGGAGACTGGCTAGGCCACTCCAGGACCTTGAAATGCTTCTTACGAAGCCACTCCTTCGTTACCCGGTCAGTGTGTTTGGGATCATTGTCATGCTGAAAGACCCAGCCACGTTTCATCTTCAATGCCCTTGCTGATGGAAGGAGGTTTTCACTCAAAATTTGACGATACATGGCCCCATTCATTCTTTCCTTCACACGGATCAGTCATCCTGGTCCCTTAGCAGATAAACAGCCCCAAAGCATGATGTTTCCACCCCCATGCTTCACTGTAGGTATGGTGTTCTTTGGATGCAACTCAGCATTCTCTCTCCTCCAAACACGACGAGTAGAGTTTTTACCAAAAAGTTCTATTTTGGTTTCATCTGACCATATGATATTCTCCCAGTCATCGTCTGGATCATCCAAATGCTCTCTAGCAAACTTGAGACGGGCCTTGACATGTACTGGCTTAAGCAGGGGGACACGTCTGGCACTGCAGGATTTGAGTCCCTGGCGGCGTAGTGTGTTACTGATGGTAGCCTTTGTTACTTTGGTCCCAACTCTCTGCAGGTCATTCACTAGGTCCCCCCGTGTGGTTCTGGGATTTTTACTCACCGTTCTTGTGATCATTTTGACCCCACGGGGTGAGATCTTGCGTGGAGCCCCAGATCGAGGAAGATTATCACTGGTCTTGTATGTTTTCCATTTTCTAATAATTGATCCCACAGTTGATTTCTTCACACCAAGCTGTTTACCTATCGCAGATTCAGACTTCCCAGCCTGGTGCAGGTCTATAATTTTGTTTCGGGTGTCCTTTGACAGCTCTCTAGTTTTGGCCATGGTGGAGTTTAGAGTGTGACTGTTTGAGGTTGTGGACAGGTGTCTTTTATACTGATAACGGGTTCAAACAGGTGCCATTAATGAAGGTAACGAGTGGAGGACAGAGGAGCCTCTTACAGAAGAAGTTACAGGTCTGTGAGAGCCAGAAATCTTGCTTGTTTGTAACTGACCAAATACATATTTTCCACCATATTTTGCAATTAAATTCTTTAAAAATCAGACAATGTGATTTTCTGGATTTTTTTTTTCTCATTTTGTCTCTCATAGTTGAGGTATATCTATGAGGAAAATTACCGGCCTCTCTCATCTTTTTGAGAGGGAGAACTTGCACTATTGGTGGCTGACTAAATACTTTTTTGCCCCACTGTATATAAACTCTGAACTCTGTTTTTAGACTCCATTCCTGATTTTAGAATTGTCCTCTATTTACATACATCTTTCCATCATCTATCCCCAGCTTTTTCCCCGCTAAAGAAAAGCATCAAAGCATAATGCAGCCAACGCTGTGTATCCCAATGGAAATGATGAATTTAGGGTGATAAGCAGTATTAGTTTTCTCTTTAGTTTTCTTTATGTTTGCCAAAAAAGTTACATTTGGTCTCATCTGACTCTTTTTCAGCAGTGGCTTCCTTTTTGGCTTCGCTGTAATATAGATGCTGCCTTTGTCTTAGCTGAATGACAAATCCCCGCAGCTCATTTAGAGGCATCGAGTATCTCTCAGCTGTTTCCCTGATTAGTGCTCTCCTTACCTGGCCTTTCAGATTATAGTTGACCTTGATGTTTTAGTTCATCCTCCCTCCGTTTTCATGATATGATGGATTGAACAGAGCTCTGGGAGGCGTTCAAAGCCTGGGATTTTGTTCTAGGACCTAGAACCCTGCTTTAACTTTTCCAGAACTTTCTTCCTGACCTGCCTGCGGTGCATTTGTTCTTGAATTGAGGAGGTAAAAGAGACATTTTGCCAATGGAACAAGACAATTTACACTAAAAATAAGAAAACACAATTGCAGTGTCTTATTTCAAGTGCATATTCTCTAATTATCTTATTTTAAGAATAAAAATACTCATTCCATTGGCAAACTATCTTATTTACCTACTTAGAATAAGGATAAATACACTTAATTTAAGAAATTTTTACTTATTTCTAGATCGTTTTTGCAGTCGCTAATTACAGCCATCAGAAGGACTCATTATACTATTTTGGTGGCTAAAGGCATCTGGTTCCGATTGTTCCAATGGTATCAGAGTAGGTGGGGCTGAAGATTTTTATTGTATCACATTTGGAAAAGCGTGATTAATTTTTCCTTCATTGTAAAAATCATACAGCACGCTTTATTTGTCCAATACATGAAATCTCTGACATAAATAGAATTTTGTGGTTTAAATGTGACAAACATGTCACAACACACTCCTTTGTTCTGCTGCTCTGCTCTAGTATTGGAATATTTATGTTTATGTAGGCTGTGCTAGCGAACATTTATGAGTGTAACTATAAAATCATACCAGGGAGTCTTGATTTAGTTTGGATATACAAAAACATACAAACAACAAAAACAAGTCCAGGGAGTTAAAGCTTAACAGGGAGAATATAAACAGCTTGTCATAATGATGAATTATCATCTGACTACATGAGCTAAAAAACATAGTTTTACAGTTCATGACACACTGACAGGGTAAATGATTCAACATATGGTTTCTTTCACAGAGCCTGTATGTGTTTGAATTTCTGTGTTTAGGAACCCGATCTAAATCCCATGTCAGATAAACAGACCAAGTTGTTAAAAAACTGAATGGTAAAGAGTTCATTTCATACAGGCTGAATGTGATGATGTTTCACCTGATCAATCGGCAGGTCCGCCGTCAGATCGGGGTCTGCTTCGACCTCCGCCGCTCCTTCCACCTCACTTTGTTTGATTTTTTGCATTAAATATGCTGCTGGCTGAGGGAAGAAGGAATTAATCACGATTACTTCATCTACCCGTATCTGCCCTCTCATTTTGGTGCTCTCTCTGTCACCGTTTCTCTCCCTTCATCCCTCACTGCCCTGTCCCCCTTCCTTCCCCTCTGCTGCTCAACTTCACAGGAGATCAATACTGCTGTTGAGTCATTTATTTATTTAGAGAAGTCCCACTGGAGGAAGGACCACAGAGAGCCACAGATATTCTGCTTAAATATAAGCCGTCGTTTTGAATCCTTCGTCCCGTCTGGGATCCTTCCACAGACAGCGTGTTCCTGATTTATATCTCCAACTGATACATTATACAGTTTTTCTCCGGTAAACAAATTCCTTTTCTGGCAGTAGGTGCTAAAACTGATACAGGGTGTAATTTCAATAATGAAACACGCTGTTGAACTGCCTCACATGATTTCATTTTAATAATAAATAACTTTGGATCTTAGAATTCGCAGTTATGAGAGTTAAAACATTTACAGAACTATACTTTAAGCTTTCATTTTGCTACAAGTATTTTATATTACTTTTATGCTAAATTTACAAAACAGTGTGATAAAAGACAAACATATGCCTCTGGTCCTTTATCAGATGATCTAGTACAGTGGTGCATTTTTAACTGTTCAGTTGTGTCAAAAATTATAAGGAACTTGCCAAACTCACTCTAGAAGGTTTGCTAGTGGAGATAAGGAGAGGAAACTATGGAGGTAGATTGGTCTCAATTTTCACAAATACACTTGTGTGATTCATACATGCACAGGACAAGATCCACAGATGCACAGCACAATTCATGCAAGCACAAAACAAATCCACAAAGGACAAGATCCACAGACGCACAGCACAATTCATGCAATCACAAAAAAAATCCACAAAAGACAAGATCCACTAACCTGACTCCGCCAGATGGATTTGCTCCACATATCCATCTGGAAACCTTCCGTTGAAGTAATTTTGGGAAGGGGCGAAAATACTGGTTAGCTGATTGGCCTATGTTGGTGATAGAGGGGCCAAATAAACCAATCAGATCAACAAAGCATATGACGAACTAACAGAGCGACGACGAAGAGGAGCCAATTGATAGATCAAACTCTTGCTGAAACCAGTCAGGGAAGGAGCAAAAACATCTTTTCCTCTGAGAAAAGCCTCCAGAGCAGTGTTTTGCTCTTCTTTCAGTGAAGAAATACTCTGTAATTCCAATAAAACTTGCTCGATAGCCACGGTAACGCTAGTTTAATCGGCTGAAGCCTCCATGTTCTTTAGACTGAACTGTCGCGCTTCTCGTTGCGTCACACCTCAACCCGCCTCAAAGCCAACGCTGATTGGACGTTCGTTTGGTGAAATTTTCTTTAAAGGAGAGTCTCCAGACTGATTAGCGAGTGAAACCTTGAAAGCTTGCGAGATCAGGATGGTCTCACGAGGCTAAAGATCCACAGGCACACAGCACAATTCACACAAGCATAAAAAAAATCCACATGCACAAAGGAAAAGATTCACATACGCACAAGATCCACACATGCACAGACAAAGATTCACCAAATTATTTCTGGTCCATAAAAAATTATAAATTAAATTACAAAGTATCAGTAGTCTTTAAACTTCATTACATTTATGTGTGGATTTTTGAGACTGCACTGACATGCCTCGATACACAAATGCATTTTTTTTAAACAGGCGATGGTTTGCCGCCAATCACAAAGCTCTCTTGTATAAGCCAATCACAAGAAAATACTCCACGTGGGATAACACCCCCAGATCCCACATCCTCCCCCCCGATCTAGCTTCATAGAAAACCTCACCAGAAATATTTTAAGATGGTAATCCATTAGCAATTATGTGATGGAAAAGTTAGAAAAATTTGATATCATTAGGTTTTAGAGAATTTACATCCGTCTGTTATATAAAAGGCAGGGGTTGTTTGTTTACTTTGCACTAGTAGCCTTTATTTGAGAGTCTGCAGTTGAGTTTTAGCCATCTGGGGCACTAGACCTGTAACTTCAGGTTTAACGACCCTGAAAGCAACTAGCAACACTGCACTGTCCCATAATGAGACAGTCTCCCTCAGTTTGGAATCTGCTACCACACCACTTTAGACCAGCAGATTGAGACATAATGGATCTATTTATAAAGACATGAAAACATTCACCCCTCTAAATCCTACATCAGATAAGCAGAAATATGTCTGATCAAGTACATGTCATATCTGTTTTGTCAGCTAACTTTTAACTAAGTTAGCTCTGGTGTTTCAAGGCAGCTTAGACTGCTGTAAATACGGGCTCTACATCACATGACTCATTAGGTGATGGATCAAACCCTGTAAAGTTACATAGACCAGTTTCTGAGATGATCAGCCCACAAAGAGCATCAGTCCAGTGCAGATGCTGAATATTGAGCTAAAAAATCAATTAGTATGTCATAAATTAAGCTAATATATGCATAAAAAACGTTACACGGTGTTGCTTTCAAAACAACTCAATGAATTGAAGGCACATATCTCTATAATTGGATGGATGGATGGATGGATGGATGGATGGATGGATGGATGGATGGATGGATGGATGGATGGATGGATGGACTTGCATTTTTATTCATATCTTCATATCTTCTTAGATATGAACCCATCGCCCTCATCTTTAAAGGAAAAGTCCGGTCATATTCAGAATTCAGACTTCTGAAAGTTACTTTAAATATGAAATTATTACATACTGTTCAATAAATAATGATAAGTGTATTTAATTAAGAGTCATTTTATTTGAATTTGCTTTACTGGAGGCATCCATGTTTGTCAAAGAACACTACTGCCACCTACTGGTTTGTGACGTCACGGTGCGGTATCGGCTGTTGATCAAGTCCTAGTGCTGTATCTGTTGTTTGTCACGACGCGCTATTATCCAAGTCATCTTGAAAACCTTCTTCCAAATGTTGGCTACATATTACGTGTTTTTTCTCAGGCCAGAAGTTCGATGGCAAATCCTCCCTCTTCAAGTTGGCGATCCAACGACCAACCCGTCCGTGGATCATGACTTGGAAAGGTGAAATAATAATTTTAAATTTTTTTCACTTCTACCTAATGTATTCCAACATCCAGCTGCCATGCACGTGGGCATTTTCAGTTTCACTATAGCTCTGGTGAATTTCAATGGTAAAGTCCTCTGAAAATCTTCAATAATTGTTGTTGATTGCAGATGTGTCTAGTAGTTCCCACTGATTTTGCTTGTAAAGCGGGGAGAATGGCGCTAGGCTTACCGCACCGTGATGCACTGCCGGAACATGGCAGGAGGGAGGTGTTACTATATTTAGGCAAAAATAGCCGCTCCCGGACTCAGTGATCACAACGAAAATTATTATTATTATTTTTTTTTTACTGTTTAACAATAAATTCATTAAATTACCGTGAACGTATTAGTTTTAGGTATAGATAATGATCCATTGATCATTCCTTGCTAACCGGACTTTCCATTTAAAATTTCTTTAATGCAAAGTAAAATATGAGATTTTCTGCTTTTACATTTACTTTTGACCAAGTTTAGGTTTTTTAAGTTTGCCTAATCCCGTTCAGAACATGTACTTTTCTACCCTTCCAGTAGTTTCAAATGGAGTTTAATCAGAGCTAACAGTCCTCATTCTCCAGCTGCTCCTGCTGGCCTTCAGCTCAAGCCTTGTGTAGCTAAGCTTTATTCTATGTACTTCTTAGAGCGCTTTTATTTTAATATTACAGTACTTTAATAACGTCCATGTCTGGAAAACTTGAGACAGCAGGATTCTCCTCTCACCGTACTCAAACAACAGGCTGCAGCTCAGCTACTTGGATCATTATCTCTGGGAAACTGAAGCTTATCCAAGAAAATGCTTATAAATTTATTTTTCTTTTCTGTTTCTCTTTTAACATTTCTGACTTTTTTCTCCATCCACAAGCAGCAAATGCGGTGTAAATGAATGTCACAACTGAAGGGTCTCTCAGAAGAACTCTGCCAGTTGAAAGGGAGAATTAATGTCAAAATTCAAATCGGATTTTAAACAATGCTGCATCAAAAATGATCTGTTACAGTGAGAGACCTGTTATTATTAATATAATAATATATTCTTTAAATTGAGGATTTTTATCTGAGCTGTTTTTTAATTCACGTTTTAAGTTGATCACTTACTCTTCCTTTATAAAATTACAATTTGGTTGAAACATTTTTGCATTTTTGGCTTTTGTGAATTCCTATATATCGTAATCTTTGTGAGTTTTTTTTTATAAATCCTTGTCATTTTCTTCTTTTGTTGTCATGGTAACCAATTCAGTCAATTCACAACACGTCTCAAGGCACAACATTCGACCAGATCATCCGGTCAAATTAATTTACAGTTTTCTATCTAAGGAAAACCAGTTGATTGCATCAACTCATTGATTCGAAGGCAAACCCTCACACTAAGCATTTATAGGAATAGGAAGCGTTGCTTGTAGCGACAGTGGAGAGGAAAACCTCCCTTTTAACAGAAGGAAACCCCCAACAGAAACCAAAACTTTCTAATTATAAGGTATACTTATTACACATTAAAATACAAATCTTCAGGATAAAGAAAAAAAGCCAAAAAAAGCCATATTTACTTCATATTAATCCCTGCTTACTATTTTCAATGTTTTAAATTAATACTTTTTACATCCAGAGAAAATGAGAGATTTTCATTTTCCTAAGAAGCGCTTTTGGGTCCAATTCCAATTTGTGATTTAAATGCTTTCATCAGCATTTGAAGTCTAAATCTGTTTAATATTTACCACGAAAAGTCATGTTAATTTCAATAAGAGATAATGCATCTTCAGAACAGGTCCAGAGTAATCAAATTTTTTCTCGAATGATAGATTATTTTTTTTTATAATCCCAATACACTTCCCCTCTCAGTTACACACAGAGAGGAAAGTCTAGTGATACACAGCTATCTAGACACAGGTGTAGAAATGAAACCCGTGAAATAAAATTGTAATCAAAGGGGTGCAGGTTTCTCTAAGTGTAATCATACTGAAGAAGATTGTAATGAAGGAACAAACAGAGAGGATGAGGAGGCTGGAGAGGAAAACTTCAGGAGAAACATTGCTAGTGAAATGCTCTGCTCACCTCCTGCTGTGCAGTGTTCTTGGTTTGTGGACACCTGCCTCTGCTGTTCTGCTTGCTCTGTCTTGTCTGCATGTTCCTTCATCTGGCCCCCGACTGTGAGCTCAAGGTCCTCTCTAATGCATGCCTGAGCGCAGAGCGAAGGAAGGGAAAAGGAGAACTCATGAAACCGGGAAAAAAAAATACATTTCCTCTGAATTTTCTTTTTTTTTTTTTTTTTTTTTTTTTTTAAACAGTGTCCTGTCTGGCAATGTGGCAATAAGAATAATTGTCTTGATGCCATAAGTAGCCCAACAGATTTTACTTTCACAAGTGTAGCGGTATGGCCATTGCCATACTGCTCCACTTGTTTGATGCATATAAATTTCTTTATTACAATTATGCGGGCAGTTTTACAGTTTATATGGACACTGCAATGTAAGTAGAGCAGAAAAACAGAAGAAGAAAAAGGAAAAAGAAAAAGAAAAAAAAAGGACAAAAGATAAAAGAAAGAGGAGATAGAAAGGAGATAATGACAAAACATTTTCAGTCTGCTTCATCACCTGTAACGAGATGAAAAAAGAACAGCACAACCAAAAGACATGGTACGAGACATACAATAAAGCAACACCTTGAAACTATCGCTAAAGTAATATTATTAAGTCTGACATGTACTCTGTGTTACCTGAAGATATGAATGTGGGGTTTCTGTTTGGAAGTGAATCTCTAAGTACCTGAAGCCTAGCAGCTGTAGTTGTTTGTGAGGGTGAACTTGTGCATGTAAAGTTTTAACCATAGAAAAAATGCTCAATAGTGGTTGTGGAGAGCCGGAGAGGCACACCCCCCAGAGCACTGAGTCCAGCGCCAGGAGACCCAAAGCCCCAGGCGCCCAAAGGGACCCCAAGAGCGAAGGCACCAAGGAGGGGCCAGCCCCGGAAATCAGACCCCCACCAAGGGAGGAGGAGAGACAGCCACGAAGAAGCCCCCCAGCCACCGCCATTCCGGCGCCCCAGGGAGCCGCGGGGACATGTCCGCGGGCTCCGCCGGCTGCCGGCCACCCTGAAGTAAGGCCGGGCACCGAACACCGGCCCCCCCACGGCACCGACCGAAACGCCCCAGCCCCACAGAGCACTGAAACACGCCCCGCCCCCCGGCGACCGGCCGCAACACCCACCGCGACCGCACCACCCAGGAAAAACACCGCCGCGAA
Source organism: Cyprinodon diabolis (assembly GCA_030533445.1). Classification (NCBI taxonomy): domain Eukaryota; kingdom Metazoa; phylum Chordata; class Actinopteri; order Cyprinodontiformes; family Cyprinodontidae; genus Cyprinodon; species Cyprinodon diabolis. The sequence continues at coordinate 5,464,576 of CM060080.1, forward strand.
CCGGCCGCGAGCGCCGCGGGACCCCCACAAAACGCCCCCCTGGCCAAAAGTGCAGCCCCACCCCACCAAGACTGATGCCAGCAGCGCGCAATGCAACACACCGCGCACAAAATCAACCCAAGAGCAGAAAAGCCGGCGCAAAACCGCAAGAAGAGCAGACCACAGTCGGTGCAACCCCCCCCCCCAGCAGCCCGAGGGGTAGCACAAAGCCAGGGCGGAGCGAACCACGCCGCTCCCCCACCGGACGAAGCCAAAGCAGCGAACCACGCCGCTCCCCCACAGGATGAAGCCAAAGCAGCACAGCCATGTCAACCCCCCCCCCCCCCCCCCCCCCCCGCCGCCCGCACCAGGCCCCGACACGCGGCCAGAGCAGCTCCGCCGCCCCAGCCCCCCGATGCGCGCCGACCAGAGCCACTCCAACCCCCACCCGACACCTGACACCGACCCGCCCGCAACCGCTACCGCCCACCGAGGAAAAAAAAAAAAAAAAAAAAACAATAAATAAATAAGTAAATAAATAAATTAATTAATTGATAATTATAATTAAAATAAATATGCAAGAGGAGAAATGCGAGCAGAAAAACCGGAGCCCAAAACAAGACCCAAGACTCGCACCTCACCATGCCACGCAGCTCCCCTACCCCCCGAACCGATACCACAGAACCGGCATAGGAAAAAGCACCGCCCAGGAACCGGCATCGTAGCGAAGGCACCGGCACCGACACCGAAAATCCCCGAACAACACCCAGCCCCACCCCGAAGTGGATCCAGTCCCGGGCCCCGGGGGTCCGAGGCCCCAAGGGCGCCCGACCCCCAGACAGGAGCCCCAGCAAAGCCCCGGCCGGCCGGGGCCAGCGGAGAGGCCGCCAGGAATGAGCCAGCAGCCCCCCGGGCATCCACCCCCAGACCCCGAGCTCCACCAGTGCACCGGTGAGCCCCAACGCCAGCCAGCGGAGGGAGAGCAGGACGGGGGGAATTGGCTCCGCACTTAGCGGAGACTTGAGATGTATTTGGGAGAGGGTGCGGTTGACTTTTCTTTGTGTTTGAAATTTTCCTGACTTCTAGGAGCATCCAAAAGCAAAAGGGAATTTGGGGGCGTCCCTCTTAACAAAATTAATTTATGGTCAAAAGGTAAAATGTAAAAGGAAATCCACATAAAGATTCCTACTAAGCACATAAAAAGTCAACTGTAAAATAACTAAGATAGCAGAACTTAAAATTTAAAGGCAAGAATATTTTGGGTTAAGGATTTTAGCTTAACCATTTGGGTTTTTGCTTTACAATTTTCCAAACTTTTCATTCTGCTTTTCTAAATCAGAATCCTGGATTTTTCAAATGTAAATTAAATTAGCAGCAACTTAAAACATTTTATAAACAAAGAATCTTACATTTCAATCAAACTTTTTTATAATTTGGCCTTTATTGGAAATATATAAACTGTAGTTTTAATACTTTTTGTACCATGGGAAGTAATAGTCTGGGTTTCAAACTGGCAACCTTTACATTCTCTCCAAGAAGATAATGATGAGATTGCTAAAAAACTACCATCCATCCATTTTCTGCCAATCTTATCCCGCTTATCTGCCATGCTTATCCCTACTGGGGTCACAAGGGGTGCTGGTGCCTATCTCCAGCTGTTTATGGGTGAGAGGCGGGGTCCACCCTGGACAGGTCGCCAGTCCATCGCAGGGCAAAACAGAGACAAACAACCATTCACGCACACACTCTAAGGAGAATTTAGAGAAGCCAATTAACCTAACAGTCATATTTTTGAACCCATGCAGGCTCAGGGAGAACAAGCAAACTTACTACAGAAAGATCCCGGGCCTGGAATCAAACCCAGAACCTTTTTGATGCAAGGCAGCAGTGCTACCCACTGCACTACTGTGCAGTTAGTCAGCCATCTGAAGGTTACAAATCTTTACTACTGATAACTAAAGTACGGGTTGTAGTAACTTTAAACCTTTGTAGGAAATAAATGAAAAGCTTTATTGTCATCACATAGAAAATACAAAAAACAATAATAATAATTTGGCAGCATCTCTTTATCAACATTTTTATTGTTACAAATGAACAATAAAATAACTCTCTAAGTCTCTAACTTAAAATCTAACTTTCAAAAGTTTTCAGTCACATTTCATTAAAGAAAAGTTAGCAGAACTTTCCAGATGCACTGTATTTATATTGTAAAAACTTTACAATATCTTATTCCTTTATTTTCTTAACTCTGTCACGTATTCTGTTATTTTTATGCAGTTTTTTAAGGTCCACATTTGTGTGACAACTTTTGCTATAATCTTTTGCTATCATCTTTTGCTATCATCTTTTGCTAGTATAACACCACACTTTTCTATTCTATTCTAACTTTGAGCATTTTAAAGTAACCTACAATTTTAAAGATGTCTTGGACCACATATCTATAGAAATATGCTCCTTTGATTAAAGATATTCTAAGAATATATATCTGCATTTTTTTAAATCCTTCAAAGGGGCTTTCTTTTGTTCCTGAAAATGTAATTGACTTTTACTTGAGGAAATTTTTCATGGTGTGCTTTTATTTTTAGTTAAGTAACATTCTATACTGTTAACTAAACTTTTGTTTGCTGGAGTGGATTATTTTTGTACTTTTTCCATCTCTGCCAACCATATTTCCTTTTGTAGCCACAAGCTGAATGATTTGTGTCCTTTTTGATAATAACTTTTATAGTTATATAATATAAAGATCAGAGCAATATTGGAGAAACCAAACAACCGCTCCACAGACGCATGGCCCAACACAGAAGAGCGGCCGCCTCTGGACAACACTCCGCAGTACACCTACACCTTGTGGACAAAGGACATTCTTTTGAGGACCAGAATGTCCATATTGTGGATAAAGAAAATAGGTGGTTTGAGAGGGGCGTGAAGGAAGCCATCTATGTTAAGAGAGAAAAACCAACTTTAAACAGAGGTGGTGGACTCAGATTCCAGCTTCCAATACATACAATTCAATCATAGACATGATCCCTTCCAGATATCACCAAACCCCCCACCCCATCACAGAGGAACGAGGGACCTACCCGCTCCAGCCGGTGAACAATACCTCCTTAAACGACCGACCCTTAACAATCATAGACAGGTTTCAGGTATTACAGGAGACAATCCCCCCCCTTAATGGCAATCCCCCCTTTAACGACCGACCCCTAGAATCATAGACAGGTTCAGATATTACAGGCTAACGATGGAACTAAACGACCCATTCATCGGTTACCATTTGCATGTTTCCAAGCAATACAAGGCCTTGTCCATATAAGACTCAAACTTACTGCGGATCCAGACATTTGAATTGAGAAAGCTTCCTGGAGAGGTGGCGAAACGTCTTCAAATCTTGAAAACCAAGTCCAGTGGATATTTTTTGAATTTTTACGGAATGACTATGACCTGGATGACTGAGAACCTTCATCAGCATAAGTTTTATAGTCTAATCATCACCTACAGAAACATGTCAATATAACCTCAGTAAATCCAATCTACAGGCAGGAAGTCCCTTTTTTCACAAAAGAGGCAACATTTTGTCATATTTCATGGATGGACAGACGGACCAAACAGTATCATCAAGGCTACCGTAGCTTATTTGCATTCTTCTTCAACCTCAGACTTTCACGAGCTGACATGTTCTACTGTATTGAATTCCTCTGGTTCCAATGCAACACAAACACTCGACCTATCAATCACCTGGGAGTGTGGCAAACAAATCATTTATTGATGAAATGGGGCAGGCGTGAATTTTCTAACTGCATTTGTCTTATTTATCAAGTCAGATCAAACAGTGAAAATCCAAAGAAGCTTAGAGGAAATGGGAGGGAGTTTCATGGAATAACTTATTCCTCAGCTGCAGACAGCAGAAGGTTATTGATGGAGGGGGAAGGCAAAACAAAACACAAAAAGGGGGGGTTTGGGAACGGGCTGCACAGTGGGAGAGTGAAGGAGTGAGAGGAGGAGAGGAAAAGGCGGGAGAGTTGAGTCTGATGTTCAGACAACAGGGTACACATCTGAATTAATGCTTCCACAAAAGGCAATTTTCTCCTCGCAGGCTCCTCTTCCCCTCTGTAGGTAGCGAGGTGAGGGATGTCTCCCTTCCAGACACAGAGTGAGCGAACTCTGTGTTTCTCCTCAACAGCAGCGCTCTGTACTCTGGGGTCCCAGAGCTGGCTCAGGGCTTGGTGTAGTGATCTCAGGCTTCCACCAGAACACACCCTGGCAGCGGTGTTTGCAAGCTCACTGACATGGAGTCTGGGGAATATCTGGGTTGCTTCTTCACTTGTTTGCCTTTCTTTAATGCTGAGGCAACATCTGTTGATATGCTTTTGAATTCCTGCAGCCGTTACTGGGCTGAGGAAGAGGAGTAGAACAACAAAAAGAAGATTGAGGTTTGCTTGGTTTGTTTAGTGAAGAAGAGTTGAAACAGAGTTCATGTCATTGAGCTGCAGTGTCCACAGCCTCCGGAGATCAGATGCAGAGAGCGGCCCTGCAGTGGTACCCTGTCCAGATTTCTAATCTCAGCTCATCACTGACTAATGTGGAACAACATTGCCATGAAGCTCAGAGTCAAAACACATCTGGCCAATCAAATATGGAACAGCTTGTTTAGCGTTCTGACAGCCTGGTGATGAGATGTAAATAGATCCCATTTAAATCAGCCCTGAATCAGGACTCGTCACTCAGGAAGAGTGCTGGGAAGGGAGCAGAGGAGGTGCTGGGAAAGTATATGCAGAAGTAGAGGCATGGCAGTGGAAAACCTGAGGTCATCCAGTGTCTCCTCTGCGTTACATATCTGCAGCACCATATCCTTTGGGAGCAGACAAGTGTGTGTGTCAGGAGGCCTCAGACTGTGCTACACCAAGTGCAAACAGGGTCTCTAGGAGGGCCGAGTGAAAAGTAATCTAGGGCCTTCTCAAGTGGCAGAAAACTGGAGTCAACAAGAGGACAGGGTGATATGATAGCCAGGGGATAATGGAGGTCCCAAACAATTGTGCGGACCAGCCTCCAGCCATACTGACTGTGGTATCAGTAGGAGCCACTCCCAGGGCTGATTCACAGTCAGCAGACATGCTGGCAGCAACAAGGAGGCACAGTTTTCCTCAGGGCTTTGCTGCTTCCCTTCAACTCTGAGATCATACAAAAGGAGCTGAGACATAGGAAGTGTTGCTGATGAAAGAAAGTCCAGTTCTGGAAACTTAGTTTACCTCCTTCCTTTAACTGCTGTTCTTAAGTCAATTTTGATGATTATTGCAAAACAAATTTTTGTTTTAATAAACCAACAGTTCTAATAAAAAAAGCGGTATTGAAAAAAGACGTCGGAGATTTTCTAACTTTAAAAAAAAGATGCTAACATATTTTTGTTTACTGTTGATTATAGTTATTGACTTCAAGAGAATCATAAACAGAACAGCAGTAGCTAACTAAGACTAGCAGAGGGATGCCAGCAGCTATGCTGTCTGGGGCTTCATGCCCCTAGTCGAGTAAACCAAGGCAGAGAGGTGCTAGGTGAGGGAACAGACAAGGTGCCCCCTGAAGACCCCATATGATGAGAAGCACCAATGAACACAGTGTTGCCTGACCCGGACATCGGTCATCGTTGGAGGGACAATGTTCCTCAGCTGCCCTGAAAACGCCCTGGGATTGTGCCGGGTGAGCTGCCCACATGTATAGGAAGAGGGAAGTCTGGCCCTCCCAACTTAGATTCACTACCCTGTGACCTGACCCCGGATAAGCAGAAAAAAGACGGATGGATGAACTAAGACTAACACAAAGAACAGTTTCAGGGTGATTTATCACTTTAGAGAACACCAATAAGCACCTTTAGAGAGATTTCTCTGATTTTAAACCATCTCAAATGGCTTTAGGTTGTTGGTGGCATAGATTAAACAAGATGTCAGACCTCTTTTTCAGAGACTGTGGTTTGGATTGACATTTCAACATTGTACAGATGCAGCCTAAATAATATATTCTATTAACCTAAAGCACTATGCATGGTATGGTTGTCCCATGTCAGGTACGCCGGTCATTGACCTTGATCAAGGCACCTTACAGTAGAACTGCAGTCAGTCCCTGGACTGGTATGGCTACCACCGCCCCTACATAGTTAGGAACAAATGCAGAGAAGAAATTTCCCACTGGGATCAGCTTCATAGTCATGGTAGGCAACTTTTTTGATTATATTTATTTTGCTCAAGCTACTCGTAAGCCCACATCCCGCCAAATGTTGAAAGGGCAATATTATTACCATTACTGTTAATATATACCGTATTTTCACGACCATAAGGCGCACCGTACTAAAAGGCGCAGTCTCAGTTATGTGTGCCATTTCTGTATTTAACACACACATAAGGCGCACCGGACTATAGGGCGCGTTTTTTATATACAGGTGCATGTCCTCTACTACCTTTTAATACCTCTACTGCATATTTAAAAATACACCAGGAGTAAATCTGAGTATTACTGTGCTTTATTCATGTATTTATTACAAAGTATTAATCAAACCTGGGAGCTGGCCGTGAGACAGACACATCGCTGATGACAGAGCGCTGTGATCACTCCTAAATTAACTTAAAATCCTGAAACCTGCCGACGGAATATGTTCGCTTTTATTACCGGTATCCTGGTGCCTGCAGTTTAAATTATTTAGATGAAAAACACCTGCCAGCCACCGCGGTGAACCCGGAGGCTGCTGTTGAAGGGAGTCCTACTGTCGGCGCACCGCTGGTATGTGGGGGTCTGAGCGCCTCCGACAGAAATAGTATAGGCAGGATGATAATCTGGATGAACTGACTGCAATTATTAAGTTTTCAGGTGGACTTTCTCACTTAAAAACATATTAAAACTACTTTATTCCCACTGATCACAGCAAATATAGCTGCAAGATTTAGATTATTTAGATGAAAAACACCTGCCAGCCGCCGCGGTGAACCCGGAGGCTGCTGTTGAATTAAGTTTTCAAGTAGAAAAATAGAGCGGGGTCAAAACGGAGTATGATTGTGCTTTATTCAAGTATTTATTACAAAGTATTAATCAAACCCATCAAAGTCATCATCCTCTGTTTCTGAATTAAACAGCTGTGCTAAATCAGACATGCCAGTTTCCCCTTCTTCGCTGTCAGAGTCACTTTCCGTGCCGGGCGGCTCCTCGGAAATAATGCCGGCTTTTGCGAAAGCTCGAACAACAGTGCCAGCAGACACGTTAGCCCAAGCATCTAGAATCCATCCGCAAACGGTGGCGTAACTTGCCCGGCGCTGCCTTCCAATTTTCCTGAAACTGTGGTCTCCGTGTGTCATCCATCGCTCCCACGCCGCTCGCAGCCTTACTTTGAACGGCCGAGATGGGCACGCATGGAGTCACAGATTAACAGCGATGGTGATGTGTGGAAAAAAAAACACCTGGTCTCCTCACATACACCTGCCTCAGCCACGCTTTCATCATATCCTCATCCATCCAGCCCTTTTCATTTGCCTTAATATCATGTGTCATCAAAGCGATGTGTCTGTCTCGCTGTCAGCTCCCAGATCAGCTTCTCTGATTGGTTGATGCGGCGCTTCCAGCAGCAAAACTTCAATTTTTCCATCTCGAGCAGCAGCAGCGCGTCAATTGCTTAAACGCTCCAGACGCGCTGCGCCCGCTGCTCAAAACGCGCTGCGGGACCTTTTGCTGCGCCTTGACACGCGTCAACCATTGACTTTGCATGTAAACTTGCTGCTTCTGCTGCTTCTGCTGCGTCCGGTTCACACCGATGTCAAGCGGTTGAATAACAGCGAGCACAGCATTCATTTGTTTCACCATGTTTTTCACATCAGCTGTGAGATGGGCACGCATGGAGTCACAGATTAACAGCAATGGTGATGAGTGGAAAAAAACACCTGGTCTCCTTACATTGAGCCACTCTTTAATCATCTCCTCAATGAGGTGGTCTCAAAAGTCGCAGTTAAAATCACACATAGGGCGCACCGCACCAAAGGGCGCACCGCACATTTTGAGGGAAAAAAAAGACGTTTATGTGCGCCTTGTAGTCGTGAAAATACGGTACAGTAGTAGAGATTTTACACATTCAATGATAAAACATCACAGGGTATGGCATGTGGGGATAGTCATCTTTAAGACTTTTTCAAGAAGGGGGGTGCCATCCCCCCTCATCTCCCCTCAACTTGAGTACTGGTTGTAGCAGATTTGTTGACTAAACATCCCAATAAGAACATCTGAAGATATCTCTTTTAGTTTGAAATATAGTGATTGTGAAGTCGTTAAACAGCGAACTCATTTAGATGTTCAAGAAAACAGTTTTAGATAGTTACAGCTTGGTAACATGGAACAACATCCTTCTGAAGTTCTCAATCAGAATCAATTTTTTTTTTTTAAATTGGACGTCAGCTTAGTAGCAATACTCAGGTAGGCTATGGTGTTTAAACTATGGTTAGTAGGTAGTTAAGGCACCAGCTGAGTGTGCCAAATAAACCTTTACCACACTGCAACAACAGTAGTAGCCCAAGTGATTGACACAATGAAGATGAGATCTATCTTTTCAAGCTATTTATGCCAAATATGGATCCCACCATCAGGACATTGCAGCTGAATTGCTGCTGAATTCACCTCATTTGATTGTTGTTCAGTCATCTGTGTCAAGGTTCAGCTTCATTTACATTCAGAGATTGTATCTTGCATACATTGTTTGTACTGTGCGGTTATTTGAGCCCCCGTTGACTTCCTGGTTATCTCCAACCACTCTGCCAATTCTCCTTTGACCTCTGACATCATCAAAGCATTGATGTCTAATTATTCTCACGTTGTCAGACAGTCCTCTGAATACCTGAGTGATCCCAGGAGGAAACCCCAACAGTTTCTTAAACTTATAAGCCTGTATTTTATTAGTTTTTCACCAACAACCTTACCATGTTCAAAGTCTCTTAAATCCCCCCCTTTACTTCAGGTCTGCGTTATGCAGTCAGCAAACATTTTTAGGATTAAACGTTACACCATACAGACCAAATGTGAGACACTCACCCCAGTGGTGCCAACAGACCAGGACCAGAAACCATCTCCATACTGTCAGATTGCAAGGGCAAGGTTACATTTAACACAGCATTAGCCAGCATGTTTAAGGGATCCCTTTATAGGCATTTCCATCCAGACTGCTGTTGTTTTGTGAGGTCAAAGTGAAATTAACGATAGTTGTGACCCTATAAAGGGCTATGTAATCAGCAAACTAAACAAGTGACAGATCAGGGGCGAGCAAGTCATTTTTTTTTGCATGTATTTTTCCCCTATGGAAGATTCCTATTAACCTGGAAGCTCATGCCTGCAGATTCATGACTGACGAGACACAGGAAAGAGAAGTAAAAAGGAGAATCGCAGCAGCACTCTGCCTTTTGGGACATGACCATAGATCTGTCTCTGTCTCCACCTATTGGCTGCAATGGAAACAACAGAACCTTTGGTCTAAATCCTGGATTATTTTTTATTTTATTTTTTTGATGACAAAGTTGTTTTCATTGATTATTTTCTTACTTGGATAGTTGCTAACATGATGAAAAGATCTTATAACAGCGTCTACACTTCAGCTCATTCTAACACATTGCTAATATAAATCCATATACCCAAACAGAAAGCCAGTCAACAAAAGAAACTACTACAGATAAGGCAAGGGGTATTTTTCTCCATCTAATAAAATTGGCACCTGCAACAGCCTTGCCATCTTTCATGGTTAGAAAAATCAGATGTCAGACACATCTCTCACAGGAAGGAGGGGGCATTTGCAGCTAAACCTGCTGACAGGGCAGGTTTTCATCTTCGCCATCTGATTTGGTGTTCTTTTTTTTCCCGGCCCACGGCAGAGCAAATCCCCATATAGATTCAAAACATTTCACTGCCTACTTAATCAAAAAACAAATTGTCCTGGTTCTAGTTTGAATGGAATTGTTTTTTTTTCCCCCAGCAAGCAAAGCCCCGTTGCTTCATACAGTATGATCCAAGGCTCACTGCACTTGATCAAGTGGACCAGCCCGTCTCTTTTGGGGATTACCCATCAAAGTGCAAAGTGATGGTAACTCAATGCTGCTTGCAGACACTGATTGATGATAGGACTGTTACATAAAGAATCGCACCCCCACAAAGTCTCCCACAAGTGGGAAATGTTAATTGAAATGCATTGTGTGCATAGGGCTGTGATTTTTACTGAGGTAGTGCAAAGCTAGAGTAAAGCAAAGATGTGGGATTACAGTATTTGTTGTATGTTTTATGAGAAAAAGAACAACCTGATGGAAAACTGTAGAAGAAGAATCTTTATATTTTTTCCTTTTTTTTTTACAACGAAATCTATAATCCAGTGTTGTTGTGTTTTTCATGAATTGTCATGGTAAAAAAAGACAGCTGTATCAGTTTGCTGGCTGAAGATGAACAAATCAATCAGCAGGAAATCAGATTTCTGAATGAGTTTCTCTGATTTATCTCAAACTATGATATTAACCATACTTACTGCTCTACGTTTGTTGAGAGTTACATAAAGGTTTCAGAGTTGCCCCCTTACAGATTTTACCCAAGTGTTTTAGATCATCAGACAAATTTTATGATCAGGCCAAAGTATTTCTAATAATCTAATAGATTATTTCAATCCTCAAGAATGTGAAGTCAATCAAAAGCAACCTGCTCTTATGTGAAGAAGTAAATCCCCCCCCAAAAAATAATTTTTTAGGTTGTTAGATTTCCCTCACAAGGTTAACCAGCGGCAGTAACACCAGTCATCAAGCATAAATTGGATATAAGCCTTTGACATGGAATTACAACATATTCTTCTTTGAAGAATTGATGGAAATTAGCCATTTTTAAGGTAATATGAGAGATTATTGCTAGATTCATTGAATCACCACAAACGTATTTGTTTTAGGTATAGATAATGATCCATTGTTCATTCCTTGCTGACCAGACTTCTCCTTTAAATCTGCACTTTGATTTGACAAATACAGCTTATTAACTTTTTATTTATTTTTTTAGCTTCTACAAGGAGGATGTGTTTGTGCGTCTCGGCTGAACTTTTGGTGAGCAGAAGATCCTCCTTTGATCAACAGTGACTCTGGTACTCTCCAATGGAGGCCATTTCCAGTCCAGTTCATCTCTCATGCAGTTGAATAATGACCTCTGACCTTAACTGAGACAAATGAAATTGGCCTAGCTGTTGATGTTGTTCTGAGTTCTTTTTTTACTTCCTGAATGAATTCCTGATAAGTCTATAAAATAAATTTGTTCAATCGGCCAATCCTGGGAAGGTTTGCCTTGGTTCTGTGTTTATCTATCTTTTTTTAGCTGACAATTGTTCTCGCTGTGGTTTCATTGAGTCTCAAACACCTCAAACATGAGTTTGTCACCCTTTCCAAACTGATTTATAATGATGATAATTTTCTGGGTTTGTTAAATTTGGAAAAAACCCTGTGAGCTTGCTTCATGCAGCCCAACATATTCTCATTATCAGTTCGTATGAAATCGTGCAAAAAGTTATGCACAGTACTGTATTTCGTACGTTTTTGACGTTTTTCCTCGAAAAAACAGATCAGTGTGCATGCGCAGCCAGACAGACGAAAAAAGCAGATCCGCGGACGGACGTAAAACTGGGAAAAACAGTGCAATAATTACTTCTTGATGTCTCTCACTAGGTTGCTTGCTGTTTTGTATGTTAGGCGTTAGACACTCTCTTGATGACCCCCCCGTACGATTTCATACGAACTGATAATGAGAATACACTGTGCAGCCAGACAGGTTATCCTTAAGAGATTCTTTGGTTCTACAGGTTTGGCAGTAATCAATGACTCTGGCTGATGAAAAAAGGAGCTCAGTTAATTCACCTTAACAAGAGATTTATTTATTTTCATGTAGGCTCAGGTTGGTTTGAAAAGCTTTTTTCCCCGCCATCTTTATCTGCCATCAAAACTGACATTAAAATTGTCTGATGAGTTGAAATCTTAACTGTTGAAAATATCAGAAACAAAAGAAGTCTGTACAGTAGTAATTGTTTTTGCAGCAGTGCAGTGCTATTCAAAACTGATTACCTACAGAAAAAGCAGTAACCCATTAAAATGAAAAAAAAAAAATCTTAATTGTTTGGACCTTAAAAGAAAATCCTAGATTGATATTTTGCCAGAAGGAGCCTGACAGGTGAAACTCCAGAAAGGACATGATGTCTCCTACCCTTTACATCCATTGTTTCTCTTCACTAAATTCCTGATGGGAACCTGCTGTTCATATGGGTGATGTTTGAACTCTTCATTTCCAACTGCAACGTAATAATGGTTGTTCGGAAGGTCCGCAGACAGGCTTCCATTCAAGCCTGCAAAGCCTAAAGTTCAGAAAAGAACAATATTCAGTAAAAAATTCTGTATCTTGTTTGATAAATGTATAAAACACAAGTGTCTGTTTATATTCAAACCCATAGATTCAGTATATCTATATAAAACATATACTTCAGACACAAGTGTCAGGCTTTTAAGTATGGAGGTAATCAGACTGTGGCTCTGCTGAGGTAGAATGGAAAGTTTGTTCCCGATTGCACACGGTGCTGCAGAAAGCTTTACTGTTATACATATTGTAGTCAGTTATTTTTTGCTTGTATTACCTTAGCTAATCATGTCACTTAGTAAAATCATATAATCCTTAGTTCCCCTGAACATCTTCTCTCATTCCGATGTCCAGCAATATGACGTTTTCTCTAAACTGTTTAGTCTGACTAGTGAATATGTGAACCTCTTTAATTTTATGATTCATTTCACATAGCTCAATCTCTTTCATTAATCTCTGCTAATGTTGATAGTTTTGATGCTAAATTTTCTTACACTGCAAAAGCTGATATAAAAAGAAGTACAGATTTCTTAAATAACTGTATTTGTCCTTAATTTTTGCAGGTGAACAAGATGGTTTGCCAATTAAATGTTTTGTTTTTTTTACCATTTAAAATAAAATTATTGGATATTTTGCACTTGAAATAAGAGAATGGGGCTATCTTTCTTTCCTATTTCAAACATAAATTGTCTCATTTCACTGACGAAAAAAGGTACCTACTCAAATAGAGGGAAAATGAAAATTTTCTAGAAAAAAAAAAGACAAAATTACATTTCATTTTTTGTGACTCAACAGTTTTCCAACAGAGGTCTCTATCCAAACCAGAGATGTTCGCAAGTCATGTTATTCCAGGTCCAAATTGAATCTCAAGTCATTCATGGATTGAAATGATCTAAAGTCATTTAATTGACATTCATGTGGTAAGTGGTGTAAAGCTACAGCTATAATAATAGATGGTTATATTATTATTGAAACTATTACAGTGAATTATGCAGTAGTCGCAGTTTAGAGCTCTCATACTTTCACACTTTCATTCCTGCTTAAAAAAGTCGAAATTAGGACTTTATATCTCATAATTGTGACTTTAAAAGTTGGAATTATGACATGGTATCTCATAATTATGACTTTGAAACTCAAAATTATAACTTTGTATCTCATAATTTTGACTTTATCTCATAATTATGACTTTGAAAGTCGAAATTATGACTTTGTATCTCATAATTATGACTTTTCATATCCTAATTGTGACTTTGTATCTCAAAATTATGACTTTATCTCATAATTATCACTTTATCTCATAATTATGATTATGAAATTCAAAATTATGACTTTGTATCTCATAAATATGACTTTAAAAGTCGAAATTATGACCTTGAAATTCAAAATTGGGACTTTGTATCTCATAATTATGACTTTGAAAGTCGAAATTATGACTGTGTCTCATAATTAGGAGTTTTTATATCCTAAGTCTGACTTTGTATCTCAAAATTGTGACTTCATAATTCAAAATTATGTCTTTGAATCTCATAAATATGACTTTAAATTTGGTATTTTTTCATGTGGCGTAAACAGGCCATTAATAACCTAGCAGATGAAGGCAGAAGAAATAACATGACCATGGAAAACATCTTGGTGTAAACACTGAAGCACCAATACATAGTACAGACAGACAGACAGACAGACAGACAGACAGACAGACAGACAGACAGACAGACAGACAGACAGATAGATAGATAGATAGATAGATAGATAGATAGATAGATAGATAGATAGATAGATAGATAGATAGATAGAATTAGTCCTATCAGTCTTATTTGATCAGACTCATCCCTGACTGACTCACTCCAGCAGCTTGAACGCCTCACTCCCTGCTGCAACATAAGCGCTCCTGTGCTCCAGCTGATCCAGGCCCTGCACTCTGTGGCCCTGCGTGGGGGTATAAAGCCTCCTGACGGCGTCGAGCGGATGTTTGCTTAAGGTGTTCAGAAAGTTGTCGAAAGTTGACACCTGTCGGGGATTCAGCACTATTTTTCTCCCGGGGAAAGAAAGCATTACCGTTCTTATAAACGGTGATTGTTTTAGTAGGAGGCAGAAGCGCTGTGTGATGAAAAACGGTTGGTCCCTCAGTTCAGCCAAAATAACACCAACTAAAACAAAGCCAACTCAGTAAAATCATATTCATATCCTGATTGTTTTATTACTGTTTTTCTGGAAATGTATTTTCTCCATCAGATGTGACGTCACTTTTTGCCCTCTTACTGTAGTGCAGGTCGGATTGAAGACGATCTACATTTCCACTTATCCAATTTTGTTAAAAACGTTTCTAAATAACATATTATGTTTCAAAATTTGTAACAAAATAATAATAATAATAATGATAACAATAATAATAATAATAATTTCATTTAATTTTTTAAATACAAAATATTAAGAAAAAAACATGATTTAAGAAATGTTAAGTCCATAAATCTTGATTTGGTTTAAAATTAGTTCCGATTTTAAAAATAACGAAATATTCCGTGACCACCTGTAGGGGGTGCTGTTTCTACTGTACGGCTCGAAAATCTTGATTTCGTAGTAAAACAAGAATAACTCAACAGAACATGTAAAAGAAGCATAGATCTAAAATGTATCCCTAGATTTATTTATTTTTTTTCACAATGCAATTTTTGATAGTTTATCGGGAGCCTAGCGTAAAAAAAACTTCTGTTCTATGTCAGAGGTTGAATAACCTGAAGAAGTGCAGGTGGGAGGTTAAATTAACTGTAAACAGGTGAAATGGTGTTTTTAGTCAAATATTTTTATATGATATAAAATAAATGTCAAATATATCATATTTTTGATATGAAATAAAAAAAAGTCAAGCTTCTGCTCATCTAATGTTTATCAGTCTATCTAATCTATGTCTTTTTGTCTTTTTTTCCTTTATATTCCTACTTTATTTTTGTTCATCCAACCAAGATTCCCATTGTCTATTCATTCACAGTTCCTTACAGCTCCCAAAACATTTTTTTCTACAAAGGTAACCAGAGATTGAACCAACCATGACACTTAATTGGTTTATGCTAGACAACTCCTGGTCATGTGGCTGCATAATTCATCTCAGCATTAATTATTCATTTCTTAAGGGACTGGTGGTGCCTTTATTTGAAGAAGTGCATCATGCATATTCAAACTCCTTTTCCTGGAGAGCCACAAATTAGGATATCATCTCAGCTGGGATACATATCTTAAAAACAATAGCTGCCAAGTCTGAAAAAATGCTTGAGGTAAACAAAAAAGGGCCTGAAATGTAATCTGGAGTAAGATTTTTGTTATTCAGAAATATGTTTGTGTCACTGTAAGAAAAATGGCCTTCAAAACATCCTTGTTTTTGCTTTTTCTCCCAAACTGCTGGCTTTTGACAGCAAAGCAGTCACATTAACCATTTTTGTGGGACCCATAAAAAAATGCTCAAAGCATGGTTAGCGCAAGCAAACATCATACTTTCACAGGTAATTCTAGTAAAGATAGAGGTCAAGGCTTAATTGCTTAAAAAACAAAGATTTATGTTGCTAATATATACATATTATTTATATTAGCATGTATAATAATATAAATAATATATAATAATAAATGATTATATATATATATATATATATATATATATATATATATATATATATATATATATATATATATATATATATATATATATATATATATATATATATATATATATATACAGTATATATATATATATATATATCCGGATTCAGTGCAGCAGTCCAGTCCAAATTGCCTTTGGACTGGACTGCTGCGCTGAATAATGATCCTACTGCATAAAAAAAAGCTGTCGTATGTGAATGCACTGTACTGTATATACTGTATATATCCCATGCACCATTTTCTTCCTTTGGTGCATTCTTCCCCTTTGACTATTTGAGCTAAATCAATAGGTATAAATAAATAAAGTAAATTAATCAGTCAAGCCTTTTTCCATGTATTTGCCTTCTCAGATATTTTTTTTTATCTGGGCTCTAAAAATTATGTTGTTGCAAAAATTTTGACAAGCCAAAGACCAAACCAAAGACTTCTGCAGTTAGTTTGACATCAGACGTTTGATCCTACTAACACAGATGCATTTTTTATTGCAGCCTTTCATTTTATGCATAAACACATTTTACTGCATTCTATAATTCTGTTATTTTGTTTTATTATTTTTTTAGGGGTTAAATTTTTCACTTGAATTAACACATGGTATTTTGATAGTTGATTTCATAGCAGAGACTGACAGAGGTGCAGGACTATATGGGATGGCGGGCAACAAAGCTAACTAAAGGTGAAGCACTCTGGAACAGTACGTACCTTAGCTCTGTGTTTGAGCTCAGGGAACCTGTCACTGCTGCTTTAGCAGGTCTACAAACTGACATTAGCTCTCTTTTATCACAACATTATGACATTATTGCAGATTTTCTCAGAGGGCTGTCTCCATTCCATTATGCCACAATTTAGTGGTCAGAGGAGAAGTGGGGGTCTGGCTCAAAAGTCATACCCCTAATATGAGTGCTACACCATGCACTATAGGATGTGAATGGGAATGTCCTTAATTCCTCAGAGCACCGCACTTGTGAAGTCTGAGGAGACCATTAAAGGGGAAGCTAGATACTTGGCAGTCAATGAGCATAATGTCATCGCTTTATCTGAGCTTTAAAGAGAGAGACCTCAAAGCAGCAGGGGCCTGAGAAGACGCTCCCTTCTGAATGTGCTGATATTTTTTACGAAACTCCTCAGCATCATAATCAGCCTAGACCTTATCAGGATTTCACCCACATATGGCAACTTCAAATTCTATTTTGGTTCTTAAAGGGAAGACCTAGTGACAGTCATTTTTTAGGCTGAACAGCCATATGTGTTTAAAGCATTCTGGTAAGGTGTAGGCTCTCTGATCTGAATCAGACTGGACTAATCACGGTGCAGGAGGCAGGAGTTTACGCTAATCCATGCTCAAACGTTACAAAACTGTGCTTTCAGGTTGGCAATCATTTCTCGAAAGTTAGGATGCATGGACTGCACCTGCTGTAAATGTAGTGTTTTTAGTCATATATTAACCAAAAATAAAAAAAAAAACTGTTTATTCTGCAGAATTTATAGCTTGTTATATGACTTTATGTTACCCTGAGATAAAAATGTGACAGATATTGCTCAGTAATCTGTGATCTCAGATAGCAAGATGCTAGTTTATCAGACCAAGTTAATCCTTCTTATGGATTGCAGAAACTGAGCGCTCAGTTGAGTAAAGCCTGTGCACAGATTTCTGCTAGCTTTGTTTTGTTCACCGGCAGAAACTTGCAGGGTTTATTAATATTACAAGCTATGAAGGGTACCGAACAAAACAAGCAGCACTTTAAGTTTACATTTGACAGCTTATCTTGCAGGTGTGGGTCATGCATCCAAACTGTAAACAGATATCCCTGGGCAATCTGCACTCACTAATTGTAAAACAGATTATCAAACCATGCTTACTGATTGCAGAAACTGAGAGCTTAAAGCATGAGCACAGACTTTCACACACTTTCTTCTTTTTTTTTACACCAACAGCAGTTGCTGAGCTCCATATAATGGTGTTGCAGTGTTTGTTTACAGCGGTGAAAATACCTTGTAAAGACATTATGCCTAACTCCGGGAAAAATCAATGGGTTTGTGGTGGTTGAACAACTCACAACTTAGAGCTGGCTTTAATCTACTGCATTTTCAGTGCGTATTCTTGCAAAATCACTGAAAATCCTAGTAACAATATCTCACTAAAGAAATTTTTTGGCAAAATCAAAAAAGGTTCTTAAAATGTTTTTTTTTTTTTTTCAGACCATTCTCTTATTTTTGTTTATTTATATTTCCATCATACAGTTGTTGTGGATCATGTCTAGGTTGATGCGTCTCAATTTGTTTCTGCAATTAAAAACTTTCATATTAATTTACCATGGCAATTACTAGGCAATTATGGCTATTAGTTAAGATCAAGAAGCTGCTGAGTTCTCTGAAGACTTTATTATACTGCAAAGTTTATTTTTAATAATCTGTAAGATTTTTGAACTTATTTTGTATAAAAACCTTTTTACCTGCTTGCATAAAACTGGATTTTAAACACTCTCCTACTGCTTCTATTTGTGCCCCGATTGATTAACATCCAGTCCAAGCACCCACTCCTCACAAGTAGTGCAGTATGATGACACTTTGAAATCTTAAAGCGCCATAAATTAAGTGAAAATATCCCCTTTCAAATCTCTGCCAAGCATGGACTCCTTGCAGGTAAACAGAAAGTGTTTTTACTGCAGTTTTTCTCCTCTGGTTACAATCAGTCTGAGGGTTTTGAACAGCTGCAGCATTAAATAAAAACACCCAGCTCAGCAGAAAGAAATGATGTCCTTTTCTTGTTGATGTTGTTTGTATCCATTGATGTTTATATAGCAGCCTGAACATATCATATTGAATATAAATACATGCTGCATTCTATTTGTTTGATTAAACGCACTCAAGCAGATCCAAAATGTGTTTTTTAATTGGATATTTTTCCACACAATCTATAGCTCTCTGCTTATTTACCCTGTTTGTCAAAGAGACTTACAGAATATTTGCATACCATAAAAACTCAGTACACTGATATGTGGCCAGAAGTGTGGAAGAATTATAGAATATGGTACTGAGGACAAGATTAGAATAAGAATTTAAAACAAACTTTAGGATCTTGCAAATAAATGGCTTGTTACTGCTAGAACTACTGCATAATAAAACAGAACACCCTACTGTTTTTACAGCTTTCATGTTGTTTTTGGAGTTTTTTCTATTTACAGGACTTTTCATCACAAATGGTACATTTAGTCGCATTTTTTTTTTGTTTTATCTCTTTTTGCTGATCAAAATCAGATGTAGCTTTTATCAAATTCACAAATGAAGAACATTGTAGGATGGCACGCCACATCAGTCCACTCCCCAGAGGCAACCATCTCAGTACAGTCCTCATCGTCAAAGGCATTGTTGGGTTCTCCTTTCCTCCATTTGCTGAAGGTGGTCATGGGAGATCCGTCCACGTAGGTGAAGACTCCTTCACGGTCCAGGTCGTGAATCCCGATGTAGACTCTGCTCAGGCCTGCTTCTGTTATATAGCCGGCGATGACCGCATTGGCCCCGTCGTCCTTCGGCATGGCCAGGTGCCCTCCCCTCGCTTGGCAGTAAGCTTCTGCATCGGCGTAGCTCTTCTCCTCCTTCACCAACAGATACACCTTACTGTTTGTCTCTTTTATGCCTGCAACAGCTGCAGGGGAGGGCAATGCTGTAAAAATGAGCACTTCATTTCTTTATAAATTTCTTATTACCATGCCAAGCAGTGATAGAAGAACGAACATTTTGAGCAGACATAAAAAATGTTTAATGACACAAATACATGTAAAGTGCTTTTAGAGAAAGTTATGAAGGATATTCATGAATGTTTAGAGTTTACCGTTTTTAATGAAGTTTAGTTCTGAGGACAGCTGGGCCACAACAATATCCATTTCTCCAATCATTTTTCTCATTGGTGTGCACTCGCATGGAACACCTGATGATAATGCAAGAACGTGAGGGTTAACAATCTGGGAATTTTTCATCAAATGTGCCTGTCTCAGCCAACTAAAATGAATTAAACGGAATGAAATGGCTTATCTCACCAGGCTCTCCATTGGGGCCTCTTGGACCAGGGTCACCCAGGTCACCTTTAACCCCTGAGGTGAAGATATACTTAAACATGTGAAATATCATATATACCTCAGCATGATTGTTATTAAAAATTTGGCAATGCATATAAAGACTTTTTTTTATTACTATTTTTTAAATACAAATATAAAACTAGAATAAATATTTAAAAAATTCAGAAATTAAAAAAAATGCACAGTGCCTTAAATATATAAATATTACACAGAATCTATTGAAATTGCTATAAATTGGTTGTTTTCCCGACATATGATTTCAACAGTTGATTTTTTAAAATGGTTGTCATTTATGTCATACAAAAAGCATGAAGCTCTTCTGGAACTGCCAAAGCTTAAGGCTACCCTAATCTGGAAGATGCTGGAACACTGGTGACTGAGTCTGCAGCAACATTACGGTTTTCTGGTGTATTATTAAAGGGCACATATTTTACATTTGGCTAAATGTCCTAATATTTAGTAATGGATCCAACAGTCAGATCAACAAGAGTTGTTAAAAAAAAAGTTAACGACTGCTGTTCACCCACTTGGCATGGAAGGAGGAAAAGTTAGACAGTTTTCACCAAGGCACAGGCTGCACAAGGACTTAAATTATACAACTGTTATTGTCATTTTGTATAAACAGAGTGTATACCAAACAAAATTTTGCAGCTTTGGAAACATTTGTTTTTCCTAAAATGCAGCAGTGATGAGATGTAAACAGTGTGCGAGAAAAAAAAACATGGTGCAAAAAACGTATTGATATGGAAGTTCAGAGCATTAAATATGTATGGTGCATATATGCAGAATTTTAGTTTGGTGTTATGAGTGGGATGCGGAGTCAGTGACATGATTCAGTTTTGTCAACATTCAGCTGTATGATGGCGGTGGGGAAGAAGCTATTTCGGAATCTGCTGGCCCTGCATCGAATGCTGCGATGTCTCTTCCCAGAAGGCATATGGAAAACAGTCCATGTTGGGGGTGTGAGCGGTCATTGTTAATGTTTCGGGTTCGGGACACGCAGCGCTGGGATGAAATGTCTTTTATGGAGGGAAGAATAGCCCTTATGATCTTCTCTGCTGTTCTTACCACTCTTCTATCTTTCTTCCAGTCTGAGACGCTGCAGCCTCCACACCACACAGTGAGACAGCTGGTCAGAACGCTCTCTATGGTGGAGGAAGCTTCATAAATTCAAGAGCCACTATAACAATATTGAGAATGGTTTGACCCGCTCCAGGAAACCAAAGTGACAGGGCTCTGATCATAGCTTTTTGGTTTCCACTCGGGTTACGTATAAACAACATAAGCACAGTTAATTAAACATAGCTGCAAAAATAAAAAATAAAAATTAATTAGGAATGAAAAAGTATTCCAACTAGTTAATCCTGATCTGATGAGATTAGTGGCTAAATATTCAGAATCACATCATAAGCACGTTCATGTCAATAAATATCACATTCTCTTAACAGTTAGCTTATAACCAGACCTATCATAATGTTACTGTAGCAGGGCCATTACTAGTATTTGCAGTATGATAACAGTTTACAAAAACCACAATTTTCAAAAACAAAGGGGCCCCCAATTTTGGTCATGTTACATTTAATTAGAGCTAGAAACTGACTTTCTATAGTTCTACTTTCCATAGCTTGATACAAATACCTCAAGTTGTATGTCTTACTGCCTGATCCTAGCTCCTATCTTGTCACCTTTTAGGTGGTTAACAGTAAGAATACTATCCAGAGTAGGAATGAAGCTCCGTAATTGTTGTGTTGAATTTAGACAGCCTTTAGCTTACACACACATAACATGCACATGGTTATTGCTGGTCAAGCTGGGACTACAGCCTTCCGAAATAAACAAGTACATAAACTTAAGTTATACAAATGTAGTGAATGTCTGAAATTCTCTATTGTAAAAGCCAACATATACAAAGGGGTTCATATTTACATGCTTCACTTGGTACATGTCACAAAATAATATATTTTTGTTAAAGTCAGGGAGGTGGGCCGTGCCTATATGATGTGTCACGCAAAGGATTTTGGGCAAATGAATAGTTCCTGGTCAAAAGGATGTTAAGAGGTCCCTGTGCTAACTGCATTGACGCTAGGAATTAATTTCGAGTTGTCCCGTGTCCCTTAAAATTTGGTAGTTAAACATTGTGTCTGGTATCGAACCAAAAAGGAACATTAATTGTCCATAAATGTCTGATACATGTATATCAAACTCACAATCGACAACAAAAAATAACAAAATAAATTGCAGAAATTACAAGCAAGCTAAATTGTCCTAGCAGGTTCTCAACAGGACCTCCTCAGCTTCACATCAGCTGCTGTCACTAGAAATGATCTCACCTAAACTACTCTCTGCTGCCCATGTTTACACCCACTACTTTACCTCTTCCTCATAAGAAACACTTTTAGCAATAAGTAAGTAGGTAAGAAAAAGCAGATCCCTGGCTGAACAGTGTCAATGAGGAAAATGACAGAATATGTCAAATTGTTTACAGTGATGCACAGCAGACCATTATTACATACACTATATTGCCAAAAGTATTTGCTCACCCATCCAAATTATTGGAATCAGGTGTTCCAATCACTTCCATGGCCACAGGTGTATAAATTCAAGCACCTAGGCATGCAGACTGTTTTTACAAACATTTGTGAAAGAATGGGTCGCTCTCAGGAGCTCAGTGAATTCCAGCGTGGAACTGTGATAGGATGCCACCTGTGCAACAAATCCAGTCGTGAAATTTCCTCGCTCCTAAATATTCCACAGTCAACTGTCAGCTGTATTATAAGAAAATGGAAGTGTTTGGGAACGACAGCAACTCAGCCACGAAGTGGTAGGCCACGTAAACTGACGGAGCGGGGTCAGCGGATGCTGAAGCGCATAGTGCGAAGAGGTCGCCAACTTTCTGCAGAGTCAATCACTACAGACCTCCAAACTTCATGTGGCCTTCAGATTAGCTCAAGAACAGTGCGCAGAGAGCTTCATGGAATGGGTTTCCATGGTCGAGCAGCTGCATCCAAGCCATACATAACCAAGTGCAATGCAAAGCGTCGGATGCGGTGGTGTAAAGCACGCCGCCACTGGACTCTAGAGCAGTGGAGACGCGTTCTCTGGAGTGACGAATCGCGCTTCTCCATCTGGCAATCTGATGGACGGGTCTGGGTTTGGCGGTTGCCAGGAGAACGGTACTTGTCTGACTGCATTGTGCCAAGTGTAAAGTTTGGTGGAGGGGGGATTATGGTGTGGGGTTGTTTTTCAGGAGCTGGGCTTGGCCCCTTAGTTCCAGTGAAAGGAACTCTGAATGCTTCAGCATACCAAGACATTTTGGACAATTCCATGCTCCCAACTTTGTGGGAACAGTTTGGAGCTGGCCCCTTCCTCTTCCAACATGACTGTGCACCAGTGCACAAAGCAAGGTCCATAAAGACATGGATGACAGAGTCTGGTGTGGATGAACTTGACTGGCCTGCACAGAGTCCTGACCTCAACCCGATAGAACACCTTTGGGATGAATTAGAGCGGAGACTGAGAGCCAGGCCTTCTCGTCCAACATCAGTGTGCGACCTCACAAATGCGCTTCTGGAAGAATGGTCAAAAATTCCCATAAACACACTCCTAAACCTTGTGGACAGCCTTCCCAGAAGAGTTGAAGCTGTTCTAGCTGCAAAGGGTGGACCGACGTCATATTGAACCCTATGGATTAGGAACGGGATGTCACTTAAGCTCATATGTGAGTCAAGGCAGGTGAGCAAATACTTTTGGCAATATAGTGTACGTATATACAGTAGCGCTTTTTCAAGTCAGGACAAATTTCCAAAGCACTTTACACAACATTCAGTCATTCATGCACACACTGATGGTGGCTCACTGACAGAAGCAAGGCTGCCATAGTGAAACAGGCCCTCTGACCACCATCAGTTGGCAATGCAAGTTAAGTGTCTTGCCCAAGGACACGGCAACACTGCCGGGGCTTTAACCAACAACTCTCTGATTGCAGGGCAAACTCCTGCACCCGACGGCACTCTCACCCTATGGTGAGCCTAATGGCTCAGAATTCAGCAAGACAGAAACACCACAGACCTATAAGATCACAGAATCCCAAACATCAGTCCTTGATACCATGAACATCTCCTAAGACCTATATGGTATGAAATACTATGATATTATTGTGGTTTCTGTGGAGTTGATGATCATTTATTTTATATTCTACATGTTTGTCATTATATGCAACTATTTAAAGAGTAGATTATGCTAAGAAGAAAAATGTAAATCCCTTTATTGTCCCACAATGGCGAAATTTGTTCTCTGCATTATGACCCATCCCCTTTGGGAGCAGTGGGCTGCCATTGTGTGGTGTCCGGGGAGAAAACATATTATATTTTTAAATAGTTCCCAAACTGACCACCTTTAGGTGCTGGTGGCATGTGTTAGATTATACAGTAGACATACTGTAGCTGCACAATAAGTAATGAGTTAATAATAGTATGCATAGGAAACTATGCCATATTGCTGTATTACTTTATATGCAGCAGTGCTTTTACAATGTATTTTTCAATTGCTATGAAGAATTTTAAGCTTCATTTGGACAAATTTCTTTCTTGAATTCCTCCTTAAAAGTAGCGGCATAAGGAGCGGCATTTCTGCTTAGTGCAAAGGAAAAGCAACATAAAAAATATACATATTGGTAAAAATAAATAGCAATTTTTATTTTTGGCCAAATCTTTCAGCACTAAGGTAATTGAGAATCAGCTAATCCTATTTACCAGTTATTGTGGCTTTACTCAGAGCTGCTAATGCAGCTACAGGAAGATCCTTCCACATGAACACTATCAATTAAACTTTTTTCCAGCTTTATTGTCATTACACTGTCACAAATACAGAGCAATGGATGAACTAATTTAACTCATCTCTTTGGGGAGCAGTGGGCTTCCATCGTGGGGCGCCAAGGGAGCAGTGTGGGGTTAAGGGTCATTGCTCAGGGACCCAGAGTGGCAGTCTTTGGGAGTGGGGCTCAAACTCAGACCTCTGGTTGAACTTTTAGGGTCTGCTGCCCTAAAAACTACCGCCACTCTCCACTCATTTTAAGAAACTTTTTTTTAAGTCAAATTCAATTTCCCTTCTTGATTCATACAGTCAAGTTGGGTGGAGGTTGAGGTGGTTTCTTGCAGATTTAATAATCTGAGTGGTGGCAACAGAAGCATAATTCCAGAAATTATTAACCGCGGAACACGAGAAGCAGAACAAAGGGGAACACAGGGCTTCTGGGGGGTATGAAGAGAATCTAGCAAAGAGTAACTAATGAGGAGGAGTTTATATGCCAAACACACCAAAGAATGGAGTAATCAACTGATTGGGAGCAGGTGTGGACAGAAGCAGCTAGAAGGGAGGTAAGGGAAAGGAGCACTGGGGGGGAGATCAGAGAGTAACCAAAAAATACCACAGGGCTTAAATATAACTAGAAAAGAACTTAAATGACCGTAAATGGAAAAGAAACTAATGACTTAGAAAACACAGAATGACATAAATCAAAGTGTAACTGAAAACCCAAAGTGAAAACTTAAACTTAAATAAAAATTCAGATCAGGAGATAATGACAGAATCTGTATTTTGATTCAATTAGCATTTATATTTGAGCCTCTATGTATCCTGTGTGGATTAAATTGAACAAACAGAAAATTACAGAAGAAATTTCTTATAAAATACATGAGTTTATGTAAAGTACTACCTTTAATCCCTCTTGGTCCAAATTTTCCATGACGTCCCATAATTCCTTTTTGTCCTTTAAGCCCGGGTTGTCCTGAAAAAGCAGCATGTTTTGAAAGACATCCCAAGCTTTTAAAAAAAATAAAATAAAAAGCTATTCATCTCAGATTCTGGATTGAAATCAGGCTTAATCAGAATCTGTTTTTAATCGAGTCATCCCCATCCAAAAACATCCTTCACTCCTCGTTAATCTCTCCAGTAAACACTGGTCCATAACCCTGCATTCCACTAACTGTTACTCCTCCAGCCTTTTACACAAATGTAAACACATGAAGATCTCTGGCTACTTAACACCACATTATCAGCACCAGAAATGTGATCTTTGCCCTAGTTACTGCGGCGTGCCTTAAAACATTGAAGAAAGGCTTTAAGCAAGCAAACTTTTGTCTAAAAAACAAATACTCTGAAAGTAACAGTAAGGTTTACCGCTCTCTCCAAGAGGGCCGACTCTTCCTGGTCTGCCAGGAGCTCCTTTTTCTCCTTTTAGCCCTGCTTCTCCTTCAGCAGCAGAAAATCAAATCAGACATAGTTCATTTTCACATTTATTATGAATGATGTGTTGAAGATTGGTAAGACATCGTGCAGAGTGAAATGACATGCCTTTTAATCCAGGGACAAGGATCTGAATAGTGCAGGATTCTTCTGCCACTTGTTGTCCGTTTACCATCTGCAGTTGCAATAAACTCATCAATGAAATCAGCAGCATATGGAGTAAAAGTTTCCATCCTGCCATCCTTCTACATGGAGTGGACGGTGTGTTAACTGGAAAAACAGCAGGATCAGAAAATACCAGGTCAGAGGAGGAAAACCTTATTTTAGAATTAAATCAAAAGTTTGGATTCAGCGTTTGTTTCAGAGTTTGTTCCCTTTAGAGGGATGATATGATATTGGAGCAAAACCCAATAACCAAAAGAATACTTTGATTTGAATTAATACATACAAATAGAAAACAACCAAACCTCCTTTAATAAAGAAATAATTCATTATGTATGTGACAATAATAATGTGACACTTACCCTTAGATGTACTCTGAGGATGGTATTCCTGACGATCTGTAGGAGCTTTCATTGCTGGCAATCCTACTGAAAAGTTTTCATGTTTGTCCTCATGTCTGAGTGTGTGTGTTGGGGTGTGTGTGAGTTTGAGATAGGAAACATATAAACAGCCCACTGATAAAGTCCTGAAGCATTTGGGGCCCCTGCACATAATTGGCTGAGAAAGTAGCCAAGGATTTATTATAAGTAAGGTCTAATAAATACAGAGAATGGGTTTGATTATATATTCTTTGCTTTTAACTCAATTATATTGGGGCTTGCATCATTTTTTCTAATAAGTCAGTGATTTAAACAGTCTCTTGTTACTTTAACTGTTTCTGGCTTCATTGAGGGAAAGAGGTTTGGATTCTGTCACTTATTTAACAAAGTTTCTAGTAATTCAAAATAAAATGTTTGATAGTCTGAAGTCTGTCAATAAAAGTGTTGTTCTCTAAATTAGCAGTTCATGCTGAAACAAAACTAAAGTAAATATGAATTTCCTGTTTTTAATACAAACAGTTTTATAAATCAGATCATTGAAACCAACTTTCATTCTGTATTCACAGATATATTGTATACAGTTTATTTCTGGGAATTTCTGTGATTTTGGTTTACTTATTGCTATTTTTAAAGTACAGTGTAACATCGGACTCATAAGCAGAGTCGGGTACATTACCCAAACACTTTCCTCTATTAATTGTATTAATATTTTAACATTTTCTTACTTAAGCAAAAGGGAAATAGTACTTGAAAACTTGGCTGCTCAAGTACTGAATAATTGTTGGGTCATAACATCTGATTTCATGTCTGAAATTATAAAAAAAAAAAAAAAAGAAAGAAAGCAGCTATAGTGATGTAAATAAACCCATAACATGATTAAAAATTTATAAAAAATTTGGACAGAATAAACAGTTTTCTAAATTAACATTTTCTGCCTAAACCTAAAAAACAACTATCTAAAATGTCCATGTGCTGGATGGTAGCAACATGTAGTCAGATGTTGATGCTCTCTGCTTCCTAATGAAGTGTTTATGAAACCACAGTTACTTTAATTGCCCTCAGCTCGTCTGCGTCATTGAGCCTAAAGCAGTGTTGTGGTCAAGACCACCTAACCCGAGACCAAGACAAGACAAGACCAAGACCAGACTGTATCGAGACCGAGACAAGACCAAGACTTTTAGGGTCCGAGACCAAGTCAAGACCAAGACCGAGGGAAGTCGAGACCGAGTCAAGACCAAGACCAGCGCCAGTATGTGACAATAAAATGTGAAACGTGATCAAAATCACTAAAATTGATTTAAAAGACCCACATTCACATAAAAACACCTAGATATTAAACACACAGAACTGGAATAAACATAAAGATCTTTATTTAGTACTTCTGTGTAGTAATCACAGAATTTCAAGCTATTAAACAAAGTCGATCAAAATAGTATTTTCTCTGCCTTTCATGAACAGTACATACATTTATGTTGTTTTTAAATGTGCTATTTCAAAACAATGTGCAAATGTGTAAAACTGAAAAAATGCCAATCATTTCTCTTGTTTCTCTCTCATACACAGATTAAAGCTATATTATATAACTTTCCTTAAATAAATCCATATCTGTCACCAAGTTGCCTGACTTTTGTCAGTCCTAAGACCCTGTTGCTGAATCAGATGGTTTGTTTTTGACCAAGCAGTGTATTTCTCTAGTTGGCACTGGGAACATGAAGAAAAGGCAGAAGTGCTCAATATTTTCACAGCTTGTCGGTCTCATAACATACTGTCACAACATAATGACTTAAATATGTACGTAGCTTACCTTTCTTTGTGTTTTCTTTCAAGGTGTCGATAAAAATTGGACGTAGTCCCTACCGTCTCTGATAGTGAAGCACTGCAGAACTTACATTGCTCTGTATACTTTTTTCTCAATGTTGCTTTACAAATATATTCTTTGTGATTTTATTAGTCGAATTTTATAACCGATGATTTGGCTGACATCTTATCCCGTTCTCAGACAACCACTTGTGACTTTCAATCGAAGTACTGCAGGCCGTGCGCAGGTGAAAGGGGATGGGCGTGACAGAGGTAAAAAAAAACAAAAGAAAACCTGCATTTACCAATGAGACAGGTTATTGCTTGGATTTGAATCCAAGCATCCAATAAAAAGAAGAATCTTAAAGAAACTGATAATATTCTGATGATTAGCGTTATTTCCACAGTTGTGGTCTTGACCGGTCTTGAAATAAAATGCAGAGTCCTCAGCGCCCGAGACCAAATGCTCCAAGACCGATCTCGAGTACTACAACACTGGCCTAAAGTCTCTCGTCTTTTTTTTTTTACCATACTCCATAGATTCCCTGAGGTTCAGGCTCAGGTTTACAGTTCATCCAACACAATGGTGATAATTACAAGTGGTTGCACCTTTTTTTGTTCAGAGATGGATCTACAGGAAGTTAGGGGGAGCCAACTGGCCCTCTGCTGTAGAGGCTTGTACCTCCAGCTGCCCCCCACCCATGAGAAAAAAGAAAACAAACTAAGATTTGAGGAAAGTAGAATAAACGAGAGGCCAAGAGGGTCAGAGGGGAAGGGGGACACTAAAAATACAACAACTGAAGAAATTAGAGAAGATGATGTGAAGGATGTTACAATAAGTGCTGAAAATGATGAAGATTTCAGATTAAGAGAGGGAAAAAGAAGGCAGAGGAAACAGATGAAGACGAACAGGACGGGAGGGAATCCAGCCTATCCAACAGAGTCTGGTTTCTATTTATTTCCTCTATAACTTGCAGTGCGGTATAGATTGCAATCTCTATTTGAGACATTTTTCTGAATAGCACAACTATTATCACCTTCAAATGCACTCAACTGATGGCTGCTATCAGTCTTGTGCTGTGTTCCTTTGGATGTGTTGTTTATTCTATTTACATATACGAGATTTAGTTCCAGCATTGCCCTCCAGCCGGGACATTCTGTAACATCTATGCTCCTCCATGTAAAATGTTCTAGCTGTGCCACAGTTTCTGAAAGTTTGGGTACCCGCCATGTCCTGCTGGGTTATCAGCTCCTTACCATCATCAAGATTATCACCATTAAATTATCACCATTAAAGTTCCAGTAGACTTTAGCAACCAACACCAACATTTGGCATGGCTTCCCACTCATCCTGTAACTGTTTTATCAATAACTTTAGCACCTGTGCAGACACTTTGAAACGTTTATAAGACGTTGGGGCATTGTTAGCCACATGTTTCTCACCTATGACCACTAGAGGGAGGCATTGGCCATAAAAGGAGGAACAGTGAACCAATCTATTGTTCTGACCCTAATATACTTGGAGATCACAATATATGTCAGTCATTTCATCTTAAATTTGTTTGTCTTATTTTGTTGGTTTTTTGTTCTTACACGTAAAATATTGTGAAAAGTCAGTTAGTTGAAGTTAAAATGGTATCAAAAATGTCAAGGCACTGTTCAAAATGCTGTCATCTTGTGTCAGTAATCAGATGCGGTCCAATGAGGGAGTATCCGATGTCCTAATTAGATTTACAAACCCTGTGGCAGCCAGTGTTTCAGCCGTGGATTGAGTGACTCCTTCAAAATTCCCCACAAACGTTTCATATTACACGCTTCTTAAATATTTATGACTCTCAAGCAGCAGTGGCAGTCACTTCATCAAAGCAGGTGAAGTGGTCTGGGGTTCTCTTTCTGTAATTTCTCCTCAGTTTATACAGTGATGGCCCCAAAGAGGAGGTCAGGAGGGGTCCATGGATGTGTTGCAGCGCTTCCTCACATCATAGATATATATATATATATATATATATATATATCTCACTATCTAAATATTTTTTTTTCAAACTGAATTAATATTTGTTTTTGCTTTTATTTTTGTTTTTAATCATTCATTTTTATTCATATCTCAAAAGAAGACACCACAGTAAAAAACATCAGCATTCAAAGCTCTGAATTTCCAGCCATAATGTTCCAGCAGAATAACATCATTTATTGCTTTAGGATGTTCAAATGCAAATGTGAAAGTGCATTTGTATCTTGAATTTTACGGGTGATTTACACCTTTTCATATATTCATACAGACCAGTTTTCTGCATATCGTAAATATTCTGCTTAGTTAATAAAAGATTCATACAGTTTAGCTTGATAGTTTAACTTTATAGTTTATTAAACTTCATCTGAAAGCTCAATAACATTTTTTCGGATCCAGTGGTGACCAATGTATCTAAGCCTCCTTCTCCTTAGCGACATATGACAGCAATGGTAAACAGGTCAAGCCCAAGGACCCCAAAACTGATGGCGAGATGGAGCGGGGACCCCCTAATTATATATATTGTATGAAATTGTGTTATATCAAACTGGTCCTATAGTCACTCTATTACAGATGGAGTCATGTAACAAAATCATTTCTCCCTGGTATTATTAAAGTATTTCTCATTCTGATTCCTGGTTGATGGGACAGGTGTTGTGAATTAAACGGTACCGAGCTTGAAAGAGCTCCTGTCTGTCGCTGAATGTGTGCATTGATGACTGAAAGACATCTTCTGCCTCCATTTATCTGTTTACTACAGTGTGTTGAATTCATGCTAATGTGGATTTAAAGACATTTCAATTAGTGGAAAAAACTGCAGGGGGCACCCTAGGGTTCGCGGGCCCCCTGTTAAAGAACTCCGTTTTATAAAACAGCTCAGAAGCTTCGCAATGAATATTTGAATCAACCTGAAGGATTGACCAAAGAAAAGAAAAGAAAATCACAAAAACGCTCATGTGCATGTGTCTCCCATTTTTCCGCTATAATTTAGAGCCGCAACCTCCGACCAAAGCACTAATAAAGCTACCTGTCACGGGATCTTACGAGCTGCACCTTAACGCACCTCCATGGTGACGTCACGGGCGCTCACCGGGACGCCAGCAGTGCTTTCTGTCGATGCCTCTCTGTGCGTCCTGTGCGACAGCAGCGCGAGGAGACGCGGATAAACTTAGACCCTTTCAGAGCCGTATGAGGGAAAGAGGAGCTGAAACCCAACCGGGCCATCTGAACAGATAAAACGGTACAAACTTTAACAGCGTTAATTATTATCCAATAACTGCAGAAACTTCTTGAGGCTGTTTAATGGAAACGATTTGTCAACTGAAATGCACTTTTTTGTTATATTATATTATTGCAGTTTTCTGGAATATAACGGTTCAATTTAGTCTTCAGTAAAAGTAACCCTGTGATCTTGCTGCTTTGGAAAAATATTACAGCATTCGCCTTTCATTCACTGTGGATTCATGGCCTGCTTCCTCTTCTGATCATGTTTTATTGCACAGTCTTTCTCTAAATCTTCCTCAATAATCAGAGTTTATCTGGACCCCATGCTTTATATCTGCTATATAAAATTGTGATCTTGTTTCCATGTGTTTTTTTTTTTTTTTCCTCCCAGTATTCACTCCAATCCAGTTCCTTTTCCATGCACCCTGGTGCAGTCAGGAAACAAGTGGCAGGAAAGAGGAGGTGTGTTTGTGTGTGTCCTGCTTTAACTCGAGCCAGTGTCCATACATGCATATTTTCTGTCTTCTGATTTGTATACTCTTCAGAGTGATGGCTGGCTGACTTGGGTCCAACTTGAAGCCTATCACCTCTCTGTCTGGATTAGGGTCAAATACTAAGAGGATTACTATTTGGGTTGCAGAGTCAAAGTTTCTCAGGGAGATCTGATTGTGTCTTTCTGCAGAGTTTAGATGTCTTTTCTAGCCATTGAGGCAGATTTCACTTCACTGTATGTTATATGAAAGAAAATGACGTTGAAAAAGCTGTTGTCATATATTAATACTATTTACACCTCTTTGTAAGCCTTTTCAGCTGTTTGGCTATCCTAAGTTGACAAACTAAAGGGATCAAAGTTATGAACTTTAGCATAACTTTTTTTCTTATCCACAATTTAACATAAATAGCGCCTCCAAAAGCCTTCCCCCACACAGCCTTGATCTACCACTTCAAGGCTGATCATGTTTAAATGTGGTTCTCTGATTAACTGCATATAATGTTTAGTTTCAGTTAGGAAAAACATTAAAGGCTTAATTTATCTACTTTAGTTTCCGTTTTGGGTTAAGTTTTTGCCTGGAATGAGTTGATGGTATGTTCTATCGGTTTTTATTGCTGCCGTTCTGTTTTCTTTTATTGACTTCACATTTTGTGTTGTTATCAGTAGACTTTTATAAGTTACTGTAAAGACTTCAAGTTCCTTATTGTACCCGGTTTTGGTTTAGTGGGTGATGGATCCTTGGATATCTTCCCTGTGCTTTGTCTGCTGGCCTACGTCAGAAGAGATATGTTGTAGCAGGAGTCAGGTGATGGTATCAGTGAATGTCAATGTTTAATGTTGCTAACATTATTGTCACACTATTCTTTTTGTAGAAGGTCATTTTAAGGTACTTTAAAATAAAGAGCCTCAAATTTTCTAAAGGTTTATGAATGTATTACCTCTTTAATCCAATAGTACACTGCTGCTTAACTGACTAAAAGAAAATAGATGCCCTTTTTACATGCCTCCAATATAAACTAATTTAACAATAGGAATATATTTTGGATTGCTAAATGAATGTTTTCGAAATAAAAACTGAAAATATGTCAGTTTTTATTTCCTCTGGTCACATAACAAACTCCATCCTACGTCTTTGTCGTCCTAATATCTTAATGACTAACCTGACTCCGCCAGATGGATTTGCTGGATTTGCTCCGCATATCCATCTGAAAACCTTCCGTTGAAGTAATTTTGGGAAGGGGCGAAAATACTGGTTAGCTGATTGGCCTATGTTGGTGATAGACGGGCCAAATAAACCAATCAGATCAACGAAGCATATGACGTACTAACAGAGCGACGACGAAAACACAACCACAAGCCAGGCTGCTCTTGCCGAAACCAGTCGGAAGAAGAGCAAAAACATCTTTTCCTCTGAGAAAAGCCTCCAGAGCAGTGTTTTGCTCTTCTTTCAGTGAAGAAATACTCTGTAATTCCGATAAAACTTGCTCGATAGCCACGCTAACCCTAGTTTCATCGGCTGAAGCCGCCATGTTCTTTAGACTGAACTGTCACGCTTCTCGTTGCGTCACACCTCAACCCGCCTCAAAGCCAACGCTGATTGGACGTTGACAGAAATCAGGAAAGCAAACAATGAAGACCAACATGTAAGGAAGCCAGGGTGTGGTCAGTTTGCTTTATTGTTTCTGTCTTTCTGTCACTTTTATCTGTCTGAATCCCTTTTACCAGTACTATGCCATGTTTATCAAGTGTTAGCAGACTTTCGGTTTGTTATATCAGACGCAACTTGCACGGTGTGTTGATGTCTTTACGTTGCGCTCAATGGTATCATGTAAATTGGTGGATCGACCTGGGTCTGGTGTTCCACAGCATGCTGATGAAAGCCTAGGCGGTTTTAACACAGGTCGCCTGTCGAGTCATTTGACCTGGGTAGGCACGAGTCAGTGAGCTGTTCCCACTGCCATTAAAAGTGATGGTTCCCAGGTTTAAAGGTTGTTGTTTTCTCGGTCTTTGGGAAAGGGCTATCAGTGTTACAAGTTCTAAGGTGCAGAAGGGGAGCAGGTGTTTTAAATTTGGTGCTATTGCTCCACTTGAATTTTAGCATAGCACCTTATAGCAAAGGGTTGTAATGATGTGAAAGCAAATAATGTTGCCCAATATAAAGATGGCTCAGGCTATAAGATTGCTAACAACCTGAGAGCTCATTAGAGGACTGGGTGGTTAACCAAACACGTTCAGTGAACATGCTCATTGTCGTATCCAGAGGTTTTCTTTTGAAAATTGACTTTTTAGTGCTACCAGCTTTGCTGCAGCATTTGAAGGGTTAGAGGTCATCTGCGTCGGCACTCAGACTTTACGCCTTATACTGCATATATTTTGTCTGCATGCTTGCCATCCCAAAATGAAGCCTCTTTTAGAGATGATCCTCCGGAAAGCCCATAAACAGTTTGCTGACAACAGTAGATCAAGGACATGGATTACTGGAACTATGTCCTGTGGTCCGGAGAGAGAGAGAGAAAGGTAACCCTCTTTGATTCTGATTGTGTCTAGCTTATTTGTCAGTAAGTAGGTAAGGAGTAGAAAGACAAGTAGGTCATGCCTACAGAAAGTCATGGCAGCGGGAGTGTTACAGGTTGGGGCTGCATGAGTCCTTCCAGTTGTAGTGAACTACAGTTCATTGAGGCAAGCATGAATGTGAACACCCACTGTGACATACTGGGGCAGGAGCTCCTACTTATAGATACTGGGCCAAGGGGCAGTATTTCAACATGCTAACTACTGCAGACACACCTCAAAGATGACCATCACCTTGCTAAAAGAAGTGAGGGTAAAGGTACTGGAGTGGCCAAGCATGTCTCCTAATTTATACTCCACTGCATATCTGAGGAGCATCCTCATATGGATGGTTGAGGAGTGTGAGGTCTCAGACATCCACCAGTCACAGACATGGGGAGAGGATTCCAGTGGGAACATGCAAAGCTTCTACTTTTCAAGAGAGTTTAGAGAGATCTGGAAAATATTTTCATCTCAAAAAAATTATATTTGGGGCACAATTTTCCCCCTGAACACCAGACGTCATTTAAATGTTGTTTTATAGGCTAAATCTGGTCAGTCCATCATAGTCTTGATTTAATCCAGAAATAGTTGTGCCAAATGGACTGTTTTTGATTGTTCTGATTTTGCTCCACTTTGGCTCAATAATAGATGTTGAAAAGTGTTTTCAATGATCTGAAAATTACGTCTTTTCAACTTTCATTTTCCAACCAAATGTAGACTTTCAATGTCTTTTCAACCAATTTTTGCTCCGTGGGTGGACATTTGGTGCCAATGTCTTGAGATATTAAAGGTTTCATATTAAGCTATTGATTTAAGGTAAAACTACCTCCTTTATTGAGTAGTAGTTTTGTGGGCAGAGATATTCAACTGGTCTGGCCTTGGATGATATGAACAGGTTAATAGTTGGACTAAAGCTGAATTAGAGAGAACAGATGTAATGCTCTAACACCTACACTATACCTACTTGTTTCTTGAGGGGTTGCTGGGTGACTGGTGCCTACCTCCAGGGGACGTTGGGCAAGAGGCAGAGGGCCACTGGTCAGCAGTCCATCACAGGGCCAACAAACACATGTTGATTTCTAAATGCAATTAACTGAAGGCAAGTTAATTTACATAATGCATCTCAGGAGCAAGGCAAAGGGCTGTACATAAACAAATCATAATAGGGAAACATCGAGGGAAGAACAGTGTAGTAGCAGGGTATTAGAGAAGACAAAAAAATGAATAAAACTGAGTATTAAAGGTGATTAAGGGATCAAATGATTAGAGAAAATGAATAACAAAATGAGCGTTAAAGTGAACATGGAGGCAAGGCAAGGCTATTTATACTATCATTTCCCTCTTAATATAACCCTTGCTTTAAAACCTGGGGGATTTTTAAACATTTCTCCCTGCAAAGAAGGGATTTCCTGGAACTTTTGCATCATCTGCAAGTTAGAAATATGCACACATAATGTGGTCAACTTCATATAACTAGGGGTGTCAATCTTTAAGCCTTTTCACATCTGGACAAAGAGCCAGATGCTTTCCTGGGCACGTCTCTAACCTTCCCCCTAACCTCATGTTTGGGGAGCCCCTTGTCACATTCCATTTAACCTGTTAAGGTTATGGTTGAAACGGGTGTACCTGGAGAGAACCTAGCCATGCAAGAGGAGATATGGAAACTCCATGCAGAAATATGCCAACCAAGACTGATTATTGCAACAGCATACCAGCTAGCTGCATCACCATAAGGCCAAGCTTTACGACTGTTTTCATATTTTCAATTGATATTTGTCATTGAAGAAAATGCATTAGCCCCCATTATTTAGTTGAGTGGCTGCTAGAACAATAATGTTTTATTTGTTTTTTGTTTTTAAGGTTGTAACTTTCTGTATAAGCCTGGTTAACTGTTACTGATTTTCTTCATTCAAATGGGCATGTTGGGTCACTTGAGGTCCTGTTGTCCCCTTGAGGGATGGCAGGAACCCTGCAGGGGATATTTCCTGCCATACTGGGCTGGGGGAAATCCTCTCTTATAAGATCAGTGGGGTAATAAGGAGTTAATGGAAAACAAGGCAGACCGCAGCAGCTGCTCAGCTCAGGTCCCTCTCAGATAATGCAAAAAACTGGGAAATGTCGCTGTTGATCAATTTGTTTTTCACATCAAATTTTGGAAACTTGTTGCTACTGTGATAAAGTGTATTTGTGACTTACAATATATTGTAAAATACAAACAAAAGCACTGTAATGTAATGTTAATGTGTATAATTTTAAAAGGCACAGAATAGATGTTATTCTGTCAGAAATCACCATGTTAGACTTTTGTGAGCAGCTGTATTGACTTTGATCAGCTGTGCAGCTTAGATGTAAGACTGAAGGACTGAATGTTGATCTGATCAAGCTTTGGATGTTTATTTTGGATGCTAAGAATCAGGCTCCATTTTAGGAACTGACATAAGAAAAAAATGCAAATCTGTGTCTAACTTTGCATATTTGTATGAAAGAAAGGCTCTTTTTCTTTGTGTTGCCCACCTTCCTCTTTCTGTCCCTCTCTCCATAGTAGTGTGCCTGCGCTGACTGGAGGTAAGCCATGGAGGATGGGAAGCCAGTGTGGGCGCCCCACCCCACAGACGGGTTCCAGCTGGGAATGATCGTTGACATAGGAGCCGATACGCTCACCATAGAACCACTGAACCAGAAGGGCAAGGTAGGTCATCGCACTTAAACCGACTCTCGGTTTACGAGGAAGTTTCCCTCTGGATATTCAGTGAGGAAGATCGTGTGCATTGGTATGGAGGATAAAAAGTGCCAAAATTAAATAAATGAGTACAGCATTAAATAAATAATTAAATGTGTCAATAATTAATTAAATGTGGAATTAAATAAATAAATGTATCATTCATTAATTAAAACCACGTCACGAATATAAAGTGCCATTATTAAATAAATAAATACAGCGATAAACAATTAATTAAATGTGTAATTCATTAAATAAATAAGGAATTAAATATATAAATGTCATTAATTTAATAAAATATGTCTTAATTTTATTTAAAAAATATATGTAATTATTTCAGTGTGCATTTAATTATTTCATGGTCCTGTATCGCAGTGCATCGAAACCATTAAAAGAATCTGTCAAACTCACCCATCAAAG
The DNA here is from genome assembly GCA_030533445.1 of Cyprinodon diabolis. NCBI lineage: Eukaryota > Metazoa > Chordata > Actinopteri > Cyprinodontiformes > Cyprinodontidae > Cyprinodon > Cyprinodon diabolis. Next base: position 5,502,647 of record CM060080.1, read on the forward strand.
TTAGGGGGCGGGGTTAACGCAAATCGAGTCTCTGTAATCGATTTGCTTCGCCTTAATGTGCAGGGTGACCAATCAGGTGTTAGATAACCGCCCCCTAACTTTGATGGGTGAGTTTGACAGATTCTTTTAATGGTTTCGATGCACTGCGACACAGGACCGTGAAATAATTAAATGCACACTGAAATAATTATATATATTTTTTTAATAAAATGAAGACGTATTTTATTAAATTAATGGCACATTTATATATTTAATTCCTTATTTATTTAATGAATTGCATATTTAATGAATTGCTTATCGCTGTATTTATTTATTTAATTGTGGCACTTTATATTAGTGACATGGTTTTAATTAATGAATGACAAATTTATTTATTTAATTCCACATTTAATTAATTATTGACACATTTAATTATTTATTTAATGCTGTATTTATTTATTTAATTTTGGCACTTTTTATCCTCCATAGTATGGTTGGGGTTTCTGCTCTTTAAATCAAAAGACTCATCACTCTGCTCTTGGTCGTATTACAATCATAGATTCTCACTTGTAAATAATTTCTGTCGGTTTTTATGCAGCTTTCCTTCAGCTGGTCTCCAGTGTGATATCAGACTGGAAGGCGTCGGTAAAACAATGTGCAGAGTGGAAGAAACACGAGAGACCACATGTACAGAAACATAAATAAGTAAAGAGTAGCAGCAGGTGTGCTGATAGTGTTGCCTGGAGAGAGGGCAGCTCATTAGGAGGTAAAGGCCACCTGTTACACCTGAGTCACCTCAGGCCCACAACAAGCAGCCGTCTGATGTTTACAGCGTCTCCCACTGCAGCAGCAGCAGCAGCTTCTTCTTCTGTAGTCAGAAGGTTTTTTTTTTTTCCCTCTTGACTAAAAGGCTCCATGCAGGAACGGCAGTTCACTGACTGCTTTAATGATTTCTGTCTGTTTAGCTTGATATTAACAGACTGTTGTTTACCTCCTGTAGAGAATTTAATTTATATGCGCAGATTTTCAATGTTTACCCGTTAAATAGCTTAAAGTTTTTTGCTTTTAGTTGGTTTTAGTGAAACTGCTTGAAGAACTCAGTAGCTGCATGGCCCCTCTCAAACCTATTGCCAGTCGGCTGGTAAATAGAAGGTTATTACACCGTAGCTTAAATGGTTATTATTACATAAATTTAAAACACACTAAATAAAATTACATTAGGGGAACACTGATGTTTGCAAAGAGCTCAACCAATCAGTGAAAGTCAAATAAAACGTTGTAATATCTTGCAAAATATATTATTTCATCACCAGCTGATGTTGCCTTCATGCTGGATGTAAAAGCAGTTAAGTACTTTCTTCCTTTTCATTAGATGTTGTGCTGTTGGCCCACACTTTGTATGATACTTCAAAATACTAAAGTATACGGATACTTCGTCATTGTTTTATACAAAAGAATGCGTAAATTAGGGTTTTCTTAAAGCTACTCCAGACAATTATGTGCTAAATTAGTTTAGTTACCCCACAAGAATTAAAGAAAAATTATAAAACGGAAATCCGTGTTGTAATTCAGTCATTGTTGCAGGTCAGGTTTTCTGCCTTTGTGTCGATTTCTTTTCTGTAAATACAGATATTTAATTAAAATAAAAGATCCACCAATGACCTTGTAACCAGTCGGCCTCAGCAGATCGCCACTCACACTGAATCTGGTTCTGCTGGAGGTTTCTTCCTGTTAAAAGGGAGTTTTTCCTCTCCACTGTCGCTACAAGCATGCTTAGTGTGAGGGATTGCCTTCCAGTCAATGAGTCGATCCAATCAACTGGTTTTCCTTAGATAGAAAACTTTGAATCAATTTGACTGGATGATCTAGTTGAATTGTTAAGTGCCTTGAGATGACATGTGTTGTGAATTGGCGCTATAGAAATAAACTAAATTGAATTGAATAAAAACCCAGATACAGGTTATCTGATTATTAGAATATCACATAGTATGAACTAAAATTGAACTTTTAAGACAGAAATTTTGTGTTGCTATTGTTTAGTTGTCTTCGCATTCATGGGGAAAAAAATGCTATAGAAGCTAGCTAGCTATATGGTGCTGTATCCAAAGCTATAAAAGGAAAGTTTTGTTGGAGAAAAAAATGTTAGATGTTCATTGTTTGTAGTCAGATCTTCAAAAGCTGCCTCAGACAGACCTGTCCAGGACGGAGCTCCAGTTTGTGGTAAATCCAACCAAAATCAGAGACTTTTCAGCAGATTTCAGGGAAAATTTAGTTTTTCTGTTTTATGAGCTATAAAAAAAATCATCGAACCTTAAAAAAGAAATAAAAAATGATCAGATATGTAACTGAATGTTTAAAATAGATTAAATTAATATATCTGAAAATTAAATAAATGTGCCTTTTTAAAACCCCTATTTTATTTCTTTTTACTTGTATGTGGAATTGACAAGTAAAATGGAAACTAAGGCACAGCAGAACTAAGCTTTGTTCACTGTATGTTTTAAGGAAAGCTAAGCTGCTGGATTTACATATTTTACATCAGATATTTTGTTTAATTAGTTCTAGAGAAGCTGGTGTGGCGTCATTTATTCCAGCTTTACTGCTTTATGAAAATTATTGATTTGCAAACCACCTGCTTGTGTTAATCCAGCTTATAAAATTTTCTCTGAATATAATTTTTTTTTTAAGATGAATTAAAAAGCATATTCGTTTGTAAAGATTTCTACCAGACAGACAAATATTCTTACATTTTTTGTTTTGTTTTACAAGTTCTCCCATTCATGTCCCCCTTTTCCCAGCAGACTCATTAGTGCTTCTGTTTTTGCATCAAATTTTACTGGTTAGACATTATTCACACAGTTGTTAGTGCGGCTGACCATGTCTGTGTTTGTGTTTATGATCGCTGGCTCCCAGTGGTAATAAACCATGCACCATTGTGCTTTGGATTATGTTTATTTGACAAGCAATTAATATAAAATTGGGATGGTGCAAATCATTAAATATAATGGAAACACAAGCAATTACTGCAAGGAAAAAAAAAAAACAAATAAATGAAGACCTTGATTGATTTGTCTGTTAATATATATATATATTTTTTAAATGTTGGAGTCAGTTGACCAGGAGAAGAGCAGCCTTATTGTTTCCTGTGAGCTTCATCATCGTCTTCTCCCAGCCTCATACACACAGACTCAGTCAGGTGTTCAGATCTTGTTGCTCTCCCTCCAAATAATTTATCACATTGCCATGTCCCTCGCTTGTTTCTCTCGCAGTCGTCGCGTTCCATTGAGTTTATTTCCATTGACTCAGACTCAGAAACAATAGAGTGTGGGCAGCAGTAATTAACACACTGAACATCATTACAGCCATCTTTAATAATGATACGTCTGTCAGGGTTTGGCCTTTTTCATTTGCTTTTCTCCATTTTTAACTCATAGATCTTGCTTTTCAAACAGATCAAAATGTTTCTCAGTGACGAGTAAATGTTAAATAATCTATTAGTGAAGTAAACAGAAAATATTCAGTGTCTAATTGAACCAACTGCACCTTTTGCTTGTTTTCTGTCTTGGAAATGCCATGGTGTAAACGCTGCCATTACTGATGTGGTTCATGTTACAGACGCTTCTTGCTCCGATGAGCCAGGTCTTCCCAGCAGAGGATGACGTCAACAAAATTGTCGATGACAACTGTAAGTCTGTTTGTTGTTTTTTCGGTTTATTTATTTATTTTTAATGCAAGTTTGCCTTCATAATTTGTTCTTTTTTTCTCTCTGCAGGTTCTCTTATGTACCTAAATGAAGCCACTCTCCTCAACAACGTCAAAGTCCGATACAATAAGGACCATATTTACGTACGTTCTTTTCTCAGGTTCACTAAAAAAACTTATGAAACCATAGTTAACACACTGACGTTTTATTCAACAGAAATTTTGGGGCTAATTTTCCATTCATAATCTTTGCAAAGTTTGTTCTCCTGATGCTGATTTTTCATTTATTTGATTTCTCTTTGAGATCTACAATATTAAACAATATAAGTGCAGTTCTCCTATCAAAGACTTTTATATCTTTTAATCCAATGTTTTTTTTTCAAACTCAGTTGATAAAGAAGAGAATAAATAAATTGATAATTGGTAGACGACCTAGATTTATAGATTTAGATGAAGATAGAGATTTATGGATTAGAGATAGAGATTAGCAAGCAAGGGAAAATTAACAAATTATGAATAGTAGAAAAAGAGTCAAGTAAATAAAAGTTAATTCTAATAGTTTCTAGAGTGGGATCCTCCATCTGGGTTTTATACAATGAAAATTTTGGAAATTAATCAGAATTTTAGTTTGTCTATTATGTTTTTTTAATGATTATTAGACTGAATTAATATGAACAATGATCAACCTGAACTTTGAAAATAAAGGCTGCTAATGAAAACTAAAAGAACTAAAAGTTAAGGATTTCCAAATTCAACTTTTTTTTATTTCCAATACGATGTCAATGTTGCAGTTTCAAGTGTTGACTGATACGATATCATCCCCGTATCGTAATAACATAGATATATACTTTTATTACTTAATGCTATTATTTTTTTATTTTAACCACAGCATTAGAAAAGGCTTGATCAGGTGATATTACTCAAGCAGAGAGAGATAATTTATAAGAATATTGGCATGGAAACATCAATCCATGAACAACAAGAGCTTTAAATAGAGCACAGTATCGAATATCTTAGATGTAGGCCGATTTTTTTCTGATACTTTGTTGGTTTTATTTGGATGGTATTGGAGGGATTTAAAAGAAAAGAAAAAAAGTTTTTTTTATTTTTTTTATTTCATTAAGGACATCCTTAATGAAAAGGTCTAATTGATCTAACTCATTAAGCCTTCCTTTCTTGGTGTCGAATTCTTGCTCTCTTTCTGCTTCGCAGGTTGAAGGAAGCATAAAAATATCTAAACATGTTGAAAAGGCTGTTAGTTTAAAACAGCTTCTTACTCGCCTTCTGACTTAATTTAAAACAGTTTACTGATATCAATTGTAGCTAATATCCCTCATTTACAACAGGGTAAGAGTTCTCTTTCAGGTCAGGTATGGTGTGTTAACTGATCAGAAAAGGATTACATTTTTGAGGTTCCAAACAGTTCCTGTATTTATCTCTATGTTATCTCAATATTACTGGTTATTCAGATTAAGTTGCAGGTTGTAGAGCTGAGAGATTAGATCCCTGTTTTCGACTCCCTTGGGAGGAATGACCAGGTGGTACTGCGGGGAGGTCAAATACGGGTCAGACTGGGAAACCCTGCCTTCACCTCAGTTACTTAAGAAATTAGAAACAGGTGGTAGATAAAAAATTCATAACATGATAAAGGTTCACAGTGTTTTGTTAGTTTTCAGGCATCTATTTCACCTGTTATTGTTTTTTACTTTTGTTTTTTAGTAGTCTAAATGATGCATCATGGTGACACTAATTTTGCTTTGTATTTCTTGCAGACTTATGTGGCAAATATCCTGATAGCTGTTAATCCTTACTATGAGGTACCAAAACTCTACGGTCCTGATGCCATCAAGTCCTACCAAGGAAAATCCCTGGGAACTCTGCCACCCCACGTCTATGCTATAGGTGAGGGCTCACACCTGTAAGGCTGAGCTGCATTGTAAAGGTTAATGTTTTCAAAACCGGCATGCAAACTTTGAACTTCCTGCCAACAACTGCTATTGGCACCGAGCAGCCATGCAGCAGAAACATGCACACAGACAGCAAGAAGGGAAAAGATTCAGTCTAAATCCATTTATGAAAGACTTCTCACCCAGGTGTTATTGTTGGTTAGTTGCTATAAATCTATATGTTTTTTTCTATATTTTGGTTAGCACATGTAATGAGCATGCATAATAACAAATTCTATAATCTGCCTTAAATCTGCTTTGTTTTAGCGGATAAAGCCTACAGAGACATGAAGGTTTTAAAGATCAGCCAATCCATCATAGTGTCTGGTGAATCTGGTGCTGGAAAGACAGAAAACACAAAGTTTGTTCTCAGGTACCGTATACATGTACCTCCACATGAATCAGTTTCCTTTTCCCTGACGAATCCTTTCTAATTCAGTGTGTTTATATCGGGGTGTCTGTTTCTCTAACAGTTAAGCAGAGCTTTACAAAACAGTTTCTATTCCTTACAACATTTTTCCATAGAGTAATGATACAACCATAAGCTTTCAGGTATTTTATTTGGATTATATGTCTTCACCAAGACAAAGTGGTAAATTGTCATCGGGGAAGATGAGCAATTGTTAAATGTTTAAAAAGAATATAAATAAAAAAATTGAACAGTGCATTTGTGTTTTAACTTGTTTTCTGTTATAATATGGCTGTCCTCTTAGATTAAATTAGAGAAAAAACAGCATCCTAAAGTACAAGAACCACAACAAACAGGTTAGGAAAGAAAGCTGTGGGGAGGTGTAATGGTGTGTTCACGCTAAAAGTCTTTTGGGCATCAAAGAATCTGATTTACATGCAAAGTCTATGGGGGACGCAGTCGAGAGGTCCAGAGGGTCAGTAACCTGACTCCGCCAGATGGATTTGCTCCGCATATCCATCTGGAAACCTTCCGTTGAAGAAATTTTGGGAAGGGGCGAAAATACTGGTTAGCTGATTGGCCTATGTTGGTGATAGACGGGCCAAATAAACCAATCAGATCAACGAAGCATATGACGTACTAACAGAGTGATGACGAAAACACAACCACAAGCCAGGCTACTCTTGCCGAAACCAGTCGGGAGAAGAGCAAAAACATCTTTTCCTCTGAGAAAAGCCTCCAGAGCAGTGTTTTGCTCTTCTTTCAGTGAAGAAATACTCTGTAATTCCGATAAAACTTGCTCGATAGCCACGCTAACGCTAGTTTCATTGGCTGAAGGCGCCATGTTCTTTAGACTGAACTGTCTCGCTTCTCGTTGTGTCACACCTCAACCCGCCTCAAAGCCAACGCTGATTGGACGTTCGTTTGGTGAACGGCTCCAAATTTTCTTCAACTCCAGACTGATCTGCGAGTGAAACCTTGAAAGCTCGTGAGATCAGGATGGTCTCACGAGGCTAGAGGGTCAGAGCTTCCAAAGGAACTTTTGCTGCTTTACACCAGAGGAGCATCAGCCAATCAGCAAAGCTAATGCAGGAGTTTTTTGGGGGGAGACAGACACTATATGCATGCTATTATCACTTCTGCAGAGCTGTTTGTATATGAAAAGGAAATAGAGTTAAACTTTATTTAAAAAAACAAAAAAAAAACGGGAGAATGGATTGTTATGTACAAGAAAAAGGAGCAAGCTCTGATCATTATTGCTGCACTCAAACTATGGCGTAACAGTTTATAAATACCCAAATTAACTGAAAAATGTTCAAACCTACCAACCAGAACTACCAGTTCGTATATTCTGGTAGTTGTAGTTTAACACAACACTTAAAGACCCTTTATATTCACTTCCAGGCACTAAATTGCAGAAATCCCCCAAATCCTGCAGCTGAGAGCTTTCAGAAGGGATTTCCTACGCTGTAGGTGTAGGTACCAGATCTGCTCAGGGCCTACACATGCCAGGGAAGTTACAATATGATTGGCTGAATGTTGCCACATGACCTGTAACATTGTGGTTGCCCAGAAAATGGTAATAACAATTCAGCGTTCATGTGCTGAGTGGGGATTATCTGTAAGGTTAGCGTGTCAAGTGTGTTGGTTCAAGTAACTGCAAGATCGTGGTATAATGGGGGAGAGCTGGGTAGCGCTATGTGTGTTTAAAAGCTAAGAGGTGAGCCTCTTTTAGCTTGGTCACTTAGCCATATTAACATAGCCTCGTGAAACCATCCTGATCTCGTGGGCTTTCAAGATTTCACTCGCTAATCAGTCTGGAGACTCTTTTTTGAAATTTTGGAGCCGTTCACCAAACGAACGTCCAATCAGCGTTGGCTTTGAGGCGGGTCGAGGTGTGACGCAACGAGAAGCGCGACAGTTCAGTCTAAAGAACATGGCGGCTTCAGCCGATGAAACAAGCGTTAGCGTGGCTATCGAGCAAGTTTTATCGGAATTACAGAGTATTTCTTCACTGAAAGAAGAGCAAAACACTGCTCTGGAGGCTTTTCTCAGAGGAAAAGATGTTTTTGCTCTTCTCCCGACTGGTTTCGGCAAGAGTTTGATCTATCAATTGGCTCCTCTTGGTCGTCGCTCTGTTAGTACGTCATATGCTTTGTTGATCTGATTGGTTTATTTGGCCCGTCTATCACCAACATAGGCCAATCAGCTAACCAGTATTTTCGCCCTTTCTCAAAATTACTTCAACGGAAGGTTTCCAGATGGATATGCGGAGCAAATCCAGCAAATCCATCTGGCGGAGTCAGGTTAATATTAACAACCGTTTGAATTAGAATCTGTGTGCATTAGATTAATTATTGGGCTGCATATAATAACTACACATTGTCACTCCCAACTCCTCATATATTGACGCTTGGTACCTGAGCACAGAGTAACATTTATATGGGAAGGGTATAATATTGCTGTTTTTTTTTATTTTACTTATTTTATTCTTTCTTTTTATATTATATATTTTTTTGCTCTATTGTTTAGAGCAAAAAAAGTTTAGGTTTAAGGGTTAGGGTAAGGGATGGGTTAGCAATAAGATTATACGTCACAGCTCATGGAAACATTTTAAGAAGTTCCCTCTACAACCTGTCATGAACCCCCGCTTTTACGCATATTTACCCACACTTCTGGACCAGCTGTCTTTGTCTTTCAACTCTAGAGGTTGGAAAAATAAATTGCCTGTACACACACTGACCACCGAGTTATGATGTTAGGATGGCCCAGTTAAATTACAGCACTACAGAGATGCTTTCCATCCAGTCGTACTTGGTTACTATTTTACAAACTCTGAAGGGCAAAAAGCGTAGTCTCCAGATGTAGCTGTAGCATAAGGTGTTTAGTCAAAGTCTTGACTTAGAAGGGTTGAATTCAAATGCATGCCTCTCATTTCCGATTTTTCTACTTGTAAAAAGAAAAGTTATCATCTTTAAGGAATTATTTTCCTTCCTCTTCATAATTATGCACTCATACTGTATGTGGTGGTTTATTGCTCAGCATCGAATAAACAAAATTAGAATTTGGCATTATAAAATGTGAAAAAGGTTGAAGGCCTACCTGTGCATGGGACTGTATTTTAACCAGGAGCATTGTTTCAACAACACTATTATTAGGTCATTATTATGTTATATGTTATTTCATTTTATGTCATTAAACAACATCTTACTAAAACTAACTAAACACAGATTAAGTTAATCTTTTATTGAACAAACTTCATGAATTATTTTAAATCTGGACTTCTACAGTCTTAAGTTGCTCCTTTGGCTGTAAGAGTGCAAACCAAACAGAGAAATATTTACATACATAAAGAACACATGGAGAAAATAAAATCTGCTGTAGCCTTAAAATGGAAAATCATGTTCAAAAGAAAACACTACTCCTCTGACAGCTGCGATAATATTTGCAAAATAACAAGCTGCGCCTGAAATAATGTTGTCCTTTATACGTATGACTTTATTGACACAGCATTACTGCTTTGCAAAGTAAACTTCTGCGCCATCTGTGCTTCTTTGTGAACCCCCTGTAGGTACCTGACAACAACATATGGCAGCGGTCAAGATATTGATGAAAGAATTGTAGAAGGTAATCTTTCACCATGTTGCTGATAGATTATAGGTCTGATGACGTCATTCTGATTGTTCTTTTTCTGCATTATACAACAGCCAATCCTCTTCTGGAGGCGTTTGGAAATGCAAAAACTGTTCGGAATAACAACAGCAGTCGCTTTGGGAAGTTTGTAGAAATTCACTTTAATGACAAGGTAAGTCTTGGTGGCTGATTTCTTTTCTTTTTTCTGATTGACAATCCTATTAAAACGTGACCTTTCTTGTGTGTCATTAGAATGCTGTTGTGGGTGGATTCGTCTCCCATTACTTGTTGGAGAAATCCAGGATCTGTATGCAAAGCAATGAGGAGAGGAACTACCACATCTTCTACAGGCTTTGTGCCGGGGCGTCCGAGGACCTGAAGAAGACTTTACACCTGGACTCTCCTGATAAGTTCAGGGTCAGTGTGTAAAGACAAGACAAGAGTGCTGACGAAATGACAGGAGAAAAAAAAAAGATTCCTTTTTACATGCTGTGCAAAAGTGTTGATATTCTGGAACCTTTGAAATATTTTGTGACGTTAAGAACAAAGAAGGCCTGAATCAATACTTTATAGAACTTCCATTCATTGCAGCAACAGCTTCAGTTCTTTTGGGGTTATACTCTACATTTTAAAAATGTTCAGATTGGATAGCGATCATTAAATATTTTACAAGACATTCTCAGGGGGATTTTGGTCTGGACTTTAAGTAGACCATTTAAATACATGTTAATACTTTTACCTGCACCACTCCATGTTTTTTCTCAGGATGTGCCTTCAGAGTGATCATTCTGCTATCCCTGTCTTAAAGGTATAGTGGAGAATGTTCTTTTTCCGGTTGGATCATCAGAATAAATGGTCCTCTTAATTGTCAATCATTCTGGTGATATGTTTAAGTAAGGTCATCCTATGTGCTCCTCCCCATTTTCACTTACCGGTGGTGAGTCTGACGTAGTAGACTCGTGAGACCATCCTGATCTCGCGAGCTTTCAAGGTTTCACTCGCTAATCAGTCTGGAGACTCTCCGTTAAAGAAAATTTGGAGCCGTTCACCAAACGAACGTCCAATCAGCGTTGGCTTTGAGGCGGGTTGAGGTGTGATGCAACGAGAAGCGCGACAGTTCAGTCTAAAGAACATGGCGGCTTCAGTCGATGAAACTAGCGTTAGCGTGGCTATCAAGCAAGTTTTATCGGAATTACAGAGTATTTCTTCACTGAAAGAAGAGCAAAACACTGCTCTGGAGGCTTTTCTCAGAGGAAAAGATGTTTTTGCTCTTCTCCCGACTGGTTTCAGCAAGAGTTTGATCTATCAATTTGCTCCTCTTCATATGATTGATTGGTTTATTTGGCCCGTCTGTTACCAACATAGGCCAATCAGCTAACCAGTATTTTCGCCCCTTCCCAAAATTACTTCAATGGAAGGTTTCCAGATGGATATGCGGAGCAAATCCATCTGGCGCAGTCAGGTTACTGACGTAGTGGAATAATTGCAAATTTTCTTTTGAAAAGTAAGTTTGTATGAGCAATGCAAACAGCAACTTTTAAACAGAGCGTGCACAAGGGGAAATGGGCTCGTGCGTGCTCTTGCACGTGTTTATAAGGCGTTCCCTCTCATGAACGGGTAGGGGGTTGTGCATGTCCATTTTTTTTTTAAAGGTGGAAAGAGCGTGTGATCACGAAGATCCTCCACTATACCTTTAAGTTTAAAGCTTCTTACAGGGTTTCCAGGATTGCCCTGAATTTATCTCCATTTATTTTACACTAATTCAGAGCCTCCCTACAACTTCTAACCTCCACCAATAGGTTTTATTATACGGACGCTTCTGCTTGTAGGGAAAACAATTAATTTTGGTCCCCTTCTTCTACCTATTCCAGTTCCCTTCATGGCTCAGTTTCATGATTTTTTTTCTCTTTTATAAAGGCCACATTTGCAGAATGCATACTAATAGTTGTCTGGTCAACAGATTCCATGACTCACAAGCTCCTCTAAAGTCACCTTGTGCCGCTTTGTTGTTTCTTTGATTCCTGTCCCTGCTCTGCATGTCACTGCTCTAGCCTGTAGCTCTACAAGCGTTGCTGTGATGATGGGCTCCCACTACCCACTGGCTGACCAAAAAAAAAAAAAAAAAAAAAAAATATATATATATATATATATATATATATATATATATATATATATATATATATATATATATATATATATATATATATATATATATATATATATATATATACCAAAAGTAAAGTAGAAAGTTTATTCAAATGTTTTAGTAGTTGTTTATAACCTAACCGATTCTGCCTAACTTTCTATATATGCACTGTGTGTTTCGTATTTTCTCCAAAGCAGATTATTTTTTTTACTCTGTCACCATGTCTCTCATCCTGCCTAATGACATGGAGGCAAAGTAAAACACAAAGTAGGTCCAACCAAAATAGTCCAGGGTTCTTCCTCTGTCGTAGCACAGTTGCGCAGAATCATGTGCAGTCTGGTCCCATGCACTTTTCTCTAAATGCCACAACCACATATGATCTAATTTCCTGTCTGAGCAGACACTAAACTGTGTCTGTGTGTTTAGGCCTTTAGGCAGACGTTCATTTCCTGGTAGGTTTGTGCCCTTCATGTCCAGATGGCTTGAAATCCTGTTTTAAAACCAAACCCTCCTTTAAAGTTCTTTACATAGTGATGTAATAAATAGAATATCTGGCTTTATGTTCAGCTGAAGTTAGATTGACTCTTTTTACTGATTCAGAGACTTCTGAAGCTGTAGGTTTCATTTTACTGGATTACTGGGGGGTCTGTGTGTAAATGAACAGACTTATCTTTTTAAAATTTTACATGTTAAAACCTTTGAAAACCATCCAACTAATCCAGAAAACCGTCATACCTGAAATATTGTTGTTTTTTAAATAATGCGGTCCTCTGTGGTTTCAGAATGGTAAATGTTAAACTGTTTATTTATTTTACTTTTTAATGTGAGCTTTTGGTCAGAACAGACTTCATCGGAGTGGACATGTACTTTCTGATGAAAGTCTTTCTGACTGAAATCCTGCACAGATACTAATGTGCTGAAATCCTTTGTTTACCTTTTATGGTTTCCAGCACCTTAACCAAGGCATATTCAGGATGAGCAGTAGATCTGTTGCAGTATTGCAAAGGTTGACATGCAGTGATGATTTCAATTTCATAAATTCAGCAGCTCAAATTTCATGATTCCTTTTGCTGTTCTCATATTTTATATCCACTTAAAAAAGGATCAAACCAGTTAGCAATTCAATTTAATTCACAATCCTTTTTTTTTTCTCTGCAAGATAACCTTTACCAGAACAACAAGCACCTCAGGCTGTTCCTGTAGATGTTTATCTGCTTACCAAGTCCCCAAAGCCTCTTCCATTTTAACAGAAGCATCTACTCCTATTTGCTTCTAGTTATCCTCAGAGCAACGCTGCAATAAATCTTTTAACATTTTAAAACCTACAGCAGCAACCTCTGAGGATTTCCCACCATGAGTTCAATGTGTCCATATATTTCACTGAATTGTTTCTTTGTGTTTTGCAGTACCTGAACCGAGGATGTACCAGATACTTCGCCAGCAAGGACTCTGATAAACAAATCTTACAGAGCCGCAAGAGTGCTGAGGTAAACGTCTCTTGTATATTCATATAAATATGCAGTAATCTTATGTTCAATTTTCAATTCAGTTTATTTATATAGTGCCAGTTCACAACACACTTCATCTCAAGGCACTTTACATTTCACCAGATCATCCAGTTAGATTGATTCAAAGTTTTCTATGTTAGGAAAAGCATTTGATTGCATCGACTCGTTGACTTGAATACAATCCCTCACACTAAGCATGCTTGTAGCGATGTTCAACAATGATGAGGATTCTCTAGAGTTTAACAAAACTTAATTCATTATTTTATTCAAGAAATAGATCATGGCTTCCGTTGAATGTCAGGACATAATTGGTTAATGCTGGAAAATTATTCTTTTTTTTCTGTCTTTTAATCACTTTAAATATGATTCATCAAAGACACTGATTACTGCTATTTGGAAATAACTTATTTAAATATAGTTTTTTAAATACCAAAATGTTCTGATAATGTTGTCTAAAAAGTCATGGAGAAGAGCGCTGATTGTTCTCCAGTCATACTATTTACTAATTGCTGCAACCAGAAATAATAATGGAAAGTTGAGTGGAAGGAAAAAGTGCAGTAGATACGCTATAGGGACACCAGCAGCCATTAGGATATTTTGGGGTAGAGTCTGTTTGTTCGAAGCTTTAACATGATTCAAAGGCATGTTATCTGGGCTAAGGAGATAAAGGTCTAGACTCAGTGATCTAAACTCCTTTTTTCAGAGGAAATTAGAGTTTACATGTCCTCTGAATCTGTTGGTTATTTTTTCAATTAATAATCTGATAGCCAAAGGTTTCTTAAAGAACGCTTTTTATGAATTTAAACCACGTGTAACTAAATCTTTTCCACTTGAGGAGTTCTGGATGGAGCATATTGACAGACGAAAAAGGTTTTTATCTTAAATGCTCTACACCTTCAGCAGGGTCCTGGAAGGTGCATGGGAGTTCGCCCAACAAGTCTACATGTGCTTTGTGGACTTGGAGAAGGCGTTCCACCCGGGAGCTCTGTGGGGGTTCTCCGGGAGTACGGGGTGCCGGGCCCTTTGGTACGGGCTGTCAGGTCCCTGTATGACCGGTGTCAGAGTCTGGTCCGCATTGCCGGCAGTAAGTCGGGCTCGTTTCCGGTGAGAGTTGGACTCCGCCAGGGCTGCCCTTTGTCACCGATTCTGTTCATTACCTTCATGGACAGAATTTCTAGGCGCAGCCAAGGTGTCGAGGGGATCTGTTTTGGTGGCCTTAGGATTGCGTCTCTGCTTTTTGCAGATGATGTGGTCATATTGGCTTCATCAGGTCGTGATCTGCAGCTCTCGCTGGATCGGTTCGCAGCCGAGTGTGAAGCAGCCGGGATGAGGATCAGTGCCTCCAAATCCAAGGCCATGGTCTTGAGCCGGAAATGGGAAATGGGTAGAGTGCCTTCTCTGGGTCGGGGGGGGGGGTGTCCTGCCCCAAGTGGAGGAGTTTAAGTATCTCGGGATCTTGTTCACGAATGAGGGAAGAAGGGAGTGGGAGATCGACAGTCGGATTGGCGCAGCGTCTGCCGTGAAGCGGGCGCTGTACCGGTCCGTCGTGGTGAAGAGAGAGCTGAGTCAAAAAGCGAAGCTCTCGATTTACCGGTCGATCTACTTTCCTACCCTCATCTATGGTCATGAACTCTGGGTCGTGACTGAAAGAACGAGATCGCGGATACAAGCGGCCGAAATGGGTTTCCTCCGTAGGGTGGCTGGGCTCTCCCTTAGAGATAGGGTGAGAAGCTCGGTCATCCGGGAGGGACTCGGAGTAGAGCCGCTGCTCCTCCACGTCGAGAGGAGCCAGTTGAGGTAGCTCGGGCATCTGGTTAGGATGCCACCTAGACGCCTCCCTGGTGAGGTGTTCCGGGGACGTCCCACCGGGGGGAGGCCCCGGGGGAGACCCAGGACACGCTGGAGAGACTATGTTTCTTGGCTGGCCTGGGAACACCTTGGGGTTCCTCCTGAGGGGCTAGAAGAAGTGGCTGGGGAGAGGGAAGTCTGGGCCTCCCTTCTTAGGCTGCTGCCCCCGCGACCCGACCCCGGATAAGCCGAGGAAGATGGATGGATGGGCAATATGTTTATATTTTTTTTTTTTACAATTTTGATATAATTACTACTCTAATTGGATTGCTCTCTCAGCTAAAGGCCCTTTTTAGAGTCCAGTTAACTATCAGTTGATGATTATTTCAATAAATGAATAATCCGATGTGGTTTCAGACCTAGTTTCCACATTAAGTAGAAACATTCTGTCAGTCAGTCCGGATACAAACAAGGAACCGTTGGAGCACTCAGTCCTTCCCTCTGCTGACGGGCTGTAAGGAGATGCTGACTTCATTTTCCAGCATGACTTTGCATTAACGCAGACAGCCAAAAATAACAATACTTGCTTTAACCGCTGTGGTAGAACCAGACCTAAAATTCTCATAGTATCTTTGGATTATTATTAGAAGAGAGATGAGAATCACCAGGACCAAACTGGGCTTCCTGAACAGGCTAATCTATGCATAGCTGTGTTCATGCATTTTATGCTGATCTGCATAGTCACATTTTCTGTCAGAAATTTAGATCATTATTTTTTTTTGTTTTGGACTGTATGCCAGAATTAAAAGAATTAACAGAAATAAAAATGCGAAATTATAGAATAAATTATGTTGGGCGGCCAACTACTGTACTAAGGTCAGTACATCTTTGCAGTACAAGTGCGATAATCCAAGTCAACTACTGTGTAGTCTTCCCTTAGATCTCTACTGTGCAGATATTTTTATAACAGATAAACATATTCCAGGAGATTACAACTTTTTTCTTTTATTTTATGTTTTATTGGTACTATATACACTCTTTTTATATTGTCTGTCATATTTTATCTCATATTTTTATCCTAAGGGACAAATAAATTTGAGTCTACACTAAGTTTGCAGTAATGTTGAAATTCATTGACCTGCACATGTCACGCAATAAACAGGAATCATATTTTAGCAGAATTATAAAAGCTTTGATTTTACCCCTTTTTGTTTTTGATATTTTTATTTTTTTTATATGAAAACGTTTACGCTTATTTATCTCAATAAATGAACAATGAACCTATTGTGACCTCTTATGTAAGTAAAACAGTGTGATTTATTTCTGATTATGTCATTCCTCTGTCTCATCTGATGATTAACAGGACAATAAGGTGATTTTTTTGCCCCTTTCTTTATGTTTTTGGCTTTTTCTTCTTCTGTGTTTTTCTAAGCTCGCTTCAGAGACTGTCAGAGTTCAACCTGCTCTTGCTTTTAGTAAAAACAGGAAATGGGTGCATGAAAGATTTTTCTTTACATTTGCATGTCAGCTTTGGTCCTGGGTTCGGTGTTTCCTAATTATTCAGCAGTATGTTTTAGTCCTTAAAGGCACGGCTGCATAACTTAATGCAAATTTTACTTTTGCTTTGGCTGTGTGCAGCACAATGTTTAAATGAAATGTTATGGTCAGAGTAAGAAAGCTTTCTGTTCCGGTAAGGTAAGACTTCTTCAACATAAAGGGAATGTACAGTATTTCAAAACTCTTTCCAACTTTCAAGTCATTTATAATAATTAATCCTTATTAATCTGTTTACACAAATAGTTTATATTTTATTGGCTTTGTTATAGTAAAGATGTGGTATAAAGTACATGACACATGCTGATGTAAACCTGCTCAAGTGTTGCTCCATCATGCATTGAGCTGGCAGAGCGCTGCTGGTGGAGGGTCTGTTTTTTTCTGATTTTAGGCTTGGATTTGGATCTTAGTTCTATTCTGAGTTATATTTCCTCATCAAAGCTTTAAACCTGCATTCATTTTTTTTGCGTGATGTTTGAGTGAATGACATGGTTTGATCTGAGTTAATCAACCCACATCAGTTTCTAACTCACCTGTGCATCTGTAGCATGTAAAGGCAGGTGCTCTCAAAGACCCGCTTCTGGACGACCAGGGAGACTTTAACAGGATGTGCGGGGCCATGAAGAAGATCGGCCTGAATGACACAGAGAAACTGGACCTTTTCAGGGTCGTCGTGGGAGTTCTGCATCTGGGAAACATCGACTTTGAAGAAACTGGGAGCTCCTCAGGTCACACAGAAGCAAAATGAACAAATATCTCTGAAAGACTCTTTTAATCTGCAGGAGTAAGAAAAATAAATCCTTGATTTATTTTTCTTTCTTTTCTCTTTCCATGAACTTGTCCACCTGTTTTAGAACAACCTATAATATATTTAATTGGTGTTTTATGTGCCAGAACAACATAAAGTAGATTATATATTTTCAAAGTGATATCAAAATGAGAAGAGATGCACCACTATTAAGATTTCAATACCCTAAAAATTGCTAAACTTCTTCTCTGCTTCACTTTTAACATGGTACAGTCCTGCATCAGTATCACTGTCACATGACCAAACAAATACATGAACAACCTGCCGCATTCTTTAAAAACAAAACGTTCGTATCAGACCAGTTTTACTCATTTATGTATTTAATTATGTCTGTGACATATTTTACTTTACTTTCCCAACTCGGGGTACATTAAAAAGTAACCACTGAGAGGAGAATAAAGGAAAGGGGTATTCATTTAAATGGCTGAAGAACTGTTTAGGCTTTGATTTTATTGAAAAAAGAGTGTATTCTTCTAATTCACAGCTTTGCTGTGGTGGTTGTTGTTTTATCACATAATGTTTTGATAAAAGCCGCTGAGATTAGGTGGTAAAAAAATATATATCAGGAAAAAATCAACAGGTTTCCCTGTCTGGTAAAACTCTGGATATACTCTGGATATGTTGTATTATATAATAGTTTAACTTTATGGGTAAGAAAGGTTCTTAACACATAAGTTGTTGTTAATGAATAATATATCTTCTAAGTTGGGTTTCATTGCTGCTCTAAAACTTAAACTGAGGAGGGGATAAAAAAAAAATGGAAATACTATTGGTATTCCTTTAACTGTTCTTAGTGATCTTTTAAAGATCTCTATAAATGAGATCAAATTAACTTTAATCAAGTAAAGTGAAAACAAAACTTTAGAAAGATGCTTTATTCTCCATCCAAAAGGTCATATTGCTGTTTTTATATCAGGGTGATTGTTTCTGCTTTCAGGTGGTTGCATCCTTAAGAAAGAGTCAGACCAGAATCTAAAGTACTGTGCTGAGTTGTTGGGCCTGGACCAGGACGATTTGCGAGTCAGCCTCACAACTAGAGTCATGCTCACTACAGCAGGGGGCGCCAAAGGCACAGTTATCAAGTAAGATCAACAGAGTTGAGTTTGAAGTGATTATCTGTTTGAAAATCAATCCGCTTTTACTGAACCCACAGTTGAAATGAAGGTGAGAATATAAGGAGAGAATATTTAAAATATGTCTAAAACAGTCAAAGATTATCAAAAGAGAGAGTTTAAAATTAACCAGAAGCTTAACTTCTTAACAACCTGGGAGTAGAAAGAGCATATGCAAATGAGAATGTGATATTAGCGCTCTGTACTTTGATGATAATGCCATGTTTGGTAGATTAATATTTTAAAAGGGGCCAGATGCCGGCCTGGCCTGGAAGTGTTTCCTCCCACATCAATAATGCAGCTTATGTCTGAGGAGGCAGGGGAGTGTGGCTGCAGTACAGTGAAGCCCCGGCGTCTGGGGAGGGGCTGGAACAAAGGGGGGGTTTCTTTGTTACTGAGTTGCAGATTCATCCAATCATCACCTGGGAGGCTGAGGGCAACAAAAGGAAGGGGTGGGGGGTGCTACGGAGTCTTTTAACTCATCAGATAAAACATTGCAACTCATAAAACACCTGTCGGTGAGACCACACCCAACTTTCTTGGATGTTTTTAATGCGTGTTAGGTTTATCATTTATACATCATGTGCATTGTTATTTTGTTAGTCAGATTAGACAGAATAGAAGGCCTTCCTTCACATTGTGGACGACACTGTGTGTACGGAGGTCATCTAATCAGGACAGCCTTCGTGTCTTTAAGAATACACAGGATATGGGCACATCTCGGAGCCGGACTGATGGGAGAGCTATCTGTAACCTTGAAGTATAGAAGCAAGCTGCATGAAGTTCAAGACATGGAGTGCGTGCGTGTCAGTTTCTGATACGGACAGCTAAACATCCACATGATCCAATAGATAGACTCATGAGCTATAAGAAGCATGAGATGACGTTGTTCGGGGCCCAAACCTTGCCGGACGCTTGCGGACGTGATTTTTTAGCCCACAGCTGTGCAGCTCCAAGCATTTTTCTCTGTCCTGTAACGACCTGATCTGGAATAAACTCTGTTATTTTTTACTCCTGTTTTATAATCCTTTTTTATATGGTTTTACCCAGTTTGAGTTAAGAGTAGTAAATAACTTGCTTCCAGGAAAAGAACCGGTGAGGAAGCCCCCGGGGCGCTACAGCCTTTCTTCCAAGGGGACAAATCCTCCTCACTTTAAAATGCGCTTATCAACCAAAACACTAAATTCTGCCAACAAACCACCATTTTAGATTAAACTGTAATAGATCTGTAATAAATGAGGGTTTTACTTTCTGAGCTGAATATCAAAAGGAAGTATAAGGAGTAGATATAACCTGGTAAAAGAGGGATATTTTAATTTTAAATTCAGTTTCTTCCTAGCTGGGACAGCTCAGTTGAACTCTGGCCTTTGGAGAGGCGCACTTTGTGGGATCTGGGAACCTTTGTGAATAACTTGAGCATTAATAGTGGTTACAGCACTATTAGAGATTCAGGTAGAGTTCAAAGTTCAGATTTTACTTTTAAAACCTTCTTTTTAAATCATAATGATAGCAGGATTATTCAGACCTAAGCCACAGGCCCCCAAATGTTTCACGCCGACATCAAAGCGTCGATGCCACATTAAAAAGTGGGGCTGATTTAAGAAGAGTAAAAACAGACCAGCATGTCCCAGTTACAGAGCCGCTGTCATTGCCCCATTTAATGTGTCCCTCCAGGGTGCCTCTAAAGGTGGAGCAGGCCAACAATGCTCGGGACGCCCTGGCCAAGGCGGTGTACAGCCGCCTCTTCGATCATGTGGTGAAACGCGTCAACCAGTGCTTCCCTTTCCAGACTTCCTCTAACTTCATTGGAGTGTTGGACATTGCTGGGTTTGGTAAGTGAAAACAGTCGGCGAAAGAAGCACTCAGACATTTACAGAAACTTTCTCTTTATGTGTAGACAGTTATTTTTTACCTGTAATTTGGGAAATGGCATTTTTTTTTCTTATGCCTTCACTACTGTATGGATTATTGAGTGAGATAATCCTGTGTGGGTCCTAAATATAAATGTTCATTTAATTAAGCAACACAAAAACAAGCTCATCACCAGGCATCTTTTTTAAGAACATTATTTTCCCATTCCTATCATTATAATAATAAGCTTTGCTCTTTTTTTCTGCAGAATATTAATGAAATGAATGTTTTCCTTCTTGTTTTCTTTCCTTCTCATAGAGTACTTTGAGCACAACAGCTTTGAACAATTCTGCATTAATTATTGCAATGAGAAACTGCAACAGTTCTTCAACGAGCGGATTCTCAAAGAGGTGGGTGATCAGCCTGTGGATTAAAGTCCTCGTCACGTCACTGAGGAGCCAAACTTATGCGCTGCTCATAAACAAGGAAAAATGCTTTGCATGAAGAGGACTTTTCTCTCGCTCTTTGATTTTTCTTTCACAATCTACGCTCACATTTCCTTTGAGCTTTTCGATTAGAATGCTAATTTCTCAGGGGACAAGAAGATTTTTTTTCCCCCCATTTTCTGGGACCCTATAATGTTTTTCTTTTTCTGTCTTTATTTAATGGCTGTTAGTTCTGGTTACTTGTTGGTTACTCCCTTACTTGTTGTCTAAGTGTTTTTTGCTTGTTTTGATGTTTCTTGAGGAATTTAAAGATTTTAATAAGTGACTGATATAAATCTGTCTCAAGGAAACTTGTTTTACTCTGTGTGTGTGTGTGTGTGGGGGGGGGGGGGGGTGGATTTACTATTAGCAAACACTAAACAGTTGCCTAGGGCCCCAAGTTCCTGGGGGACGGATAAAACCTTTTACACGTATTGTTCATACAAATATTCCTTATTTGTGCACATTAATTATGTTTTTAATAAAAATCTTTTTGTTAAAATTTCATCAGAACGCTTATAATAATAAGTGTGTCTCAGCCCCCGCAACCCCCCACCCCCATTTGCTGCACATGTTCAGAAAGGTCCAAACAGACAGCAGCAAACCATTTGAAAACAAACGATGCAAAGAGCAGTGTTGCCAACTTAGCACTTTAGTCGCTATATTTAGCGACTTTTCAGACCCCTCTAGCACTTTGATTTCAAAAAAGCTCCTAGCGCCAAATCTAGAGACTTTTTTCTGCAACTGGAGACTTTGGAGACAACATCTAAAAGCAGCGAACTCTGCTCTCCAGAGCAAGTAGATTGGTAACCCCGCCTCCTGCTCTCCTCTATCTTGTCTGCTGTCATGATTCATGCAGCTATTATTTCATCCAAATGAAAAATGGAGAACAGATAAGCAGATCATGGCTTGTCTAGAGTGAAAAGAAGGACTGGGTTATTTACTTTGGCCTTTTTGGAAACACAGGAAGGAGCAATCAGCTAAGTGAGCTTAGAGCTTGGAAAAAATCTTTCATTCCTTTAGAGACAGCATGAAAAGTCAGCTGAGTACAAAACATAGAGAGGAAAACAAGAAGAAAAGGGACAAGAAGAGAGGGACAAACCTAGAACAGATAATGGATGTCTATTTTGTTACAATTTCTGTATCTGTATAATGGGTCTGTTTAGTGTCTTGTCTTCTAAATTTAGAGGGTCCCCCTGCCTGTCTTTCTCTAGGGCCCCAAATTTCCCAAAACTGCCCCTGCTCTGTGTTAACTTTTTTTTTTTTTTTTTTTTTTATTATTATTATTACAGGAGCAAGAGCTGTATCAAAAGGAAGGGCTGGGGGTGAATGAGGTGCATTATGTCGACAACCAGGACTGTATTGGTGAGTTTCTGTCCTTTTTTAACTTTTCCAAGTCTGAGAAGTTTTTACTTTGTATTATTTTTCCATATAAATCCTTTGTTATAATTACTCTTTGTCATTTGATTGTTACTGCTATCATGTGCCTTGGTTAAATAAGAATCATTGATGTAGATTCACTAAGAGTTTGCTTGTTTTCTTGCACCATAAAGAAAAAGAATCGTGTCCTTATTGTTATCAATTTTGTGGTTTCTAATTAAATCATTTAATTTTCAAAATAAACTATCAATTCTGTTCCTTCTGGGAACTAATATACAATAGCAAACAGAATTAAAGTAATAAGACGGCTCTAGTTTTATCATAATCCATATTTTATTGTTGATGAATGAACACAAACAAAATAAACAAAGATTTGCTCACTAATTCAACCTTCTACTTCCACAAAACTTAGGGCCTGATTTTCAAAGATTCCAATTAAGAGGTGCTAGATTAGATGATAATTTCCTGTTTGCAGCTGAGTTTCCCATTTAAAAACTCAGATTGTGGTAAATGTTTACATTTGCATATCCTCCACCCATGAAGGTGGTGGTTTGGTCATTAGAATATGATCTGCATATTGACGGAGACACACGCAATAAAGGGTTTGCTCATGCTTTCTGCTCAACTACAAATGCAAATCACTTTGCACATTCTCTGAATATCTGCCCTCTGCATACAAACACATTTGCACCTGTCTGAAGACATGCAAACCTTCTAGCGACCAGTCGCCTTCTATTTTTTTTCAATAAGCTTTGAGCTTTCTAGAATCTATGTATGCTGATTAAAGGCTTTAACTTCTGTTAAAATGTTGCTGGGTCTCTATGATGTTTAAAGGAGGGATTTGTCACCATTATATTGACTAATGTGCTGTAATGATTGTCATTTTGAATGAAAAAGTTCAGAAGAACAGAAAATGTGATATTAAACATAAAATTGTGATATTAGAACATTTCTCGTGTTAGACCTTGTCAGGGTTTTTTTTTTTTTTTTTGAGCACAAAGATGCAAAACTGTTGTGGGGATGTTTTTTGCCATGATCTGTGGACATTAGGATCTAAAGAGAAGCATCATCTCCTGGTCAGACCCTATAATTCATTCATAATTCAAATAAGAGGGTGGAGTCAGAGTAAAAAATGTGCAAGAGGGGGTCACTGCAGTGGCTGGGATTTGGAGGGAAGTGGGCTGGCGTTTGACTGGGAAGGGCCATTTTGAATCGCTGCTACTGTAGTTTGTTGTAAGGAAAGCATTTAGCATAAATGAAAAAAGAATTATTATAAAAAGAAAATAAATAACTAAAATATTAACTTGAAGTACCTTTTATCTATAAATCCATCCTTCAAAATATTCTAAATTGGGGTCAAGAAGAAAATGTATTATTTTAAATGTGAAACCTTATAACAAATATACATAAATGTATAAAAGTATCCTGCTTGATACTCATCTTTTTAAAAGAAAAATAATAAAAGACTCTTAAAACAAGACATTGAATGGTGAGAAGTGAGCCAGAAGTGTTCAGGGGAAACAAAAGTGTTTGCAGCCACTTCAAGCAGACACTTAAAGACAAAATTAAGCTTTACTGAGTTGCTCGAGAGCTTAAACTAATAATTCTTCGGAAGTCTTTTTTGGTCTGGTATGAGGTCTAAAACACTTAATGATAATAATCGAACTTTATTCATCTCACATTGGAGAAATTTACCTCTGCATTTGACCCATCCCCTTGGGGAGCAGTGTAGTTGTGAATTTGGCTTGTTTTTGCTTAAAGTCATAAAAAAAATCACAGTGATAAAGAAAGAAAAGTTGCATTTTTTATAGTGCAAAAAAAACATTTTAAAGTGTGTCTTATCAGTTCCTAAACTATTGTCTCTAAGAACTCATGTTGCAAATGATGATCAGACTGAGGCGCCTTTAGTCACATGGCATTCATATGAATCCTTCCTCTGGGATCAATGTCGGAACAGAGAAATACATCCGATCAACAGACAAAAATGCGGACTTCTAATTATTCTCAAAGCGAAAATATCCGTTTGTCTGAGGGGAGCAAGTGCAATAAGTATTTGTGGGTTTTATGGGCTTTTAGTGTCATAAGAGGCTGAGATTATGACCCTTGTTTTGCTTCCGTTTGTCCTCAAATCAATCCTGGAATTAATGAGATGAAGTAGTGCACGCATCAAGGTGAATGAGTTGATTTGTATTTCAAAGGTTGTGATTATTCAGGTGTGAGGCTAACTGACAGCAGTGAATAACATTTATGACTTGCAAATGACCATTTGGATGGCCATTAATTCACTCATCAATCTTCTGGTTTTATGCACAGGTGCTTCCTCATGCTAATTTTTTTTTTCGAAGGTCCTTGGTCGGAACGCTATTCTCTGAACAGCATGTTGCATGAATAATTCAACCATGTGTCTAAATTAGCTGCTGATGAACATTTTTTGTACTTTTTCTTTTTAAATATTCAAACTCAGAAACGATAAACAGTGGAAAATTTGTGTGAATCCCAAATTCAGAGAGAACATTTGGGGATTTGAGTATTAAAACAGCAGGTGCGTTTACACACTCCTACAATATGTGCACCATGGTCTGCTGTTCCTATAATACATCTAAAATGATCAGATTTGATGTGAAACTGTTTCCCATCCCACTACACATCATTGAGTATTGAAAATAAGCATCTTATGAGCTCTAAGCAGGAGGAAAATTAGTTGATTTTGTCCATTACAGGTTATGTTGCCTCTTTGATATATTTCTTTATTAGGATGCTTTTTTATTTGAATAGGGTTTAGGATTTGGGTTCAGTGGGATGGATTTCATAATCATATGGTGTTGTAGACTTGAGACACGAGTCTTTATAAAAAGCCCATACATACATTAAAAAGAACTTACAGAATACATAGTATAAGCATAATCTATCTATGGCAACATATCCTCCTTTACCAACCAAATACAAAGTAAATACAGAAGTTTGAGAGACTATACATTAGGGCTGAAACAATTAATCGGATTAATCGTGATTAATGGATTATTGAAAAATTCTTTAATTTAGTTATCAATTCATTGTTAGCTGGATTATAGAGACTCTAAAGCACGTCTTTAGTTGTCAGAGTGACACACCTTGATGGTAATTATATCCAAAAATAAATAAATAAATATATAAACACTTTGCATTTAAGTTTCGAAAAATGTGATCGTCTGTCATTATGCTCTATCCAGAACTCCTCAAGTGGAAAGGTTTGAGTTAATCTACTTTAAGGAACCTTTGGCTATCTGATTATTAATGAATTAATTAAAAAAACAGATTAATCGATTTGCAGAACAATGGTTAGTTACAGTCATAATATATACAGATTGTTTTTTCTGCCATTTAAGGTTTTTTTTTTTTAATAATAATTATGTGTATGACTGAAATAAAGAACAGCACACCATTAAAAAATATATGCCGTCCTCTCAGTCAATGACCGAATTAAACAAAACTGGTTCCTATACAAACATTTTATCTCACAATGCCAGCAAAGTAAGTTTATTTCAATAACTCAACACTGTGGATTTAAACGCAGTTGTAATACTGTGGTCAACCTTTAAATGTGTCTCTAGATCTTGTGGAGGCAAAGTTGGTGGGAATCCTGGACATTCTGGATGAAGAGAACCGCCTTCCTCAGCCCAGTGATCAACACTTTACATTGGCCGTCCAGAGTAACCACAAGGACCACTTCAGACTAACGGTGTGACCCCTGACCCGAGCTCCTTTCCCTCTTTCCTATTGCTTCTTTCTCTCTACATCTCCAGGCTTGTTGACCTCCATTGTGGCCTTTTTGGTATCTGGGAAAATGTAGCTTCCCCTTCATACTCTCATTGTGATCACTCACTTTTTTTAATGTTTGTTCCAGTAGTTCAGTGAAAGACGCACAGCGCCAGTCCCTCCCCGTTTCGCTCTTTGTCCTTATTGTTTGGTAGTCTGCTTGATTATCTGCGAACATAAAATCCTTTTCAGAACATAGCCTTGACACTTATTCAAGCTTAAGATTAGAGGACGCTGGCTTCAGCCATTTTATTGTTGTCTCTGAAACAGACTATTCTGTGCATATAATGGGGGGAAAATTCAATGTGGTGTCAGCTAACAGTTCTTCTCCAAATCTACAGCTTTTCAAAGGCTTGTTTGTGCTCAGTCTACAAGCAATTTGTACTTCTCCTCTTTTTTCATTGTTTATTCAGAAAACAAATCGATGTTGAGACCCTTTTGCAACATTTCAGCTAGACAAGATAAAAGTGCCATTCAGAAATTCTTAAGCCAGCTATTAAATAAGCACTCTCCTTAAATAAGTGCAAAAATCCTTGAAAAAGGACATAAATGGTTTAATATAAAGTTTATCTCTTAGCTGATCTCAGACACAATGAAAAGTCTTGCAAAAGAATTCCTTCGAACCAAGTAAATATAACCCAAAATATGTTCTGCTATTTATTCCTTTAACATTTTTACCCTCTTAGGTTCCCAGGAAGTCGAAGTTGGCCATCCACAGAAATCTTCGGGATGACGAGGGTTTTATGATCAGGCACTTCGCTGGAGCTGTCTGCTATGAAACGGTATTTCTCAACCTGAGTATTTTTTTTTTGTACTTAGTCTTGCTTTCTGTGTGCAGAGACTCACAAAACTAATGACATGTAAATCCACACCAAACCCTTTGAGGTTCTTCACATTATTTAAAGCGATAGAGCAAAATAGTAAAAGGAATTAATTCATGGTTTTATCTATTTATCTTTTTCTTTTTTTTTTCTGAAAGAAGCTGAAAATACTGCATATACTTATCTGCAACCCAGCTGACTCAAGACTTCATAGAGATACTTTCACTGCAATTACATTCGAAAGTCTTGGTATTTTTACCAGCTTTGAACATCTAGAGATTGACCTTTATAGTTTTGTTTTCTGCAAAAATCGCTTAGGCTCAATAAGATCAGATGGAAATTCCATCAATTTTTAAGTCTGGTCACAGATTCTACTTTGGATTTAGAATCATTTATAATTTATCTGACCAAATCACCTTCTTCAACTCGCTTGCTGTGTTCCCTACATGGCTTAAGGCAAAAACAACGACTCATTTTCCTCCCACCTGAGAGCAGGTCTTCCCCTCATTCACAGCCATGGACAGAAATATTAACCCTTTCCTTTTCTCTGAAAAGCCCAGTTAGATTGGATGGAGAGCAGTTATAAGAACAAGTTTTCCAGTCTTGCAATTTTTACTTACATAGAAGTCTGACGTTTGACTAGACCATTCTAGCCAATTACTATCCTTGGATATAAACTATTCTATCACAGTTCTGGCCGGATGAGTTTTTTTATTTTTTATTTTTTTTGGAAGGTAGACCTCTTCAGTCTTATGTCTTCTGCAAACTTTAACATGTTTTCTCTCATGCTAATCTTTTATTTGGCTCCATTCATCTTCACATACAGTAGCAGCCATTCAAATTGGCTCTTCCCAGTCAAACCCCAGCGGAATGGCAGCCCACTTCCCTCCATCTCCCAGTGAAATCCCCTCAAATTTCCAGCCTCTTGAGTGACCCCCTCTTGCATATTTTTTACTTTGACTCCACCGTTTCACTGAATTACAGGCTCTGACCAGAGATGATGCTTCTCTTTAGATCTTAATGTCCACAAATCATGACAGAAAGAATATTTTAGTACAAACATTGATGTTTAAATAGGAATTATAGGGGACCAGCCAAGGGCCCATCAAGGAAAGAAGGGACATTATGAATGGCTACTACTGTAAACTTCAACTAGCCTCTTCTTCTCTACTGACGAAACCTTTCCAAGAGCATGATGCTGCCACGACTTTGTTTTGCTTCTTGTTGCCACACAGCTTTTTTGCATATAGGTCAAAATGCTAAATTTGGTATGCTCCTGTCTCCATCTGTCCATCATGTTATCCGGAGAAAATTTCCAGGATTAAAGGACTAATGTCCAAGCAGCATCTAGAAAAACTCATTCATGCATTTTTCTTTAATAGACTGAATTACTGCAACAGTGTATTGCAGGTGTGTATGTAGGTTTGCCTAAATAGACCATCATACAGCTGTAGCTGATCAAAAATGCTACTGCCCAAGTTCTCACTAGAACTAAGAAGGTAGAGCACATCAGCCCGGTTCTGAAGTCCTTCCACTTGCTCCCTGTAGCTCAGATAATAGACTTAAAAATCCTTCTGTTAGTCTATAAATCTCTGAATAGATCAGCACCTCAATACATAACAGATCTGTTGTCAGTGTATCATCAACCTCTCAGACCACTCAGGTCTTAGGCTTATTTCACAAAACATTTTTCAGTCATATCACCCAGCCCTAAGTCAAAGTGTTTCAATTTTTACAGGATGGATCAACTTAATATGTTTCTTGGTTTTTATGAGGTTTTGGTTGGTGTGCTGCAAAAATTATTTTTAACTCAATCTGTAAAAAGCTGGCATTGCAAAAGATTGTTTCAACACAATATACCAGAGAGGATGCGAACAACAACCTACCTTTTCTGGACTGTTCGGTGAGCATTGAAGGAGATGGAAACCTCAGCACTGAAGTGTGTAGAACTCACACCACCCATTGGAACTCAAACTTTCAGTCATCAGAACCTTACAACACTGGGCCGAGCATGTCCCTACTAAAACAGAACAGAAACACATTAAGATGCTCTTCAAACCTGTGGCTACTTAAATTGGGCATTTGTCAAATCAGCAAGGAAATCCAAAAGACACGCAGCAGAACAAAACGCTGAGATTAAACGCAAAAACATCACCATCCCACATGTTGCTGGAGTCTCTGAAAAACTCAAGAGGATTTTCTCCAAACACAAAATCCCTGTACATTTTAAACCAAACAAAACCCTTAAACAGACTAGTGCATCCTAAAGAAAAAAAAACAAACCAAATATGAGCAGAGTGCTGTATGCAGTTAAATGCAGTGAGTAATGCTTTGATCTTTATATGGAAGAAACCAAACAACCTCTCCACAGACGCATGGCCCAACACAGAAGCACGACCTCCTCGGGACAAGACTTGGCGCTACATCTACACCTGATGGACAAAGGATATTCTTTTAAGGACCAGAATGTTCACATTTTGGACAAAGAAGACAGGTTGTTTGCGAGGGGTGTGAAGGAAGCCATCTATGTTAAGAAACAAAAACCATCCTTAAAGTCATATTTAAAGTTCAAATCATTCTGGCTTAAACATGTATATAAATATACTCTTTATTAGACTATATTATCCTAGAATATTTTTAATTTCTATTTTTTTAAAAATCCTGTCCTAAAATCTGTGTTTTTTTCCCCGTTATCTTATGCAGGCCAGTTAGTTATACATCAGCCTGAACACCTAAATTTGGCCAATCATATATCAACGGTCATCTGTCAATCTATTTTTTTCTGTCATAGCATCTTGATTCATATCTTGCAGCTAATATACGGATGAAATAACAAATAAGAATTATTTCCTTTCCCATTGAGTTCGGTCCCAGTGTTCACGGGGATGGACGTCTGTGTCTTCGGCAGGCGTAGAGCTAACAGAACTGGCAGCGTTGCGAGGCAAGGGCTCAAACATGTACGGCTGGAAGCCTTCTACACCAAACCAAGCTTCTGCCGCCCTGGCGTCCTCTTCCACAACATCTTCGTCCCGCTTTCCTCCTCTAAATAAAAAATGGATGACGGAGGAGACTCATCCACGACCACAACACTAAACTCTCCTCCTCTTGCATGTTTCCTCTGTCCATAGCGTTCCTTGACAGTGTCGTTTTTAAGTCACCAATTTAGTGCTACTTGGTCTCAATGGAATTTCCCATTGCGAACCTTCCGCCACAACAATCCCGCCCTCTTGATAAACTACCAATCACATTCACTTTGTTCACTCCTATAAAGCCGGGCTCCGCTCGGGAGAATTCGGAAATGCAACGGTTTCCCTAGGACTTTAAAAAGAGGAGGTGGCTTTCAAAAACCTACAACACAGCGATAGAGTTGATTCCTTCTCACCATCATTGCAACCCCCATCCCCATACAAGGGAACAGAACACCTCGCCTATTCAGCCAGGCCAACAATTCCTGTTAACAATCCCCTTTTCCAAGGCATAGACAGGTATTGGGTATTGCAGCCTAACAAAGATCCTAAACAACTGTCCTTCCTAAGGGGCGGAACCGTTATTCCGGTTCAATTTGCATGTTTTCTAAGACAAAATAAAGCTTTGTTTTCGGTGCACTCTATAAAGCCTCAAACTCTAAACTATTTCTGACATTTTGAATAGAAAAAACTTCCTGGATGGGAAGTGAAACGTCTTCAAACTTGGAAACAAAGTCTACTGAATTTTTTTATAACTTTTTTGGAATGACTATGACCTGGATGACTGAGAATCTTCAACATATTTTTTTTAACAGTTATTTATTTGGGGTTTCTGTTTATTTCCATTACATGGAAAAGAAAAGGTGGCCCATTCTTCATTTTGGTCTAACACAACATCAGAATGTAGCAGAGGAAGCTTTTCATTACAGAAATGAATGTGCTTTGTTGACAGACGCGGTTCGTGGAGAAGAATAATGACGCCCTCCACATGTCCTTGGAGAGTTTGGTGTGTGAATCAAAAGACAAATTTGTTCGCGAGCTGTTTGAGAACACCAGCACCTCCAAGGACTCCAAACAGAAGGCCGGTAAACTCGGCTTCATCAGCGTTGGTAACAAATTCAAGGTCGGTTTTCACTCTTGTGTGCTGTTGCCCTAAGACCCCATTGTGTCTGTCAATACAGTGGTCTAATTTAAATATTGAACCTGTGATACACGCATGATATCTCCCCGTGTTTGCTTGTACAGGAGCTTTGCCAAAATAAAGTATATTGATTCAGGTTGTGAAATCCACCAATTTTTACCTGCTCTGTTTTTATTTGCTGACTTTAATCTCTCTAAGCCTCTTTTCAGACTAGCAATAAGTGAGCTGACTCAAATCTCTATCTCAATCTCCTTCCTCTTTCCCAGTTTCTTGTCCTTAGTTTGGACGCCTCTCTTACATTTCCTCCAGTCTCTCACCACTTTTTTCTGAGAAAACTTACTTGGTGAATAGATCTGGGTAAAATCAGCTTGAAGAATAAAAACAGGAAGCTTTATAGCAGCAGCGGAAAGTGCAATAAAACAATAATGGTCCTTTGTTTTATATGAACCTCATATTTGACTTGGACCAGTTACATATGGGCATTAGTCCTCTTATATATCATCAACCATTGTGCTCATTGCTTTCTGTTACTTGATTGATTGACTTTATTAATCTCAAAGGGGAGAAATTTACTCGTTGCATCAGCTCAAATATTCAAAGAAGAAGAATGAACAGGAAGAAAAAGGTGCATGGGCTATAAACAGTATATACAGTGCTTCCACATATGACAGCTTTTTTTATTTTATTTTTTATAGTAGGATCATTATACAGGGTTATTGCACAGTGTGTTTACATGGGTTTTTATATAGATGAATATTTATATATATATATATATATATATATATATATATATATATAAAAACTGTTTTCTCACCCCTCGTGGGATGGTATGTGTCATCCTCAAGCTTGGGTCCTCTACCAGAGGCCCGGGAGTTTGAGGGTTCTGCGCAGTATCTTAGCTGTTCCTAGGACTGCGCTCTTCTGGACAGAGACCTCTGATGTTTTACCTGGAATCTGCTGTAGCCACTCTCCCAGTTGGGGGTCACAGCCCCCAGTGCTCCAATTACCACTGGCACCACTGCTGCTCTTACTTTCCACATCTTTTCTAGCTCCTCTTTCAGCCCCTGGTATTTCTCAAGCTTCTTGTGTTCTTCCTTCTTCACCTCAAGGTCCAAGCGTCAGTTGCTAGGGAACCAGGGCAACTTGATGACAAATTGGCTACTGGAACAAGACATAGAACAAGACACACACATATATATATATATATATATTAGGGGTGGAACGGTTCACAAAATCCACGGTTCGGTTCGATTCACGGTTTCGTGGTCACGGTTTTCGGTTCGGTTCGATTCGGTATATATTGATTGTTACACCGAAATCCCATAAAAATTTATGAAATTAATGAAAAAATCCCCCCCCCAAAAAATGGATTGTAATTATTTTAAATGATCCGGGGAAACCCTGGATCATTTCCGTATGTTTTGCTGCTTTGAATTTAATCATCTCGTGCATGCTCTCTACCATCCCCAAGGAAGTCAGAGGGGAGCGGACGGGAGCCACAGTGGAGGCTGTAGGCTTTGCTTTGAACAGCCGGTCTGGAGCACAGCGGGGCGGAGCGCTGACGGAGTATGTGGGATTTCGGGGTTAGCATGACATGTTGGTCATGTTGCTGTTAGCATAAACAAAACGTGTTGCACAATGCTTGCACACTGTTGCACTTTTATCCACAACTTTGTTTCCGCCGTCATCGTAGGTCACTCTAAATGCAAAGTGGTCCCATACAGCAGACCTATAAAGTGCTGCTGGCGCGTCTTCCAACTCCTGTTCTTTCCCACTCGCCATACCCACACAATTCTCCACAACAACTGATTTTTTTCTGCTACACCCGGCTACGCTGCTTCGCTTCTTCTTCTTCTTGTTTACTACTAGTGGTTGGCTTTGGTCGCAGTACCGCCACCTTCTGCTCTGGAGTGTAAACGCTTCGCCTATGAGAAAATGGAGCAGCGCACGAACCGAACGCAACACACGCAAACTGAACCGAGACAGTCGAACCGAACGGTTCTGACGATTTTCATAAATCGTCCCATCCCTAATATATATATATATATATATATAAGAAGTTATTGCCGTTGTAATGATAATGTCAGTAGAGCTGTAAAAAAGGAAATTTTGTTTTATATACGCTCTGTGTATACAAAGTGACATTAAATGTTGCCTAAGTCTAGAGTCACATTGTAGAGTTGCAACAGGGATTAATGACCTGTGCTAGCGCTCCTTTTTACAAACAGGATGTAAAAGTCTTTTACTAAAGGAGAATGTAAGCTTGGACAGCATCCTCCTCTCAGCTACTTCCTCCACTGAGTCCAGAGTGCAGCCTAGGAAAGAAGTAGCCTTTCTTACTAGTTTAAGTCTCTTTCTGTCCCGCTCTGTGCTGCCAGGGGCTCAGCAGACAACAGGAGGGCTGATGTAGTACTGATTAACTAATTAGGATTTTGTTTGAAAGAGACATTTTACCGTACAAATATTCTCCAACTGATTCTCTTTTCCGAATAACTAAAACACTGTGGAAGTACAACCAATTGGTTATCATTACTGCACAAAACTTTGACTGGATCATACAATAATGATTTATAATATCTACTAAACTTATAGAAACTTTGCAAATCATTAGCAGCGTCTCACAAAATTAAACAGATATATCAAAGTTTTGGGGGGATTTTGTAAAAGGAACTTTGGAAACCGTCAAACCTTGAAAAGGACTGTTAACTAAAACTTGAGATTGAAAACCTTTTTATGAAATTTTGGAAAAACAAAAACACAATTTAGGAAATCTGACACTCAACAAAGAACTTCCAAACCTTTTGGACTGAATATGCAAAAGAAACTTTAGATCTTTTAAAACATATTTGTGGGACTTTGGGTGAACTACTCAGGATCTTAAGGAGCATTTTCAGGAACCTCCACAATAAGTTTGGATCTTACAGAACTAATGCTAGGTTATACAAAGGAATCTCAGAAAGTGACTGAAGATCTCAGAAAACCTTTTTATGGTCATTCAAAGAAACGCAGAATCTTATAAAACTACTCTCAATCTTCTCACTTCGATTTTATCTCTCAAAATTAACTCTAGGTTTTGCAAAAGTTGATGTCTTTCCTCACAATGATTTAACTAGTTATTTGATTATTTCAGTATTTATTCTGTGTTGAAAAGAACTTTGCCTGCTTTTTGCACAGACACAACTGAACCGGCTCCTTGAGAAGCTTCGCAGCACAGTGAGTTAAATCATTTTTATTATCAGTTAATAACAATTCATTTTGGGCTAACTTTATTTACATAAACATCCTGAATAAGATTTTGTTTTTAATTATTGATTTTTTGTCCAGGGCTCAAGTTTCATTCGCTGTGTGAAACCCAACCTTAAGATGGTCAGCCATCAGTTTGAAGGAGCTCTAATTCTCTCACAGCTGCAATGCTCAGGTATTTAAAGAAATTATAAAATGTTTGAGACATTTATGATGGCTATAAAAATACTAACATATAACAGTGACCTGATCTAGAGACATTTCAAGAATAAATTATGATTTCCGAATGTAATTTTGAATTTGCATGTGGTGAATTAAAACCAAATACTTTGGAGCAAATTATATTCTTTCCTTTTCTTTACCCCTAAAAAGCTTGTTCTTCCTTAGAGAATGTGTTTTAAGGAGGGGTTTTTAAAGACAACAGTATATATTTGAGTTTATGTGAAGAATGCACAAAGAGGGGTGATATTTGGGGTGTTAATTAATAAACATTCCTGACATAATTGTTTTAAAACGACACTGGTTTAACACATTTTTCAGGTTAATATTCAGCACTTGGTGCATATCGATGCTCTGTGGCCTGCTCTTTTTAAGAATTTAGTTAATTTATTTTTGATGCTTGCTTTTTAGCTAAGCTAAAAGTTGTTTGAGAACAAATTAGATATGACCCCACCTGCTCAGACATATTTTTAGTTCTCTGATGTAGGATTTAATCTATATAGCTGAATGTGTCCTTGCATAACAAGCAACTCTGACTCAATCTGTGGGTCCAAATTAGTCTGCTAGCAGATCCCATTTCTGATTTCTCCAATTTTACATTATTCAGCCTCTGTTTTCCTCATCAAGATATTTGCACACATACTGCCCCACAACACAACGGGGCTGGCAGATGTGCATCTCTTCTCTCTGTTCTGTGCAGCTCACAGAATTGGACTGATCTGTCAGTTTGTTGCAGTTTGTGAAGCATTTTCATTTGGAGAAATCTTTAACTTTGAAAAATGTCCATCTCATTTTTTTTATCATCTCATGAGACGAGTCATGTCATCGGCAGAGCACACACTCCCCTCCCCTTCCACACCATAGAAAATGACCTAGAAAATCTGCAGCCTCATCTGCAGATTATCAACTTATCCATTTAAAAAAAACGTATATATTGTCAGCTTAAGACACCATTAAGTTTGAGTCTAGAGTTACTGCAACATAAAACCTTGAAACCAATACTTATAGAAATGTATGCATATTAGAACAGAGATGAATAAACACTAACACTGCATTTTCATTTGACCTCCAAATAGGACAGCAAACTCAACAATAGGAAGTTTATGTGGAGCATTTTTGGTTATGTCTTTGTTTTGCCCGAGATTGCACTCAAATAAAAGTAGTTTTACAAACTTGATTAAATAAAAGTGGAATAGATATTGCATTGAAGCGATCATAGGACATTTCTCATCTCTGGTTGTCATGAAGTCAAGGAAAATATGAAGGAGAGCGGAAATCGTTTTAATCTAAATGAACAGAATTTTATAAGAGATTAATCTGCATGCTATTCCAGGCACTGTTGCATTTTAAATTCAAAGCTGCAGCTAGGTCCAAAGACGAGAAAGGGGCACTGTTCTAGATTGTGATCCTGAAGACATTTTGCTGCTTAAGATGTTATATTTAGTGTGTCTGTAATAAATCAGTTAAGAAATAAGATGAACTGAAATAAAAATAGTATTTTTTTTTTTCTATAAGCCTTAAATTAAATGTTCAGCTCTTTAAATTGCTGCTGGAATTTATTTTGGTTCCTGATGATGAACAGTCTGCCCCTTCTGAAATACACAGTGGATTATGCTGTTGCCTTTGTAGATTAAGATAAATTAGACTGCTATTCAGAGAATATGTTATAATTTCCATCTGATATTCATGAAACTACATTTATGCTGGGCAATTCCAGTCAAACAGTTGTTCAATCGTAGTCCATACCATACCATACCAACTTTATTTATGAAGCACTTTATGCACCGGACAGGACCAAAGTGCTGTACACAATCATAAAATACAATAAAATTATAAAATATAAAAAAAAAAACGAGTGTAAAATACTTATTAGTATACAAACAGAAAGTCTTAGTCTTAGAGAATCAGCCCTATGTGGGACGTTGATGAAGCAAAGACAGAAAAAAGGACAGATTTCACTAAGGGTCACAACAGAACTCTAAAAAGACTTTAAAAAAAAACAAGCAAACCAATCAGAAATATGATCGCCCTTTGAAATAACCTGCTGTATAGAAAGCCCAGCATGGAGGACACCTGCCCTTCATTTTCTTCTTTAAATTAATGTTTAGATATCAATATAACTTTATAGCAGACCTGTTCACAAGTCATTTTTTGCAAGTCCAAGTCAAGTCCCAAGTCCTGAGAAGGCCTGTCGCAATAATCATTTAATTGCACAAAAAATTCTAATCACTTGATTAATTAAAAAAAGTGCAATAATTTGCGTGCTTGCTTGTTTTCTCCTTGTGTTTTCATCTCCGTCACTGAGACGGTCACTATTATATCTATGGAATGATCATTATCTTGAACTGCTAAATGAAAAATACAATTAAAAAAAGCACACGCAAACATTTTTTCCTCTTAAATTTTGCATCTTTATTTTTTTTTCTTTCAAAAACAACAATTTTCTTACAGTATTTACCTGACATTTGAGGTTACAACTGTTTCTAGTTTTAGCAGTAAATGTCTGCTCTTTTATTTTTAAGTGGAACAGACAGAACCGACTTGGCGGGCAGTATTTTCAATTCAATTCAGTTTATTTATTTAGCGCCAATTCACAACATTATTCACAACATATTTCTCCTCTACCACTGCCATGAAGTTTTTAAAGCTGGGCTTGTCAATCAAAGACAAGGGGAGGTTGCATGAAATAATAAGGTCCTGAATTATTGCCTTATGTCTGTGATGTCACTGGCTGTACACCTGCACTGCACTGTGGCTGATAAACAGTGATGGGACTAACAGCGTTGAAAGTAACGGCGTTACTAATGCCGTTACCTTTTTTTAGTAACGAGTAATCTAACTAATTACTTTGACTGTAACTATAATGCAGTTACAATTGCAGACACCCCGTTACTGCGCGTTACTCAGGTCGCACAATGAACCTTTTTTCATGATAGGACTCGTGCGCGCCTTGTCATGAGAGAGGGGAGGATGAGAATGGCTGTTACGGGTGTTAAGGTACAGCACACACAGAGAGTTGGAGAGTGAGTAGGGCTCCAGCAGCAAGAGAGCTTTTTCCAGATTGAAATACCGGTGTTACGTCGAGCTGCGTTTCCCCATCAGATAGTTTCCCCTGCATCTCCGCACAGTGCAGGCGGCATGATTCACCGCGCAAGCGAAAGGAAATGCGCATGCTCGGTAAAGGCGCGTAACAGCAGCCCTGTCCTCGCGCCACAGGGGAACTATGGAGAGCGTGAACAATCAAATGATAGCCTATATGGAGAAAGGGAGAAAGATGGATGGATGGATGCCCTGTTAAAAAACTTCACACCCATGAGTAGAGGTGATGCAGCCTGATGATACTGACACCGCATCAGATACCTAAACCCCATGTTAAGCAGGAGGAACGCTATCTGACGGGGTTTAGAAGCCCATCAGATAGCCTCCCCCCCGATGTCATTTACGTTGAGTTGCAATAAATGCTAAACTCTCTGCAGGTTCTTGTCTTTGTCATCCACTCTATTCAGCTGGCTTTGGAAACACACGGCGAGAAGGTGGGGCCCGGGTGGTGAGGGTTACAGGGGCGAGAAACGCAAAAGTAACGCAATAGTTACTTTTACTAGTAACTAGTTACTTTTATTGTGGAGTAACTCAGTTACTAACTCAGTTACTTTTTGGAAGAAGTAACTATAACTAATTACTTTTTCAAAGTAACG
Source organism: Cyprinodon diabolis (assembly GCA_030533445.1). Classification (NCBI taxonomy): domain Eukaryota; kingdom Metazoa; phylum Chordata; class Actinopteri; order Cyprinodontiformes; family Cyprinodontidae; genus Cyprinodon; species Cyprinodon diabolis. The sequence goes on from CM060080.1 coordinate 5,540,828, forward strand.
TGCCCAACACTGCTGATAAAATTAGATGTGGTGGACCCAGCGTCGTGTATTTTTTTCCAAAGAAGTTTCAGTTTTCTGCTCTTTTATTCCCGCCTTATGTAAAGTTTTTGTAGCCAAATGTTATTATTAACAGTGGGACCGAAACAGGGGGACTAATCATCGCCTCCACATCTGTATGGGTTGCATGCATGCATGCGCATGGGCGCACGGGCATATATGTCACATAGCGTTGCGTCAGTGACGTCAGTGCTAGAGTATATGACAGTTTGACAGCCCCTCTGCCGTTTTTTTTTTTGTTTTTAACCTGTGCTAAAAAAAAAATCTGTGCGAGCGGCGATCCGTGAAGTTAGTAAAACAAAAAACACTTAGAAATAAAATGTTGTTCACAAGTCGGAAATCACGAGTCTCAGTCGAGTCTGAATTCCTTCAAATGCAAGTATAAGTCGAGTCTGAAGTCATTAAATATAAGACTTGAATTTCCTTACATCCTGGTCAGGATGGTGTAAATAAAATATGCCAAACCCTCAGCAATTAATCCCACACACAGTACATTTGCATTGTTTTAGCAACAACAGCCATCCTCCAGGGAAATCTCAAGCTCTGTCACAGCTGTCTAGAAATTTTCCATCTTGAATATCCTGAATTATAGGTGACAGGGTAAAGCCCACAGGTAAACTTTGGCTTGCCATGTAATTATTTTTTGCAAACAAAATCATTCCCAAAGTGTATTAGAAAGCCCATGCACAACTAGCAATACCTCCGATTGCTCTGCTGTTGCTTTAATCAGAATCTCACAAAGGCCCCTTCCTCAATAGTGAAGAAATGCCAGCCATCAGGCTGGGACCGGGCAGCATCAGATGGATCAGAGTGCAGAAAAACTGAGCTTCAGAAATATTTTTATCGAACATAGCCACATAGACTGCAGAATTTTTTTTTTTATTAAACTGTGCATTGCTCTTATTTAACTTGAATTCATAGTTTTGCTTATTTTCTATATAAAAAGGTTTATCTCAATATCTGAAGAGAAAAAAAGAAATGTCCTTAGCAATGTTTCCTAATAAGCACCTGTCCTGCAACTTTGTCCAAGTTTTTAATTTCAGCCCAGTTTGTATTTGCTTTTGTGGTGGTGAAGTTTCTAAGTCATCCAGGTCATAGTCATTACAAAAAAGTAAAAAAAACAAACAAAAAACAATCCACTGGACTTTGTTTCCATGTTTGAAGACGTTTCGCTTCCCATCCAGGAAGGCTTTTCTGTTTAAAATGTCAGAAATTGTGTTGAGTTCAAGGCTTTACATAGTAGTCCAACAAAGCCTTGTTTTTGGTTAGAAACCATGCAAATCGAAACGGACGAACAGGTCCACCCCTTAGGAATGGGGGTCATTTCGACTTTGTTTGGCTTCTTTTGCCTAATCGCCTGCAAAGCCCCATAACTGTCTATGTCTCTGAAAGGGGGTCGTTAAAGGGAATTGTTGGATTGGTTGAATGCTGAGGTCTTCTGTTCCCCTGTAAAGTGGTTGGGGTTATATGGCTGCATTTGACACCCTGCAACGACACAAGCTTGTAAACACAGAAATTAGTTAGTGGAATATAACCATAGAAACAAAAAAGCAGAACTGAAACCAATTTGCTGCTGAATATCATGTTACACTTAGGAGCTTGCGTTTATCATTATCGGGATATGTTTTATTGTTTAAATGATAAATTTTAATCAATGATGATTAAAAACTCCAGAAGCTAATTGATTTGTCTGAATCTTTATATTTAGTGTTTTTCACCTTTCTTTATTTTTTTTTCTATTGGGGTACTGAACAACTTTAAGAATCAATTGATGTAATTGTTGAAAGAAAAAGTTCAAATTTAAACAGTATTGTTACTGTGGGCTATGACAGCTGTGGTAAGCAGTCACAGCCTTACAGATCTCTTAGAAAGTCTGCAACAAAGTTATGGGATTTTTTTTTAACTTTGTTTTCTTCCTGTGTCCCTGTTTGCATCTATTAGGAATGGTGTCAGTTTTGGACCTGATGCAGGGTGGGTTCCCCTCCAGAGCTCCCTTCCACGAGCTCTACAATATGTATAAAGCATACATGCCTGACAAACTTACACGACTGAATCCACGACTCTTCTGCAAGGTGAGATGATGCTTACTGCAGGAATCATGTTTTGCTGTTGATTAAATAAACAATAAATCTTTGTTTAGTGCAAAAAAACTAAACTGAAAAGTAATTATTAAAAATATATTTTGACCGCCTGGAATAGATTATTTATAAGGGACTGACTGTCGATTTGATCCTTCACAGGCCTTGTTCAAAGCTTTGGGACTTAATGATAATGACTTCAAGTTTGGATTAACGAAAGTGTTCTTCCGCCCAGGAAAGGTAATATATAACCGTAGTTGGGACGTATGTAACAGAAATCCTTCTGATGAAGGTTGTAAAGGGTGGCACGGCGCTCTATGTGTTTTCAGTTTGCAGAATTTGACCAGATCATGAAGTCAGATCCAGAACATCTCGCAGAGCTGCTGAAGAAAGTCAACAAGTGGTTGTTGTGCAGTTGTTGGAAGAAGGTCCAGTGGTGCTGCCTGTCGGTCATCAAATGTGGGTTAAAGAAACAAGTGTTGTGATGTGAAAACTCCCAAATCTGATGTATTTGTGCTAAACCAGCTCACTCTTTGTATGAGCATTTATTAATAATTTCAAATTTTGATAAAAATCTAGCTACAGAACTAGTAGGCTGGAGCTTAAACATTTCTTTTTTTTTTCAACATAAATTGAAAGCAAAGTTTTTAATTTTAGACCAGTTTAGATGAACAAATTACTATACAAAAATTAATAGAGAAAAGGTTTCCTTTCAGAGATCATTCTCTAATTTTATTCTGATTTTGCAGATTAGAAACACTAGGATTTGTTTTACTTTAACCCATTTTGGAAAGCACAGATGTTGATGCAATGGTTTCCAAGTTAACTTAAAGCCCAACCTTAGACAAGGCAAGCCCTCAAACATGCAACAAGATTTGTATTAGTCAAAAGAAATCAGCGAGATATTAGATTAAGAACTGTTGGTCTTTAGAGGTGCCATGTTAATCTAATCTAACAATAATAGAATAAACACCTTTGGAATGACTGTCTAATGTCCCAGAGGGAAATAGGTTCAGTGTCCAAGAGATGAAAGGGTCTTTGTGAGAAATATGTGAATCAACCCCAGAGCAAACATTGACCTTTAGCATGTCAGTATGTTAGTTACAAAGCATCTTATGGACAATGAAGTCCATATTTTGTTGTGGCTGCCACAAAGCATCGTCCTCGAAGCTAAAACAGTGATAAAATCGTCTTGCTGTGTGAGTAAAGACGGGTTACAAACCTGGACCAGTTCCACAAGTTCTGTCTGGAACAGGGTTCCCGCGGGTCCTTAAAAAGTCTTAAAAGGCATTGAATTCTTCAAAATAAAACTAAGGCCTTAAATGGTATTAAAATGTCTTAAATCAGTCTTTCGTACAGTAGGTCTTAATTTTTAAAACATCATAAATAGGATTATTTTTATTATGATTTATTTTTGTAATATAAATAAAACATTAAAATTGACATTTTTTTTTTTTTATTTAAAAAAAATAACGGCTCGCCATTATTGGTTCCGTCCCGATAGCTGAACCAATAAAAGCGTTGTTGCGGCCGGGACATTTGGGAGATGCACCATTAACTTTTTGTCTGGAAAATATGAGCAAATATAAATGTAACCAAAATTGTCTCCAGCCAAGAGTTTTCTCCATGGCTAAAACCAGGGAACATACATGAGGCTCAGTGGATTTATGCAAGAAGTCATTCAAGCTCAGAACGATGGGAATTAAGGCAGTGGAGTCGCACATGCGAAGCACGAAACACAAAGCTTCAAAATTGAGTTACCGAGAAACAGCCGGTATTTCTCAGTTTAGTTCCACCCTTGTCTCTGCAACGCCTCCACTTATCACCAAATCAAACATACTAAGAAAACGATACAAAGAAAAATAGCTGCAAAAAAGACTTAGCACTGGTTATGTTGTGGCTTTAAAACTGATTTGTTTTGTTCCCTGCTAAAACAAAGTTTGTGAATTCAGTTAAATAATTGTTAAATATATCTGTCATTTGTGTGTTTTTAGCTTTCTTCCTGTATGGGAAGCTTTTCAAAATTTAAACATTAGTGCAGTGGTTTATGTTAAAATAAACCTTTGGGTTAAGTTGTCGCAAGCAGGATTTTCTTGTGAATTTGGTCTTATATTTTTATTTCAGGTGGCATTAAAAAGTCTTGAATTTAACTTGCATTACGCTGTAGGAACCCTGTGGAAAAATGGGCCCCAATGCCATTAACTACGTGAATCATGTGAAAGGATTGTCAAACCAAAGTCAAACAATTTAAATAAATGCAATCTATTTTTAAGAAGAGGTATTTCAAAATCAGAAGTTTACTAAATAAAAAAAATATATATATATAGTAGGAAATCTAATGCTAATGAGTGTCCTTTAACTTCTCAAAACAAAGTTAATGACTACAAAAGTCTTAGTGCATGAAGCTAAAGCTTTACTTCTTATATTCTAGTTCTTCTTCTGTCTTTTATTGTAGCATCAAATGCAAAGGAGGCCTTGGGCTGTATCACTTTTCATTTCTTTTTGAATATTAAACCAAACAGCCTTCAGCCTTAAGGAACATCACTGAAGTACAGCCTTGCCGCACTCAACACCAAGTGATTAATTTTTAGTGTTTCACCACAAGCCAGCTGACTTCAGTGTTTCATTTCTTTAAGCTTTACATAAACAAACACTTTGGTTTTCTCCAAGTTGCAGCCATGTATTGTTTTATTATTTCATCGAATTATGGCTGCTTTAGTGTGAATGAAATACATGTTCAGATGACCTGGATGACTGAGAACCTTCACCAGCATGTTCAGATTTAAGTTCAGAAGATTGACTGAAAATCTGCCGATTAAAAGTTGAATTTTCTCCCATCTCAAAATTAAAATAAGCAAATTATTTTCTTATAACTAAGTATTTATGTATGTTGTTCTCTTTCCTTTCCTACCGACAACAGTGAGGAATAAAATGCAGTACAGAGCTTTGGCTTGCATTAAGATACAAAAGACTGTCCGCATGTGGCTGTGTAAGAAGAAGCATAAGCCGCGGTGAGTTTTCCTTCTCTTTCTGCCACGGTTGTTGTTTTCTCCTAATTGGAACTGGTTTACCCTAATGAGGTGGGATATCTTTCCCCAAATCCAACTGTTCTGAATGGGGGTGCACAATACATTGCAAAATTATTTTCATTGCATGATAAATTTACGCAACATGCACATGGAGAAAAAGTGTTAGATCATCATTTATTATTAATTTCATGCACTCAGGCTCTCTTGCCTGACACTGATTTGAAGACACCTATTGTTTAATGCAGCATCAAATTGAAGAAAGCAGCAGACGTCTTCATGTTCTGCAAACTCTCCTCACTGTGTGTTGTTTGCCGTATCCCAAAGCGAACAAGACATTGTCTCTGTTTGCTTATTTGTTTTGGTTTGCTTCATGTCATATTTGTAAGATATACAAGTGTTAATCGTTCATGCTGCTTCCAGCTTTACGAAACTTTTTATTCATGCTTAAAAGTGAGAATTTCTATTTCTAAGAAGGCAAAAAGAAGTGTAGTAGTTTAGCAGTAAATCAGTCAATCATGAGTGCAAGTTTTGCTACATGCATTAAATGCTGTGAAATAAACTGCTACTGATTTTTAGTAGTAGACTTTTCGCCAAGTCCCTTAGCAGTAACCTGGTTAGCTTTACAGGAGCTGTAAATAATGTATGTAGTTTTTTTTTGGCTGTCCCTTAGAGATAGGGTGAGGAGCTCTGTCATTTAGGAGAGGCTCAGAGAAGAGCTTTTTCGAATGTCCCCTGAACACCTGCCCTGCCGGGAGTCCTTGGGGACGACCCAGGACACGCTGGAAGGGCTGTGGCTCTCAGCTGGCCTCTGGCTTCCCCCAGCAGAGCTGGAGGAGGTGTCTGTGGAGAGGGTAGTCTGGGAGTATCTATTGAGCCACTGCTGCCACCGTGACCCGGTGCCACATGAAGCGGAAGACAAAAATTTTAAAAACTGAAATAATTATCAGATTTCTTCACAGTGACCGAGCGGAAACCCTATTAATAATACAGATCATTACCACTGTATACGACATCATTTTTCGATTGCAGTCACGATTGCACTTATACATGACTGATCTACTGCCTTCTTTTTAAGAAATAGTATGAAAATAGAGTATAAACACAGCTAAAGCTCAAAGCAGAATCCACCTTTCACACATGTGCACCCTACACCCTCAGCTTTAATAAATACCAGAAGCTGATTAAACTCATTGAATCATGAAATACCTGTGGTATGTCTTATTTTTTATTTTTTTTTTAAACATTCATAATGAAATGAGTGAAGTTTCATAAAGTCTGAGTTTCATGTATAAAATGTTATTCTGCTTTTCTGACACAGGATTGAAGGTCTGGTGAAAGTCCAAAAGCTGAAGAAACACATAGAGCGCTTCAACGAAGTGGTGAATGGCCTCAAAGAAGGAAAACAGGAGATGGCCAAACAAGTTGGACAGCTGTCTGCTGCCATAGATGCTCTCTCAGCAAAAATAAAGGTAAATCAGTCCTTTCATTAAGGTCCTGCCATCTCTGACCTTGAATAATTGTATGGAAAAGGGACATTTTGTGCAACATGCTGTAAGGACTTTCATTACTGAACAACTAGGGAACAACTCTGTCAGTCCATGATTTTAACAAACATCTGATGTCTAAAAATGAGGTTTTGGTTTTTCTAGGGGAATATCTATGTAGGCAGAATTATTGGCAAAAAAAGTATAAATATGAAAAATATATACCGTAAATTCTGGACCATAGAGCGCACCTGATTACAAGCCGCAAGCTCTAATTTTAGAAAGAAAATCAATTTTGTACTTTTATAAGCCGCACTGGATTTTAAGCCGCAGGTTTCCCACGTTGTATGAGATATTTACAAATAAAGATATTACACGTGAGCATTTTTTTAACATTTGATTTAATCCGTATGATAAAACAAACATATATGGTACATATTATGAATGCTTTTTTTTTTTTTTTCAAACTACACATTTAAATATACGTACGTGTCGGTAAAACGCAAATAACGCTGCATATACCGGTACTTTTAATTGAACAACGCACAGAACATTGCAGCCGACCAGGAAAAGTCATTAATCACTTTCTTCTTCCTCCTGCGCACTAAAACCCTCAAAGTCATCTTCCTCGGTGTCTGAATGGAACAGCTCCAGGATGCTGTCACTGACTTCAGTCTCATCCTTGTCACTCTCACTTGAGCACCCGCGCTCCTCTTCATCCCGCAGCAGCCCAGCCTTCCGAAACCCGCCGGTGATGCTGGATGTTTTCACACGGCTCCACACATTGAGAACTGTGAATACTCATCAATTTTATTGGTCTGTTTTTCACGCCATGAAAAAAAACATGTATTAGCCGCACTGTATTATAGGTCGCAGTGTTCAATCAGCAGGAAAAAAGTAGAGGCTTATAGTCCGGAATTTACGGTACTTTTAGTCTAACTTGTTCATTTAAACTTCCAGAGTTATAATTATAAACAAATAACTCAGAATGTACACACATTACACATGAAAAAACGTGACCATTTTAGCCAACTATCCTTTTTATAACAGATTGTTTATGTGCTCATAATCCTTTTTTATGTAGCTTAAATCACAGCCTCTCAGCCACACATTGCTTGAAGAGAAGGACTTTTTGATTTCACTACAAATATTCTACTTATGAGTAACTTGGAGATTCCAAATAGAATTTTGATCATCTGTAGAAGGAGGACATGTCAATTTTTTTTTTTTTTATCTTTAAGACCTTTACTGGAAAGCTACTGGGTGGAGAACTTCTGTGCATATGATGGAGCATTGCCATGCATCAAATTGATTAATTTCTAGTATTGTTTCTCTGAACTGGATGGTTCCATCTAAGGGTGATGGAAGACAATTGACATCTTAAGTGTGCTCCTTACGTCCAGTCTGCTCTGTAATTTTGTCACTGCAGAAAAACCTGCTTCACATAGTTATGACGCCAATAGCAACAGGATTTTCAGTGCTGTTGTGAAGATTTCAGGGTACTCTGCCACGACTTTAATCCAGAACTGCAGCAGACTATGTGTCTTAAAAACACTTTTCAAGGCCTCCATCATTTGTATTCTCCAGCTGTTGCTATTCTTGTATTAAAATGCTGGTTTCCCCTGCTTTGTGGACAACTGGCTTGCAGATGCATTCATTGTCAGTTTGTGGGACTTTGTGTTTGGAAAATAGAGCTCTGACTATTTGAAAAGCAAAACAAGGTAAACATGCACTAGCTGGGAGAGAAAAGGCCCCGACTGAGTCTCTTTCAAGGTCTCAGCGATTTTACGAAACATCTCCAACATTCCATCCCCACAGGTCCTTTTTGGCTATAGGAGCAACTACTTTATCTGCTACTGTACACTTAATTTTCATTTTGTAAGTTGTTTTATCAAGCTTGCTTAATATTGTGCACAGCATACAACCTCAAAATATTATTCTTATTGTTTTTTTTTTATTTATTTCTTGTATTTTTTTAGTAATGAAAATATTTCTGTTGAATTTTAGAGTCTTTGTTTTTATTCTTGTGGTATCGAAAAGGGTATCGAGTATCGAATATTTTACTTAGTATCGGTATCGAGTTGAAAAGTTTAGTATCGTGACAACACTAGTAGGCACATTGTATTCATTAATTTCAGTTATTTATTTAGCGCCAATTCACAACACATGTCATCTCAAGGCACTTTACAGAGAACCTAGAAATACTGCAGAATGGGAGAATAGGGATAGAATGATGAGAGGTTTCCCCTATGTCCTCCAGCAGTCTAAGCCTATAGCAGCATAACCATAGGGATAGCTCAGGACAATCTGGGCAACTCTAACTATAAGCTCTATCAAAAAGGAAAGTTTTAAGCCTACCTTTAAAAGTAGACAAGGTGTCTGCTTCAAAGACTAAAACTGGTAGTTAGATTCACAGGAGTAGAGCCTGATAACTAAACGTTCTGCCTCCGATTCTACTTTTAGAAATTCTAAGAATCAGCAATAAACTTGCAGATTGACACGAAGTGCTCTGTTAGGAACATAAGGAAAAATCAGATCTCTGAGGTAAGACAGAGCGTGGCCATTTAAGGCTTTATATGTGAGAAGGACTTTAAATTTTCAGCTATTTTCCCAATGTGGTAACAGTGCTAGCTGAAAGGAAAAACCTGCACTGACCTTGTAATTGTTTTTTTTTTTTTATTGGCTGAAAGGTTCAATCATTCATCAACAGTATATGTCTAATAACAAAATAGTTTTATGTTGAATACATTATTATTATGATCACTTTAGTTTAAAAAAAAGTTTCACAACCTTAAGTACAAACAGTATATGCCCTCCTCACCCCACCAGCACTTGGTGCCCTACGCACAGTGCACTGGCAATAATTAATCTGTGCTGCAAACAACAATATAATATTTGATGGTAAACTGCTCTCATATTGTCCCACCTACTAAGTGATTAATTCCTGCAATTGTGAAGACTGGTTGGTTATCTTTCTATTTTTAAAGTGACAAATAAAACATTTTGAAAACGTTCTACTAAAGATTAAGCAAATAAAAACAGCATGTCAGTATGTTAATTCAGAGCAAGTTGCATTCATGATGCAGCTATGGAGGACCAACTCTGCCATATTTAAAATCAATACAGAAATAAATACAAGCTCAATAAATATATAAGCATACAATTAATTGCCAACAAAAATACAATAAACAAATAAATGTAAGTAGAAATTAAATTATACAGTGGCACATAAATGTATATAACTCTTTTAATTAGCTTCTTTATTTATTTGCCTTTGTAATATTTACCTTATTTATTTTTTTGTCCTTGAAGGCAGAAATGCAAAAAGGGCAGGCAGAAATGCAAAAAGGGCAGGCAGAAATGAGGGCAGGCAGAAATGTAAAAAGGGCAGGCGGAAATGTAAAAAAAATATAAAGGATTTTGTTTATTGTATTTTTGTTGGCAATTAATTGTATGCTTATATATTTATTGAGCATTTATTTATCTCTGTATTTATTTTTAATTATGGCAGCGTTGGTCCTCCATAGCAGCTTGCATACACGCAGAAATAATACATTTTGTCTTCTGTGTACTTTAACAGTAAATTTAGTGTTATGATGTTTTGAACAGTTGAAAGATGTTGGAGCTTCTGTTAACAAACTTTGCTGGGGGGGGGAGGTGTTGCAGCCTGCCATGCAGATACTTAAATTAACAGCTTTTGTTTCTCCCCAACTGGTTTCCGAGTGAATCTAAGACAACTTTGAGGGCTGTTTTTACTGTTTTACTGTGGAGAGTGCTAACATTCAAATGATAATATCTTATTCAATAGTTTTTCGATTTCTATAAGTTGTAAAGCTTAGACTCCACTCTTTCAGGATCAGTAAATAAATATAAACAACCCCTGAAAGACTTGTTCATAGTTTTACCACAGCCTGTCACATTTAACCTGGGGAAGCAAATTTGGTTTATAAATACTTAAACCTGGAGAGAAGGTGTGTGATTCCTTCAGGGCACAACTTCCCTCATTACAAAGCACACATCAGCTGATATGTCTAAATCCAATTAAACAATGAAGTTTAAAGCCCGAAGAAGTAAGAAAATACGCATAAATGATTTATTTAGGCAAGAGTCTCTCTGCATAATATTTCTTGCAAGGCATATACTGATTTGAATGGTCATGTAAATAAGTCAGGTGCATTCTAATATGTAATTTCTGTTATGCATTTTATTTTCATGTGTGTATTGAATCTAATGCATGCATAGTATTGGAATTCAATGAGCAAAAACTAAAATTGAACTGAACATTTAAGGTCATGCATTCGCTAACCAAATGTGGTTGTTAAAGGAGTCTTAGAATTCAAAACCACTTTTACTCTGTTGCTGAATATAGGTAGCATAGTGTGTCCAATTGGCTCATTTTATGTGGTTGCTAATGTACATTGAGAGGTATAAAGATGCCTCTTTCTTATTCTTTTTTTTTCTTCAAAAATCAATGCTTTAGATCCACTTTTGATGGGGGAAGAGCTTATAAAAAAGACTCTGCATACCTCCAATAATTTCATTTATTGAATTTGTTTTTGCTGAGTGATCAATCACAGTTGGATATGTAAATCCCAGCTCTCCCCATGCAATATGAACCTTTTATTACTGAATCCTTAAGGCACAGCAAATAATCAGAAATACGATTTCATGCTATTTGGATTTGGTGTTCAAAATTCTCTGTAGCAATGATGCCATTTTTGTACTCTGTAGTTCCCAGTATGTAATCACAGAATGTAATTATAGTGTTCAGTGGTATTCTGATTGACACTAAGGAGCTCCTGACCTGGTTTCTTAGCCTCTCTCTTAGCAACAAACGCTTTTTTTCCATGTTAACTGTTGCTCTGTTGGCGTCCCCTTTGTAAAACACGTATGTTATTCTGAAGGTTTAGCATCTACCCCTGGCGTGGCATAAATAATATATACGATGCCAGTAGCAGTCCGCTGTACATCTGGGACAAAACCTTGGCCTCTTACCTCCTCATTTTAAAGCTTGAAACTCATCTTAATGAATCCTTACTCACTGACCTCTCCTTACTGCCTGACTCATATTTGGGGAAATTGTCTGTTATGCAACTGACAGAAATGTTGTCACTCTGTGTTTAACAAGACCACATGAGATGCCATGACTACATACTTTTCAAAACCACTATCCTGATTCACTTTATTGGAGAATATACTTTTTATCCTGTCTGACTTAGTAAAAAAAAATCATGTCGTAATGCTTCTCAAGGGAACCACATCCTGAAAAAACACCTTTAGGTTTAGGTGTGTTAAGTATATCCTTTGTACCATTTTTGTCTTATTTGTATTCTATCTTTTAGGCCCCGTCCACACGAAGTCAAAACGAACACGAAACGCTAATATTTTCCAGAACGTTTGTCGTAAAGACGGAGGCGTAAAATAAATGTGATCAACCACACAAATGCATGAAAACGCTGCAAAATGTATGCCAGGCCTGTAAGTGGCAGTAATATTTATACAACAACCAAACCGGAAAACCGGAAAATGGCCCTGCGGGTCCATTTTCGTGGTTCAGTCAAATTCAGGTGCTGAACTATGTCGTCTATATTGCTCTGTTCTTCCTGGAGATATTCCAGAAGAAGAAGATTCTGTTGTAAGCCCGACAGCAGGGTGAGTAGCATGAGCAGCAACCATTCAACACAGTACGGCGCCATTGTTGTTGTGATACTGTGTCGCGCATGCGTATTTAGAGGCGACGCTATGACGCATGCGTGTAAGAAAAAAAATGCGGTTAGAGCTTAAAGATGGAAACGCGAAAACGGCGTTTCAAAATCTTCCCACTCTGAAGGCTTAATAAAAAAAGATCGTTTACAGACCCCCGAAATGCCGGCTTCGTATGGATGAGAGGCTGGTTTGGTGAAAAATTTGTGTGTTTAGGCCAAGGTTTGACTTCGTGTGGACGGGGCCTTAGCTTAAAATTTTTATATTTATTCTAATGTTTGAAATAAAGACATTTTTAAAGAATCAATTAAGGAAAAGGTAACAAGCCACAAAGCAGCACAGAAGATAGACAAAATATGCCGAAAATTATCGCCGACCTGTTAATCCCATATTTTTGTTTCGATGTTGTGAGGCAGCTACATTTTTGAAGTTGGCAAATAATTATGACATTTCTACTGAGAAGGCAAGTCTTTTGAGTATCTAGGCAAATCGCCATCAAGCAACAGATTAAAATATATTAAAAAAACAAGAGTAAAACCATGTTTAAGACTTCCAGCAATGAATGCATGCTTGAGTGGTTTATTTCCTTTTTTTCCATTTTCCAGCTAAAAAGTAGCATGGCCAGTTGTTTGGTAGTGTAACTCAACTCCTTCCTGCCCAAAACTCTGTACCATCCTAACCTTTTACCAAGCAGTCACTTTTAGCTGCACTTTTGAGACAGTTGTATTTTGAAACCATAACCTTTTAAAGCCCGATCCAAGAATAAAACATAACAGAAAATTACCTTTTTTTTGGTTTGAATTCCTTATTTGCCCTTTTAACAAAATATGTCAAAAGAAAAAACAGAAATACATTTTTGATATTAATAATTTATTACTATGCGATAAGTCAAGATAATTTTTTGTGTAGTCTTCTGCCTGCTGTTAACAGGTATATCTGATTGTGTACAATAGGATTTTGAGCAAAGTTTTTACCATTAAATTATGCAAAAGGTGTCAGACGCAAAACATTTCAGAAACCGTATGTATCAAATATGATACATTTGGCATTACAGGGTTAAAAATAGCCTTAAAAAGCAGACTGAAATGTACTTTTTACTATTAGTTGTTTTCTAAATAGCCCCAAATATCATCAAGGAAGATATTTAGGAGTACAAGTCTGTTAAAAGGACGTATTAATTCTGAGAATGACATAAGATTTCGATTGTTTTCCGCCTGAACCTTGCCTGCTTCACCTAACTGACTGTCACTGACATAAATAGAAGAATAAAATAGATAACTGTGAACACTTGCAAAGACCTAAACCTCATCGATGATAGGTCCAAAGTTACACAATTGCCTTTTTAACATGAGCTTTACTAACAATTTAGCACTAAAAACTAGTGTTGCGCCGATGACATTTTTTGGCCCCGATACTGATACCCGATACCTGGCTGTGCAGTATCGGCCGATACTGATACCATAATAATGTAAAATAATTGCCATCTTGGCTTTGTCAAGCTGCTGCCTACCTTTGTGAAGCAGGAAAAAATCAAATACAAAGTGAATCAAGTAGAATTTTTTATTGCTTACCAGGAATGGGTGACAATAGTTGAATAAACTTATGGCTCTCAAAACAGTATCGGTGCCCTATTTGTTGGTACTCGCCGATACCGATACCACCATTTTAGGGCAGTATCGGGGCCCCGTCCGATACTGGTATCGGTATCGGTGCAACACTACTAAAAAGCCCCTCCCCCTCTAATCTCTGAAGAAAAAAACACAATGATTATGGAGGAAACATTATTTTTTTCTTCTTTCTTTTTTTTTATTTATCTTTATCTCTAGGTTTGCTTCATGCTGGTAACAAAATATGAATAGTTTTGGTACATGTCCTCATAAGGATTAGTCCAAAAATTCTCCAAGCCCAGACAGAAACCACGGTGCTTGGATGACAGGGACTTTTTATTTCCTCTTAGCAGTTTAAAATCTTCTACAATCAATGAGCTTTGGTGGAATGTTTGTTTTGTCAACCTCCTCATTAAGATGCCAAGCACTTTCATGATAACTGTCCTCAAGCTGTGCTGCAATATTATTTGACCTCCCATCTGTGTTTGCATGGCACAGTATAAAGGTTATTACTTTACTCCTGTTTTGGGGTCTTTTCTGTTGTAAGAGTTCTTTAAGTCCAGCTGTTCCCTTGTCCTGTGCAAACGCTGGATCACAGCTGGACACACAGAAAGCAGAAATCCGTAGTGTTCATAAAAACAGCCATGAAGCCATGTCTGTATGTTACCTCTGTCCTTTGTTGTTTGCTTTCTTTTGATGTTCATTCTCCAAGGAATAAGCTGCCTGATTTCCAGTTTGTCCTCTAATTTTTTGTTTGCATTTTTAAATACACCTAAAGCCGAATAATTTCATATTGAACATATTTTAGGGAAAATATTATTGGGGGTCTTTTTTCTAAAGAGTGCTGCTTCACCTGCTCATGTGAAACAACTAATTTATTACCCATTCATGCTTAAAGCCATTATTATGGTAGAGAAGCTTGTCTTACATTTAATTATCTACTTTTTTAAAGTATATGCAGAGATGATTGGACTCTATTCATGTTTTCTAATTACAAATCTTTACGTTTTAAGGTGTAAATCTTAAAAAATGTCTTAATTTTCCTTCTGGTTTTAGACTTTAACTATGTTCAAATTATAAGGTTGCATCATCCACTGAGTTTGGACATGGGGCATGTGTGACCTTAGATTTGTGCCTGTTGGACCTCCAGGCAAAGGTGATGACCTGGAAAGAGATCGACGCAGAGTACCAGGGGCTGGTGAAACGCTCTGAGCAGCTTCTATCGTCCATGCAAAAGAAGAAGAGGGAAGAGGAAGAGACAGAAAGACTGAAACACATCGAGCAGGAGATGGAGAAAGAGAGGAGGAGGAGGGAGGAGGAAGAGCAGAGACGTAGACAGGAGGAAGAGGACAGGAGACTGTGAGTGGAAAGTATTCAAATCTAACTGCTGATGTGTTTTTATGCAATGTATTTGGTTACCTTAATTTTTTTCCTTCTCTGTAATGAGAATTTTTTTTTTTTAATTTTAGCAAAGCAGACATGGAAGCAAAAAGAAAGCAGGAAGAGGAAGAACGAAAGAAGAGAAAGGAAGAGGAGAAAGTTATTCAGGTTTGGAACTAAAACCATGTCATTTTATTTCTGTTATCCAAGTTGTGAAGCAAATGTGTGCAAAAATGACTGCTGAAATCAATTTAGAAAGTTGACTAATAAATCTCCTTAATCCCCTTGTCAGCTTTGATCTATTGCTAGTCAGATAATTGGCCCGTCCTGCATGATAATGAGTAAAAAATGAATGAAAGAAACTAGATGAGTTGAAAATCCTACAATAAAGAATTATGTTTGGTTTATCATAGAACCACTTTTTTGCATTTAGATATCAAACAAAAAAAATATCTTCTGGTAAATACTTGGTAGTTTTGCTGCATTTCTCTTTCGGTGCTGCACTGTTTGCATAAAGCTTAGTGTTCTCTAATAAAGGAAAAATATGTTGCAGCCAGGAAGGAAAATAGAAAATATAGTTTTGTTTGGCAGCCTACGGTGGCTTTTCCTTTGTCTACATTCTGTCAGGGAAATTTTGTTCCTTAAAAAGCAAAGATTTCCTCCATGCAAACCAATGTGCAGCCCCTTTCCTTTTGTAAACACTCACTCTTTAGTGACTTGTTCAAGCATCTAGAGTTGATACAGCTCCTTTGTTCTGACTCTGGCTTCATCATCACATCAACATAACGGAAAATAACAAAAAGGGTTCAAAGTAGCATTGATATATTTGACAGGGGGGTAGCTAATGTAGGTTATATATCAAATCTGTTTTGTGGTCTTTGTGTTAACAGGCAGAAGTGGAAGCACAGTTAGCTCTGGAGCGCGAGGAGCAGGTCCAGCGTTCTGCCGTATTAGAACAGGAGAGAAGAGACAGGGAGTTAGCCATGAGAATCGCTCAAAGTGAGGCTGAACTCATCAGTGAAGAAGGCCAGCTGGATGCCGCCCTGCGCAGGTAATGGTTAAATGGGGTCAGTGCATGGTGCAGAGTACATGACGCTTTGTTTATACAGTGAATAAGCAGTGCAGGCCCATGCTGACCGGGGCATGCATAAGTAACTGACCTGTTCCCTTTTTTGTTTCCAGTGATGACTTCTATTTAGGTCTTCCTATTTCTTCATCCTCAGCCAGAGTCATGTAAGATACCTGAAACAGGTGTAACTAACACCATAGATGTCCACTTACTTCTAGACTCCTCTAATCCCTGCTGTAGCATTTATCTGCTACTTGAAATAAATACAAGAGTAAACTGCCACAGTAAAAAGAGTAATTTTTGATTGTTAAAGTCGTAGGGAAAGCATTTTTAAATATCAAATTATTCTGGCTTAAACTTGTATATAAATGTACTCTTTATCAGACGATATTATCCCAAAATTTAGAACATTTCTTTTTTTTTAAAATCCTGTCTTAAAATATCTGGTTGTTTTTTTTTTTTTTTTTGTTAATTCATGCAGGCCAGTTAGTTATATGTCAGCCTTAACACCTAAATTCGGCCAATCATAAATCAACGGTCATCTGTCAATCAGTTTTTTTTCTGTCAGCATCTTGATTCATATTTCGCAGCTAATGTACACAACCGTTGAAATAAGAATAATTTCCTTTCCCATTGAGTTCCATCCCAGTGTTCACGGGGATGGACGTCTGTGTCTTCGGCAGGCGTAGAGCTAACAGAACTGGCAGCGTTGCGAGGCAAGGGCTCAAACATGTACGGCTGGAAGCCTTCTACACCAAACCAAGCTTCTGCCGCCCTGGCGTCCTCTTCCACAACATCTTCGTCCCCGCTTTCCTCCTCTAAATAAAAAATGGATGACGGAGGAGACTCATCCACGACCACCGACACTAAACTCTCCTCTTGCATGTTTCCGCTGTCCATAGCGTTCCTTGACAGTGTCGTTTCTAAGTCACCAATTTAGTGCTATTTGATCCCAATGGAATTTCCCATTGCGAACCTTCCGCCACAACAATCTCGCCCTCTTCACTCCTATAAAGCCGGGCTCCGCTCGGGAGAATTTGGGAATTGACAGTGTCGTTTGCTAAGTCACCAATTTAGTGCTACTTGGTCCAAATGGCATTTCCCATTGGTAACCTACTTGCACTAAGTTGCTAACTGGTTAGCAAGATGCTTCCGGCAAACCGGCCACAACCAAAAAGCTTGCGAACCTTCCGTCTCAAGAACCCCTCCCTCTTGATAAACGACCAATCACATTTACTTTGTTCAGTCGTGTAAAGTCGTGCACCACTCAGGAGAATTCAGAAATGCAACAGTCTGAACAGCCATTTCCCTACGACTTTAAGACAAAGTTGTTGAGGTTATTAAAAATAATTGTATTAATGATTCTATGGTGATTTTTTTTTTCTTATGCTCAAATGTTGTCATATCTAATTTTAAGATGGGTGAAAATGAAATCCGAATACATAAGATCCTATTGTCTCTCTAATTGAACTGATTTTTTGAAATCATGGTGAGGTGGTAAAAGAATGCCTTCAAGCTTTCTTGGACTTTCCAGTCAATAGATCCGCTTCCAAAATCAAAAATTTACTGTGGTAATTACTGCTTTACTCACCTCTGTCTGTATTAGTAGGTGTAAAACACTTAGCTTCTTCACAGCCCCAAGACTCAGCCTAGTGTGCTTAACTAGATCATATAGATTACGGGGGGGGGCTATAAATTCAAAATAGACGTATACCAAAAACCAATCCAACGTATAGTTAGCAAAGTTTTGACACCAGTATATTTACATGAAGACATTTGAAAACACTTAATTAAAATTATATTTTTATTAAAATAAAAAGATAATTTCATCTACAGGTTTATTTTTTGTACATAAATTTTGCCCTTCTGAGGCTTTGTAAAGGCAAATCTGTGTTTTGTATGGTCCAGTATGGTATCACAAATCTAAAAAACGAATGTACCAGTTTAATAATGGAGAAGCCATTAGTCAGCTTCATATTTTTTTAATATAAACCTATAGTTGCTCTTATTAAAGAGCAACTATATGTTTCAGCCGATGAAACTAGCGTTAGCGTGGCTATCGAGCAAGTTTTATCAGAATTACAGAGTATTTCTTCACTGAAAGAAGAGCAAAACACTGCTCTGGAGGCTTTTCTCAGAGGAAAAGATGTTTTCGCTCTTCTCCCGACTGGTTTCGGCAAGAGTAGCCTGGCTTGTGGTTGTGTTTTCGTCGTAGCTCTGTTAGTACGTCATATGCTTCGTTGATCTGATTGGTTTATTAGGCCCGTCTATCACCAACATAGGCCAATCAGCTAACCAGTATTTTCGCCCCTTCCCAAAATTACTTCAACGGAAGGTTTCCAGATGGATATGCAGAGCAAATCCATGTGGCGGAGTCAGGTTAACCTAAACCAGGTTCTGGAAAAAGACAGCGTGTACCGTCTCCATCTGTCTTTGGCTGCTGATTAATTTAAATTTGCGGCTGATCAGGTCCAAACTGTTTCACTTCCAGCTTCTCTTGCTAAGTTTGCTTTAAGGGACTTCACTTCCGCGACTCGTCCTCTCAATCTGCCGCACTACAACTGTGACGACAGTTCCTGTCAGCTCAGGGTGCAGCTCTCCTGCGCCCCAAGACGTCCTATACTGCTGTATTGCAGAGGAGCTACTGCGCATATAAAAACTTTTAATAAAAGCTATAGCCAAAGATTTTTATGCCCCAGGGTGGAAATACGTCACCAATCTGACGACGAACGAAACGGCTTTACTCGTCATTAAAGATTAAATATTTGTTTTGCACATCTAAAAAATATATTAATATTTTTCGAAATATTTTAATTGTATAATTTCATTTTTATTTGTTTTTTTTTAATGTCTTATTCAAGGTCATTGGGTGGATGGGGTGGCGCCCTCTATTGACCAGCTGCCTCTTATAGATCATCTTTAATTATTAAGTTTATGTTTTTGGTTAAATTATAAATCAAAAGTATTTTAAAACCCATTTAAAAATTAAATGTAATTTTCCTCCCGATTTATGATTTGAACACAATTTCAATAAATTAAACTGAATTAAATTGCATTGAATTGAACTGAATGGTGCTGCCTCGTTCATCTGAGAGGTTTGTTGATCCACTTGTTTCATTAAACCATTTATCATTACATCTCTGCTGCAATTACAAACTGGACTAATGGGAGAGTTTTTTCCTAGTATTGGAATAAAGGCAGGATGCTATTCCAGGTTTTGGAAGTTTTTACTCGTTCAGACTCAGGTGCTTCATAGCTAGTCTGCATATTCCTCCAGGGATTTCAATTCTGTTTGACCTCATGTCTCAGCACAGGAAAGAAGGGGTAACAAAGGGAGAACCGGGAAAGATAAAATATTCCTGACCATAGTGGAGCTTTATTTAATGGTGTAACATAAAATCCTGAATTTCCTTAAAAAATTCAGGGTTTACTATGATTGAAAAGGAAAAGAAACAAATAAATGAGTTTTATGTTAAGGACTGAAGTGTCTAAAAAAAAAAGACTCATTAAAAGTGAAAAAAAAATATGAAATTGACCCATTTTGGGTCTAATGTAAGTGTCAAAAGCTCAATAAAATGTTAAGTCTCTAAGGGACTAAATACAAAGTGGTTTTGCTATTCATCTGAGCTTTGAAGAAAACAGATATTGTGTTTAATATAGTTAAATCTGTGTAGCATGTGTAAAGAGGAGAGCTTTGGTGCAGTACAAGTATGCAGACTTGTCTCTGTTTTCCTGTTAACCTGCTGCAGGAGCCAAAAGCTGACCGTTGCCTCGGCTTCTTCTTACATGTTTATCAAGGCTTTTCAGATTTACAACCTCTCCAGTCAGTAAGAATTCTAAAAGATAATCTAATGATTCATAGATTAACAGCTCCCTTATCCAGGGATACTATGCTGACTGTAATTAGGAGAGGCAAATCCCTTCATTCCTCATATAGAATTAGCTGGATCAACTCAGCAGGAGGGAAGGAGACAAAACTCAATCTGTTAGGTAGCTGAAATTACATCTGTTACTATCAGTCTGTTTTATTTAAAAGTAAAAGCATGTTTTCCTTCTTCCCTATTCCTCAAAATCAAATCAATGATACAAAAGATACGAAAAGTTTCAATGTTTTCTAAAATTTCTCTTTAATTGCAGGTTTGAATCATTCCATATTTGCTGAATCTCACCGGATTATCTCTGATCCTGTTGGGTTTGCTTTATCAAATTTGACCCCGTCCTGAAATTCAAATGCATAATCAGCCTTTAAATTCTGGAAACATTCCCCCCTATCACCACGGCTCTCCGCTTCCCAAATCACCTGTTTGCATCTGCAGGTTCTGCTTCGCCTTTCTCATCCAACTTTATCTGTTCCTAACCGTAGAGGTCCTCAGGTGCAGGCCACCAAAGCTGCTGCTGGTGTGAAAAAGTATGATCTCAGCAAGTGGAAGTATGCTGAACTGCGAGATGTCATCAACACTTCCTGTGGTGAGAAAATCCTTAATCCTATTTCAGCCCCTAGTTTGCTTGTATGTGCGTTAAATCCTTTATTACAAGATGATATAGGTGTGAAAGCTGCTTGTAAAATCTACCTTTCTGCTGTTTTCCCCCATTTATTACTAATTTATGTAATATATATATAGTTTTGGCACTAAATGGAAACCACTGTGTTCTACCTTATACATCCAGGCTTCCCATCTGTGCAGTGCAAGGAAGTATTAGGGCATTACTGATACTTTTATCGTTTAACTACAAGAATAAGACATAATATTAAGAGAAAAAGTCAAAATACTACAGAAATAAAGTCTTTAAACGGAAATCTATATTACTAGAATAAAGTTATAGTGATATGAGAATAACGTCAAATTATGATATGACAAAAATTTAATTTTAATAGGACCAGCGCTCCAACAGAGTGTTCAACCAAACTCTTTTTTTTTTGTTAGAGTTTACATTAATGTTGGCTACATCTTCAATCTTGTAATTCTATTTCATTATTCTTTTAATTTTGCAGCTGTAATATTGTTGTAATTTTTCAATTATATCCTTGCAGACCTGATATGTTGGACGTTTTTTTCGCGATATAAAATAACTTTTTCTTTTGCTATGTCTCTAATACTTCGTCATAGTTTGAAGCCATCGGGTTTTAATTGTGTTTTTTTTTTGGGAGTTGCCAAAGTGTGTTTTAGAAGTCTTGGGGTCCAGCTGTGAACATGATATCTAAAAAAGTAAAGTTTAGCATTTTTTTTACATCTGCAGAGAGGAAATATTCTTTTTCTCAAGGAACTGTAAAGTTTTTCTGATCCATCTCAGCCAAACTGAAGCTTCTCTATTATTACTTCTCCAAACTTTACTGATAATTATTATTTCTTGGCTTTTCGAGAACATTTGAAAATAAGCTATGATGGTTTCACTGATATTACACGAGGATCTCATCAGGAATCTAACAGATGCTATGTTATTATGAATTAATTTGAATGTATTTTAGTTGGTTCTCATGTTGTCATCATCTTTTGGTTACACTGAGAGAAATCCAAACGCCATCATTTCTCAGTTAACTTCATATTTTGGCAATTTTGTTGCTCTTAGACGTCCAGCAGTGAAACCAGTTGGACGCGTAATGAAAAGATGTGAGTGGGTACAAACATTTAATCTAATGCTCAGCAAGAAACCAAATCTTGAAGAATTGGTTTGGGTGTGTGATTATATTTTAACTTTAACACAAAAAATCATGACTTTAGAATCTAATATTTAAACTTTTAAAGAATATCTCCAGAATATTGAAGGTTTAAAAAGTTTTTAAGAGTGTAGATTGATGACTGCCGAAGGTAATAAATAATCTCCGAATCGTCTTTCGGACTAAGTACTTAGAAATTCCCCACTGTTAGAGTTGGTTGGTTGATTGATTGTTTGAATTTTTATTTTTAAAGACATTGACCTCCTGGCAGCCTGCAGAGAGGAATTTCACCGTCGTCTTAAGGTTTACCATGCCTGGAAGTCCAAGAACAAGAAACAGAACGACGACGGGAGTGACATGAGGGCTCCTAAATCCATCACTGACTATGGTTTGTATTTTGTTGTTCCTGTCATCCAGTTGATCTGATTTTGTATATATTAACACTCTTTTCGATTGAAGGAAGAGACGCATCCATATTGCAAACCAAGTCAGCTGTCATACAGGCTTGTTTCTCTGCAGACGCAGCAGGCTGTGTTGTAATGTCTTATTTGCACTTTAGACACTTGCAGTAGGAACACGTTCAAGTAGAGAGCCATGATTTTATGTATCACTGAGTTTGATGGAAAAACTGAGAACCTAACCCTCAACCATGTTCAACACTGACTGCAGGATTATTTGCTCTAATGTTAGATTGGAAATACATAACTGCTGATAATGGAGTTTTCAATCTAAAATAAAACATCTCACTGATTCAGTACAATCTTAGAATGAAAATCTGAATGGCTTCAGGTTGGGTCACACAGGTTTTTTATAGGTTTAGGTTATAAGTTTTATAGGTTGAGTATTTATTTGTGGAGTGGCAGTACAGAGTAGCGTTGTACGAACACAGCATGGCACGGTGCTTAGTGATCAAGTTTAGACTGGTCAAAGGATTACAAACCCTACTGATCACTGATCTTTACTATCGACATAATTAGAAATAATTTGATTATTCGGTATATTAAACAACATATTGAGCACAATGAACATTTCTGATAGTTTAGCAATCTTCAGATATTCAATTGTAAAGCTATAAAATACTGTTTATAAACAGAAAATCCTCAGTGTCAATAAATAACTTATAAAAACGGAAATATCAAAGTGAAATGATCTTCAGATTTCCAACAAGAAACCTTTTTACAAAGTGGACAGTTTCTATCAGAGCAAGTCCAGGGGACCCGGTTTATAGTGACGGGTCAGCTTCTTTTATACAGTCCCCTGCAAGTGAATATATAAGAAACATCAAAAACATTCCTCATATAGTCAGTAGAAATCTATTCTATCAGATGACAACTTTTTACACTTAATACTGTTTAATAATATTTTAAATATTTGACTCTATTACAGAGTTATAATGATAATAGACAGTTTTATTATAGTTACTTTATACTATTACACTTTTTTCCGGCTGTACAGTAGTGCAGTGCTGGGCTGAATGTCGGAGCTGAAGTAAAAAAACAATAGGGTTTCATAATTTATCTCCTCAGGGTCATGTACTTTGGTGGACAGAGGAGCAAAGTGATCTCTAGTCAGTGATTCAGTTAGTGGGTTTTATCATATGAAAGATTCCAAATGAACAAAAAAATTAAAAAAACACGGATGAAATTAGGCTGAAATTATTCATAAGTTTGGCAGCACTACGTTAAAGTGCTTTGCATTCTAGCCAGAATGCGTAAGAAAAGAAGCAGGTACAGTATCTGTTAAGACAATAATTAAGAATAAGTGTGTTATAAAAAAAGGTAAGTTCTCCTTGCAGAAGGTGCGCTACGAAATTAAAGGAGGAAAGACTTTGCTCAAGAAAACATAAATTATCACAACACCGGTGCAGCAGGTGAAAGATGAGGCTCTCGTTTTGAGTTCGGCAGTGTTTACAGGGTTCCTGCGGGTCCTTAAAAAGTCTTAAAAGGCATTGAATTCTTCAAAATAAAACTAAGGCCTTAATTGGTATTTAAAATGTCTTAAATCAGTCTTTCTTAGGTCTTGATTTTTAAAACATCATAAATAGGATTATTTTTATTATGATTTATTTTGTAATCTTAATAAAACATTAAAATGTACCTTTTTTTTTTTTTTTTGAAAAAATAACGGCCATTATTGGTTCCGTCCCAATAGCGGAACCAATAAAAGCGTTGTTGCGGCCGGGGAACATTTGGGAGATGCACCATTAACTTTTTGTCTGGAAAATATGAGCAAGTGTAAATGTAACCAAAATAGGCTCCAGCCAAGAGTTTTCTCCATGGCTAAAACCAGGGAACATACATGAGGCTCAGTGGATTTTGTTTAAG
Organism: Cyprinodon diabolis; assembly: GCA_030533445.1. Classification (NCBI taxonomy): domain Eukaryota; kingdom Metazoa; phylum Chordata; class Actinopteri; order Cyprinodontiformes; family Cyprinodontidae; genus Cyprinodon; species Cyprinodon diabolis. The sequence continues at coordinate 5,565,215 of CM060080.1, forward strand.
AAGTCATTCTAGCTCAGAACGATGGGAATTAAGGCAGTGGAGTCGCACATGCGAAGCACGAAACACAAAGCGTCAAAATCGAGTTACCGAGAAACAGCCGGTATTTCTCAGTTTAGTTCCACCCTTGTCTCTGCAACGCCTCCACTTATCACCAAATCAAACATACTAAGAAAATGATACAAAGAAAAATAGCTGCAAAAAAGACTTAGCACTGGTTATGTTGTGGCTTTAAACTGATTTTTTCTGTTCCCTGCTAAAACAAAGTTTGTGAATTCAGTTAAATAATTGTTAAAATATATCTGTCATTTGTGTGTTTCTAGCTTTCTTCCTGTATGGGAAGCTTTTCAAAATTTGAAACATTAGTGCAGTGGTTTATGTTAAAATAAACCTTTGGGTTAAGTTGTTGCAAGCAGGTTTTTCTTTTGTTTCTTGTGAATTTGGTCTTAAATTTTTATTTCAAGTGGCATTAAAAAGTCTTAAAAAGTCTTGAATTTAACTTTCCTTGTGCTGTCATTTGGATAATATTTTCTCATCGCCAGAATCAAAAGTAGCAGAACTTTGTTTGGGTTTTGTGTGGATGGATTGTTAGTTCTTAATTCGCTTTCTTTTTCCATATTAAATGCAGCACAGGAGAGTTTTTATGTACAAAGCTGAAGTGAGTGAATAATCGTTAACTAGTATTAATACTTTTATTGTCTTAGGCCCCTGTCACACCTTGACGATTTAGACCAGCGTATGCCTGACGTATGAAAAATGTGGCAAAAATGCTGGCATATGTTGGATGAATTATGGGTCAGTTTTAAGTTATGAACATGCTAAATCACGCTGAAACACGCTGGCACACCAACAAATAGCAAGTACGTCAAGAAAGTTTGAGCAAGCTCAAAATTTCCCGACGTATGCCAGCATATGCTCATAAGTGAGGCATAAGTTATAGGTCAGTTATCTGATTGTTGACATACGTTAAGTGTAATTACTCATAAGTCGTGGCGTCTAGCTTATCCAGAACCTATGAGTAACTTTTGCAGATCTTATGCGTGACTTATCAAGAACTTCTCTCCAACACATTTCAATGTATTTTACGTGTTCCAGACGAGCGCTGAACGTGTTTTTATCTTACAGCTACAGTATAATGGCGTATTGGCAGCGTTTCGGTATAAAAAGGGGGGAAACTGTAAGTTCTCCTGCAAACTGCATCGCCATCATAGGGTGAGCGTGAAGGTGAGTGTGATGGATCCTCCCTGCGTTCGCGCCCACGACCAACAAACCTCCCAGCAGACAGAGTCTGCTGCGACTGCAAACCTTCTTTCTTTCTTTTTCTTTTTATTTATTCTTTTTTTTATGATCAAAGACATCTTTTTGTGCAGACCGGGCGCCTCCCCTCAGGCAACTGATGTTTCGTAATGCTGATGAAATGATGCCTTTGCATAATTTCATGGGCATTAGGCTGCCGTGTGTTATGCATAAGTTAGGCTTTCGTTTGACAGATGTTATGAATAATCTATGTATAAAATTGAAAAAATACATAGAAAGTTCAGCGTATGCCAGTGTTTCCAGAGATTCTGGGTCGTCGGGCATACGCTGGCTAAATCGGCAAGGTGTGACGGGCATTAGGGAAGCAGCATTTACTCAATTCAGATTCAACAGATTAAAGTAGATGTTAAATCTCTCTGAAAAACGTAAGTATTTATACAGCTTTTTTAACTGATGGTGCTTTTTTTGTAACTTAAGCTGGACCTTGTTTTTAGATTCTTTCTATTCTAACTCTAATTTTAAAATTCATTAACAAATCAAAGTCAATTTAGATTTTTATAGCTTCACCTTCCTTTTTGGCCAAATGTCTCTTGGAAAAGATTTTAATTATAACAAACCTAATCGATAAATGACTGTTTAATGTTAAAAAAGGGGACAAATGCAAAATTTTCAATAAAATTTAAGCACTGTAATAAACTGAATGAAATCTTGGAAAATAACCAAGTAGTTGGTTTAATGGATAATGGAAAATTAAAAGCGACCTTCTGCTCCCCTAATTAGGCCTCTGCATTTGGTTTGTTTCTAAATTGGATCCTATTCTTGTATTCAAAGATGCAGCGAGATATATTTAGAGTCTTAATAAGATGGTAGAAGCTGTTTTTTAAGTTTTCCCATTTATTTTTGTTGGGTTTTTTAGGTTATTTTTCAGTCCTGTTGCAGTAAAGCTCCATGTATATTTTATTTAGTTCTCATTGCTCATGGAAAAGTCAAGTTAAATCTATATAAGACCAATCTGTTTCTATGGTTAACTCCGTCCCCCGGTATTACACATTTGTTTTTCAAATGATTGCTTTGCAGCTGAACAGAACCCAGCTCCTCCAACAACAACCCAGCATCACGAAGTTGCAATGAACCGACAGCAGCGTTACTTTCGAATTCCTTTCATCCGGCCCGCTGACCAGTACAAGGACCCCCAGAATAAGAAGAAGGGCTGGTGGTACGCTCACTTTGATGGGCCTTGGATCGCCAGACAGATGGAGCTTCATCCAGATAAACAGCCCATTGTGTTGGTTGCAGGTAAATCATCAGCTCTTTTTTTCATACTATCACAAGGATATTGTTTTAGAATAATCACTTTACAGTCTTTTGAAGCCATGGATGAATATAAAAAAAAGAAAAAATGTTTTCCCTCTTTTCTGTTGCTAAGCATGTAACCTCATTTTGTTCGTTATTCCAGTCAGGAAGAGCGGACAAACTGTCAGGAAACTGTCTGGGAAAAGGTTTATGAGAGAAAATTACTTAGCCCCCAAATTAAAGTTCTGTGAAAAAGATCTTAAAACCGAGATTAGATTTAGACTTAGAGAACTTTTATTGTCATTTTGTATACACAATGAAATTTTGTTTTGTATACACTGGTTGGAATTGTTTCATAGTGCATTCCCATGGATATATCCTTAAGTGCTACTGATGAAGTAATCGCAAGTAAGCAAAAACATATACTGCCCTTTTCAAAGTTAAACTCATCTAATATAGTCATCACAAACAGAGATATATGTGACAGGCCTCGTCCAATCCATGAACATCACCACCCAGGGCTGTCTTAAGTTATCTATGTCATGATCATGACCCTAATAGCTGACCTAATTGCTCATTTCACTCACCTGCCTAACTCTGCCCGGTTACCCATTATCCCTCATCTTATCCACCTGCTCCTGCTGCTTTATACTCGGCTCAATCCCAGCTATCAGGGCCAGATCATTGTTTCTGAGATTGTGTTGCTGAGTTCAACTTTGATTTTCTCTGTCTCAGAGGCCAGTGGTGAGAGAGATTTTTAGTATTGTTTAAGTGTTCCTGATCATGTCCTGTTTCTTATCCACTGAGCATGCCCTGTTCCTGTTTTGGCTCAGTGGAGTGAGCTAGTTTTAATGTACCGTAGTTTTCCTGATATCATGTCTTGTTCTGCCTCTGAACTACTGAGCTAGCCTGTTCCCATTTGAACATTCTGCCTGGACTTGCTGTTGGACTCTTGGAACCCTGAACCCGGGCTACGGACTCCTGGAAGCCTACTTGTTATGATCTGTTTCCCTGACCTGGCAATCTGAACGATGAAACTAGCAACACTGGTTGATTGGTGCAACAGCATTATTGTATGGCATCTTTAGGGCCCACTGTTGCCCATATATCCCTCAAGTTTGACCTGGGACTGTAGAGTACCCAGTTTCCATGTGTGGCCAATTGCTGCTGGGGTCTTTGCAATGGAAACGTTAGCTACTGAGTATCTCAGTGTTAAGTAGAGTCATACCAAGGGATTCCCAGGATGCACTGATGGCAACTTTCTAGGGCTTTGATCCGTAGGCCATAAGTTCCCATGTAGGCTATTGTTACCAAAAACCCAGTCTTATAAAGACAGCTGATGCATTTGATCATTATGGTTCACAAGTCTTTGGAGACAATCTGAATGACTGAAGTAGTAACAGTTATCAGCTGCAGTGAAAGCAGATGGTGTGGATGAGACTCAGACAGCCAGTCTGCCTCGAAGGGTGCGCCCAGCCACCCTGCGTAGAAAGGGACTGATTTCCGCGGCTTGTATTCGCGATCTAGTCTTGGCCCCGCACCCCATACTCCCGGAGCACCCCCCACAGGGCACCACAAGGGACACGGTCGAACGCCTTCTTAGATCCACAAAACATCAATCGGCAAAGTACTGAAATTTAAAAAAAAAGGTGATTCCATACTTCTTCCCATACATATTTGAACATGTCTCTCGATTGTTTACTCTACTTAGTAAAACGGAGAAAAGAACGACATATAAAGGGTTTTTTTTCTCACTACATTGGAATTCTATGCCATTATTTGTTCTATTCTAAACTAAACAATTTGATGTAATTTATGAAACTTTGTGTTGGTGGCAACAGTGGATGCAGGAGTTTGCCCTGCAATCGAAGGGTTGTCAGTTCAAGCCCTACCTCTGACTTTCAGTGTTGTTGTGTCCTTGGGCAACACACTTCACCCACATTGCCTACTGATGGTGGTCAGAGGGCCCTATGTAGTATGCCACCATCAGTGTGTGAGTGAATGGATGAATGACTGAATGTAGAGTAACACGCTTTGGTCAAGTCTCCTGACTTAAAAACAAAAATGTGCTATATAAGTGTAGGCCATTTACCATTTTAGTTTTAGTTTTTAAAAAATATTCAGCTAATAAGTTATTGAAGTATTCATATACCATCTTTGCTTTAGAACATCTTTAAATGTCAAACACTTCCAAATGTTGCCATTATTCTATGGAGACCCTGAAGTTAAAATAAAGAATTACCTTCCTGAGCGGGAGAAAAAAGGGTATAGTCTATGAATTAATACTGGGTATGCTAACATGTTATTATAGCGTTAACACAGCTGTTCTTTCTTTGGCTGCTTGAATTTTAGACAGACGCATAAAAAAAAAACGGTGGGATATTTAAGTATTGCCTTTGGATGGGCAGCATTGTGCTTCTAAACTAATGCCAGCCTTTCTATTTTACCACCGGTGCCCCATTGCACATAATAAATATTTAAAGTGTCTAGCTGGCAGCAGATGAAAACATAAAAATCATTCTATTATACAAACAAAATACTACAACAGAAGGATTACAATGCTCACCTGAGGTGTTCAGGAAGCCCTGGTTATCTTAATAGTGCCTTTTAGCTAATCTACATTATTGCTTTTAATGACTTTTTTTCATCTTGAAAGTTTCTCTCAAAGTTTTTGATCTGGTCAGTTTTCTTTTTTTGGGACCATTATCTGAGACCCCTGAAATGCAAAATTTACTCTCATCCAAATGTTCAGATCAACTAATTGCAAAGATAAAAAAGCCATGCTGTCAAGGTAACAATATAAATACTGTGCACCTGGAGAATAAATAACCAATATACAGCTATAGACTATATATTTACAGTATGTGCATTAGGAAAACTGCATGTTGTTTAACTGACTAAGAAACTGTGCAAAATCAGCATGAATGTAACAACATATTGAGGTTATTGGGAACAGTGGTGGTTATAAAGTCTTCCAGCTGCTGGGAGGAAGGATCTGTGATAACGCACCCTGGTACATTTGGGGTGCAGCAGTCTGTCACTGAAGGAGCTCTCCAGTTCTGAAACAGCTTCATGCATGAGGTTGGAGACATTATCCAACAGAGATGTTAATTTAGTTTGGATCCTATTGTTAGGATTGCTTTACACTCTTACTAAGATAGCTGTTATGCTTGCTGCTTGTGTGTATTGGAGTCTGCAGCTGAACATTTCATATCTTTATAAATCTGATGTAATATTCAAACTCAAACTGAATTCAGGATTTGCATTGACTTTGAGTCAAAAATCATGAAAATTAACAGATACAATTCTTAATAAGATTTGCTGAGGCTAATGAATCTCTCCTCCTCCATCCCAAAGGTAAAGATGATATGGAGATGTGTGAGCTGAGTCTGGAGGAGACGGGTCTGACCAGGAAGAGAGGAGCTGAGATCCTTCCCAGGCAGTTTGAGGAAATCTGGGAGCGCTGTGACGGGATTCAGTACCTAAAGAAAGCGATAGAGAACAAGCAGGCCCGCCCAACACACGCCACCGCCATGCTGCAAAGTCTTCTTAAGTGATGCCGCTCACCCTGAAACACAATACTGATGCTTCTGCACACTCACGGGCAGCACACTGTCTCTGTGGTTTGTGGGGTCGTTAGGAAATGACCACAGATGCTGCCTTCACAATCTTTTAATCTTTTAGCAATTTGCTCACTTGATATGGATTCTTATTACTGGTTTTATTTTTTAATATTTTGCAGTGAAACACTTTTAGTTGTGTTAGCAATCTGGTAGTAATTTAAAATAGTCTGTGCAGAAATGAAAAAGCCCACCCTAAGGCCTTAAATTGCTGTAAAGTAGGACCACAGAAGTCTTAATTGATTCATTCTTTGCAGCTCTAAACTTAAAACCCAAATTATGACACAGAATTAGATGTTTAAAGAGTTTTAACTGTCTTGTGATGCCATAAAATCCATGCTTTTAATTTTTGTGTCCATAAAAGAAGACAGTCACAGTTAAGACAGAAATATGTGATGATGTGAATTTTTGTACACAAAATCCAATTCTCATTCTTAAAACAAGCTGACGCCGACTATATTGGATCATTTGAACATTTTATGTCATCATTTATGGGAGATTTCATGTAATGCTGCAGAAATGTGATGCCTTTGAGGAATAAAAATCATTTATTTTTCCTGGCTAGACACGTTATGACTCTTTAGTCCTTTTTAGTGATGCTGATTTCAAATGCAAGGGGAGGTGTTTTCATGTTTGCAGTTTTGTCCATACAGGGTTGTTCTACAGCTTATAATGTTATCGGCGTTTGCGTTACGATTTTTCTTTCTTTTTTTTCAATGGTTAAGGGAAAGTGACCTATCATTTATCTATAAAATTTTAAGACAACTGAACATCTCCTGTATGATGGCCTTTTTCTCTGGAAAAAAAAAATAGAAAATAAACATTTCTGAAATATGCATTGATTTCTTTTGTTTGTTTCTATCATTATTCTCGGTCAATATTTTGAACATACAGCAGCACTTTATAATTGATAGTTTATATACGTGGGTTGATTCCATAATTGTTTTAAATTAATTCCTCATATAAAAGAAGTTTAGGGGTATTATAAATCCTAATCATCAGGTTTCTTTTACACAAGCGTCTGATGATGGGTGACTATAAAAATAAATGGAGGATACCATTTGACAATCCTCATGTGGGCCCAGTCAAACAGTGAAAACGTGGTTATTAAACTTGGTAGATACAAACCTGAAAGGCCTTTTAATTTTCTGAAAGACAACTAATGTGTCTTTGAGCTTCATAAAAGTACAAAAGACCAACACCTCTGGACCCAGAATAACAGCAGAAACTATGACAACGTTCTACAGTAGGTACCTTTGATAATGGTGTCTATTAACCATTTTTATTCCAGCAGTTATCCACACTGCATTGATTTGTTTATGGCTGTCTAATGTGTTTTCCCTCTCCAGCAAACTTTTACCTTCCTTTCCATATTAATGCTTTAATATAACACTTTGCACAGTCACTTTGTTTTTAGCTATGACCTTTTCTGACTTCCCCGCCTTATAGAGGGCTTAGGTGTTGGACAATGCGTGTGTCTAATTCTTAAAAACTTAGCAAATACCTAACACTTCTTTTTTGAAGATTTATTGTCAGACATTGATTTGTGCTTTTTGAAAAATGTAAACAATGCACGACTAAAAAAAAAAATTTTTTTTGCTTAATTTCTTAAAATGGATTAACTTAAACGCGTATTAAAATGTACCTATACATGAAGGTAAATGACAAAAATATTGAGGGGAAACCCATCAACAAACTGATTACAAGCAGATTATGCCTGCATCTGTATTTTTTAAACTTTACCTGCATTATATGACACTTATGGGAAGAATGATTCAGTTATCTCCATATTTTTTTTTATCCTAATATGCATTATTATTATATGCTGATTAAAAACTTAACTTTAGTCATTAGTTGCATTAGCTTAGTGCTGACCAAAGAAACTTTGGTAGCTTTTCCCTCTCATGTATGTTTGTTATGATAAATTTTAACGTGTTATGTTTTAATATTTTGTGAGTTTTTATTTATTTGTTTAGCTTTTCTCTTTAAATCTGTTGCATGCGGCATGGTAACTATTACAACCAACTCAAGGCATGAAAAACGGACAACTAATTCTTTTGAAAACCTTTATTTTATTTGCATTAAATGAAAAATGTATAAAAATATGTCCAAATCTTATGATTAACGATAAGGATGTGAATTGGATGTGACTGATGGAAACATAGCAGCCAAGTCAATAGCTTATACAGTACATTCTCTTTTTGGGAAACGACACAAAAAATGGCATTGAAACAAAAATATATTACTTTGTCTAAACATGTGCATCTTTCTAAAAAATAATAATAATAAATACCTCATTGTGAGGAAAGAGCAGCCTTTGTCAAGGGAGTAGGAAATCTTCCTACTATTTATAAGGTCATAAATATTAGGTTCTCCTCGAACACAGATTCATCCCCAGAGCTCACTGTCTAACAAGAGACTTTCTTCACTATGAACACTTATACTAGACACAGCTAAACAGTAGCAGTTCTTCCTTTTCCTCATGCTTTGCACTAGATAAAGGTGTTATTAGAGGACTGTGACTTCAAAACAGTCACTGTCAGTCGCCCTCAGCAGACAGCACGTTCTGTATTCACTTGGCAGTCGCCATGTCTAGGGGGAAGAAGATGTAAAGTTTCAGTTTATTCCAGATGGGGTATAATGTATTTATAATTATCATGCGTATGGCAGACAGCAATTATCAGAAGGCAAATTACAAAAGCTAGAATCAACAGTATTTCATTTGGAGAGTGTTTTCCCAAGGAAATGATTGTGCAACAGTTCTGATTATTTCTCTGCTTTTAAAGAAAATAATTGATCACAAAAAAGCAGCAATGATTCTGTTTGTGAGTTAAAAAAATAAAAAAAATTCAGATGGTGTTCACAATATTTTACCTTTGCAGGCATCAAACAGCTGAAAAAGATTTTTTTGTCTGATTAGTTATCTTATGGCAGGCTTTTTATGTGAAAACTAAAAGCAGATGGATTGTACTTTACCTTCACTCCAGCACATTAAAACAGATTTTAGTTTTGTTTATTAATGTAGTAAATGATGGACCAACTTAAAATAAAGCATAATTGTGAAGCAGAAGTAAAAGGAAATATGATCTGGCAGTTTACATCTTTACATCGGCACAGCTTCTCAGGTGGGTTTAGGTCTATACTTTGAGTAGATTAGGCCATTCCTATTGGCAGAAAACAGGAACGGCCATGTAATTTAAAAAAAAAAAAAAATGCATTAAAGGTATAGTGGAGGATTTTGGCAAATTTTTGAAAAGATCCGCCCTCTCCACTTAAAAAAAAAAAGCACATGTACAACCTGTACCCGCTCCCGAGAGGGAACGCTTATTAAACGTGTGCGAGAGCGTGCAAGAGCCCATTTCTCCTTGTGCACACTGTGTTTAGTTGTTGCTGTTTGTATCGCTCATACAGGATTACTTTCCAAAAGAAGATTTGCAATTTTTCCACTATGTCAAACTCGCACCAGTAAGTGAAAATGGGGACGAGCACGTAGGACGGCCTTACGTAAACATAACACCAGAATGATTGTCAGTTAGGCGGACCACTTATTTTGATGATCCAGCCAGAAAAAAAACATCCTCCACTATACCTTTAATTTGAAAATAAACATCAGTAAATTAAAACTGTAGTGTTTAAGCTTGGTAGGTGCAATAACCATTTAACATTTCAAACTTATTGATGGAAACACAGAACAATGTTGTTAAACTATACTATATTTTGTGCCCCATCGTATTGTGACCGAAGGGGGCGCTATATGTCTTTCACCACAGAATGTTTCAGGTTTAGTCAGTTTGTGGCATTAAGTATTAGCTTTGGAAATCAGGTTCAGATATGAATCACTTTATGTTTGGGTTAGCAGACTGCAGACTCCTGAGGAGACTGCAACAGCAAACACTTGGGTCACAAATATAAATAGATCATAGAATATGGTGTATGCTATGCTCTTTCAGCATCTGTAGGTACAATTTACATTAATCATTGTTCATGACATCTACCAAGCTAATGCACGTTGCTGTGCTGCAGCTTAAACTGCCATAAAGCGAATAATAGCTTATGTGAAATATATATCCATGAATCTGTATTTGATCACTGTATCGGCTAAAGTACCTGATTGTTTGAGACCAATAAACTGAAAATTTTTTTTAAAGCCATTGAATTCAGTTTCAAACCAAATGAATTCAGTTTCAGTTAATCGAAATTCAGGTTGAACTCATGCATTCCATTTTAAATATTATAAATACAGATTCCTTCAGGGTAATTTAAATTCAGTTTCTACTATTTTGTTCCTTTACATGAATCTACTTTGACCTAAACTGTTCCATTGTTGCTCTGGTTGTTTGTTTAGCATCCTGCAGCTTCTAGCAGTTTCCCTAAGAAATCGTTCTGCATTCACCGCCACACATTTTCCCATCAGTTCTGATCGTCTTCCTTGCAATGGCTAAAACAAAACAACCCCACAACATGATGCTGCAAATACCATGTTTAAGCATAGGGTGTTTATGCATTAGTTTACTGTTACAATTTATTCAGCATTTAAGTTAAAATCCATGTCTGTTTTATGTGCTCCTTGCACATATCTTAAGTACATAGGATGTTTTTTAAGACATGTTTTTTAAACAATGATATTTTTGTTCACCACTCTTGCATAAAATCCACATTTAGGTTTGAGGCTAAAGGTTATCTTCACAATAAGTTCTCCCACCTGAGCCCTGTTTCTCTGCAGCTCCTACAGAGGTACCATGGGCTGTTTCTCTTAATCATGCTATTCTGATTAATTCTGAAATTAAATTGCACACCAGTTGTCCATATCTGGAATCAAAGGACTTCTGAGGTCAATTTTCTTTCTTTTTTAGCAGTGGCTCTCATTGAATAATGTGGCATTTTTCCCTTCCATTTTCTAACAATGCACTACTTTCTGTTGTTCTGTCACATGAAATCCCAATGAAACCCATAAAAGATTGCGGCAAAAGTAAACAATGTGAAATTCTTTTTGTATTAACTGTATAAACCACATTTCTCTGATTTGCAGACATATTTAAAACAAAGTCAGTTAAAACAGTTCATATTAGTCTTACCTCACTGTGTGGCAAACTGTGGTGGAAACCCACCATGTCTGAAACTAGCTTTTCTGATCTTGTTGTGTAGAGTCGTCTGGGGATCTAAAAAATAGAAAAATAAACATATTTTAGTTTTTTGCTCTTTAAAATTTAGTTAAATCCTCAATCTACTCAGATCTGCTACAAAGAAATCTACCCTCTACAAAAAAAAAGTGGCTCTCAGGTCAGAGGTGAAACCTACAAAGCAGAAATCGGGGGGAGGGGGTTGCTTTGGAGAATTTGTGTGTTATTGAGAAGGTGACAGCCTCAGTGCAGCAACTGATCAAACTGTAAACCTTTATTTTGATATGAAAAAAGACTATTATTGAGCAGATGGCCAGAGAATGGTGTTAGTGGTTAAACTGGTTAGCTGATTATATAGCTCAACTCATTGTACCTCAATACTCAGGCGTATATTTTCAACTGAGGCAAAATGTTCCTGCTCAGACTGTTGGGATTGGGAAGAGGCAGAGCTTGAGGGACATGGTAGGGTGGAAACATGAGTTAGGACACCATCATCATTTTCAAATACTGGGTTCTCCCTCAAAGTGTTCTCAAAGGCATAGGGTGCATGAGTGTGCCTGCGACGTAAAAAGATGAGCAGACGCACACAAAGGCTTTTAAAGCAGCAACCGACACCCTGTGCACGACAAGGATGGGCTATGCAAAACAAATGGAAAACAGGATTCAAACTTACACCAAAGCCACGGCCTTTCTGGTTCTTATGCACTTCTTGTTGATGAATATTAAAATGCCAATGACGGCACAAACAAGGCATAGACTCCCCACGAGGCAGGTTACAATTAGAGAAGGATCCAGAGGCACTGATACCAGTTCGTTGCAGCGTTCTCCATGGTAGTGCCAGTATTTCCCTACAGGACATCTGCAACAAGGGGCAGAAAATACAGAGAAGACAAACAGTCAAGACAAACAACCCTGTGCCCTCCTGAGGAGGATTTAAAGAACCCTTTTCACCTTAAACCATTCTTCATTTGATTGCCCAATCAGAGAGAGAGCCCATAGATGCATAAGAACATGCATATTATACGACAATCGACAATATTTTATTATCAAGTCCAAAAGATCTTAATACATGAATTTAAAAAATTGTATGAATTTCTACATTTAATATTTTTATCATTTCACTATGAAATCAATGCAAACCAATCTGGTTATTTGTGAAAGACTAGTTTTTTAAGAGATATGTTATTAGAGGTTCCAGCTACAACTGCAATCAAGCATTTTTAAATAATGGTATGCAAGGGAATTCAGAGCCGCTCTTTGCCTAACGATTTGATTTCAGCCACATTGGGGGGGTTTGAGCATTAACTGCCTGCCCATAATCAGCATAAATGTCTTTTACAGCTTGAGCAAATGAGGTTTGCTCAAGTTGTATTTAATGGGAGGCGTAAATTCAAACTGGAGGCTCTTAGCTGCCTCCATTCCACCACTAGTGTCAGAATTCAGGGGAGGTGCATCTCTAACCTAGATCTATCTCATGCAGATCAGCTGCACTCAGCACCAATATTTTCTGATCTTGTTCAGTGTCAGCCTCGTTCATTTATTCATTTCAATAAAACTTTCGAACTGCTGCTTTTGAATTGACTCTATAGGAATTACAAAAGCTATTAATTATGAGACGGAGATCTTTCTTAAAAAAATATTTTTCTTAAATTTTATTTTCCTAACCTAATAAATGTGCTTAAATTAAAGGTTATAGTTTTTAGAGCTTTTGATTGTGACATTATTTGACATTTATCAAAAGTTTATTTTAAGTCACGCATGCTGATGAATATTCTCAGTCATCCAGGTCATAGTCATTCCGTAAAAGTTTAAAAAAAACAATCCACTGGACTTGGTTTCCAAGATTTGAAGACGTTTCGCTTCCCCTCCAGAAAGCTTTCTCGATTGAGAATTGTTTTTTAAACTTTTACGGAATATTTTAAGTCACATTATTTTTTACAATATGCCTTAAGACTATGCCTTATACTAAGAACATATTTTTATGCTTTTCAAATTTTATTTCAATATCTGAGATACTTCCTAACCTAGAACATGTGTAGATGTACAGTAGGTCCAGACCTGCAGTTGCTTTGCTAGGTAAAGATGCATGAAAGATGGAATACGATAGTATTTGCAGGAAAACCCTCTAAAAAAGAGCATGTAGATCAAGCTATTCATTGTTCAGTTTATTCGTACCTGCAGGTGACTCCATGACCTGGGATTATTTCACATACGCCTCCATTCATGCAGTAGTCTGGCTGCATAGAGCAGGTATTCTGACAGGGCAGTCCATCCACGGTGCTGTAGCCAGGATCACACAGACACTCAGCCTCGTTGGTCAAACTGTTTACCACACAGCGTGAAAACTCGTTGCAGGCCAGGAACTTGCAGGGATCTGCTTGGTCAGCTGAAGCCAACAGGGTTGAAATTTCACCAAAAAGGGCATGTGGGATGAAAGCAAGAGCAGAGAGGTGTCTATTAACATAAGTGCAGTCTCATCCTGTCTATGGATGAAGCGGAGAGTTTCAAGGGTAAATTAATACTTTCCTGCTTTAACTAAAGCCGTATTTTCATGTACTTACCCACAGTTAAAAATCTACTAAAAGCAAGCGTTCCCTCCATACAATACCTATGGTTTGTGTGATGGCCGCATGTGCAGCCACACAACAAATGGTCTGGTAATTCTTTCATTAAATCTTCTATTTTATTGTTCTGTATTTCACTTTTTTCTACTTTGATTTGGCATTGGTTAACTATTTGGGTGCATACATTTAGTTGACTCATTTTGTCATTTCTTGCTGTTTGGTTTTCTGTACATTAATATATTTTTCTTTTGAGTTGCCAGTTCCTGGGAGGCTGTCATGAGTGAAGCCAGTAAAGGACAGGAGACCCCAGCTGCAAAGTATCTCCTCATTGACATGGAGGCCTAGTTGGACTCTTCCACTTACATTTAGAAGGGGTGTAGAAAGGGTTTAGGTTTCTGTATTTGGTTTTGTTTTCTATTATAACACTTGGAAAGTTTAATATTTAAGTCCTCTTCCTCATAGGTTGCTGATTTAGTATGATGTTGATTAGTTTTGTGTAAGAAAATGTATTTTATGTTTCCCTCTTGTTTCAAAATGGTCTGATCAACCAGTATATATATATATATATATATATATATATATATATATATATACACTATATTGCCAAAAGTATTTGCTCACCCATCCAAATTATTGGAATCAGGTGTTCCAATCACTTCCATGGCCACAGGTGTATAAATTCAAGCACCTAGGCATGCAGACTGTTTTTACAAACATTTGTGAAAGAATGGGTCGCTCTCAGGAGCTCAGTGAATTCCAGCGTGGAACTGTGATAGGATGCCACCTGTGCAACAAATCCAGTCGTGAAATTTCCTCGCTCCTAAATATTCCACAGTCAACTGTCAGCTGTATTATAAGAAAATGGAAGTGTTTGGGAACGACAGCAACTCAGCCACGAAGTGGTAGGCCACGTAAACTGACGGAGCGGGGTCAGCGGATGCTGAAGCGCATAGTGCGAAGAGGTCGCCAACTTTCTGCAGAGTCAATCACTACAGACCTCCAAACTTCATGTGGCCTTCAGATTAGCTCAAGAACAGTGCGCAGAGAGCTTCATGGAATGGGTTTCCATGGTCGAGCAGCTGCATCCAAGCCATACATAACCAAGTGCAATGCAAAGCGTCGGATGCGGTGGTGTAAAGCACGCCGCCACTGGACTCTAGAGCAGTGGAGACGCGTTCTCTGGAGTGACGAATCGCGCTTCTCCATCTGGCAATCTGATGGACGGGTCTGGGTTTGGCGGTTGCCAGGAGAACGGTACTTGTCTGACTGCATTGTGCCAAGTGTAAAGTTTGGTGGAGGGGGGATTATGGTGTGGGGTTGTTTTTCAGGAGCTGGGCTTGGCCCCTTAGTTCCAGTGAAAGGAACTCTGAATGCTTCAGCATACCAAGACATTTTGGACAATTCCATGCTCCCAACTTTGTGGGAACAGTTTGGAGCTGGCCCCTTCCTCTTCCAACATGACTGTGCACCAGTGCACAAAGCAAGGTCCATAAAGACATGGATGACAGAGTCTGGTGTGGATGAACTTGACTGGCCTGCACAGAGTCCTGACCTCAACCCGATAGAACACCTTTGGGATGAATTAGAGCGGAGACTGAGAGCCAGGCCTTCTCGTCCAACATCAGTGTGCGACCTCACAAATGCGCTTCTGGAAGAATGGTCAAAAATTCCCATAAACACACTCCTAAACCTTGTGGACAGCCTTCCCAGAAGAGTTGAAGCTGTTCTAGCTGCAAAGGGTGGACCGACGTCATATTGAACCCTATGGATTAGGAACGGGATGTCACTTAAGCTCATATGTGAGTCAAGGCAGGTGAGCAAATACTTTTGGCAATATAGTGTATATATATATATAGTATATGTTTCCCTTGTGTGTCAGTTAGGTAGGTCTTTTCCTGTGTCAGGTTTGGATTATGCTGATTTTTGTCATTTCTTTTCCTTGATGGGCCCAGTCTTGTTTGAACTTTTGAACTTTATTTTTGCTAAATAAATTTGTTATCATTTTTTCATCAATGACTTCCCTGTGCTTAGTAAGAGGAAATGTAGTTTCCGAATAACAATGATTAACATACAGTATCTGAAAACATTATTACAAAAAGTCACTACAAATAGCACTTTCTTTAAGGTCAACACTCACACCATTCTTTATTACTGTAACACCTGTAAGGTCAACAATCATTTGATAAGGACCCGCCTGACCACATCAAGTAAATGGTAAATGGCCTGTACTTATATAGCGCTTTTTTTCAAGTCACAAGACTTGACCAAAGCGCTTTACACTACATTCAGTCATTCACCCATTCACACACTGATGGTGGCATACTACATTGTAGCCACAGCTGCCCTGGGGCTCACTGACAGAAGCGGGGCTGCCGTACACTGGCGCCAACGGGCCTTCTGACCACAATCAGTAGACAATGCAGGTGAAGTGTCTTGCCCAAGGACACAACGACAATGAAAGTCGGAGCCGGAACCGTCAATCCTTCGATTTCAGGGCAAACTCCTACATCCGACACCACTGTCGCCCCCGTGGGCTGAAAGATTTGATTGAGGGCATAGCCCAGTATCGAGTATTTCAGGCTAACAAAGAGCCCAAAAAGACTCTCCATTCCTAAGGGGTGGACCTGTTCTGGTTCAATTTGCATGTTTTCTAAGCCAATACAAGTTTTTGGGCTACTATATAAAGCTTCAAACTCAATGCTAATTCTGTTATTGTGAATAGAAAAAAGCTTCCTGGAAGGAAGTGAAACATCTTTAAACTTGGAAACCAAGCCCAGTGAATTGTTTTTTTCTTTTACTTTTTTGGAATGAAAGATTAGAAATAGAAACATACTCAATTTAATGATGCTCAAGAAAAGATGATAAACACAAATGTAGATATATATGAATCTCAAAAAGGTTTAAAAGTTATTTAAAAACTTCAGGTTAAAAAAACATTTCTTCCACAAGAAATGGCATTATTTGCCAATTCAAAAAAAAAAAAAAAATGAAATAGCTGTTTTTATTTGTTTTTGTTTTTTGTTGGTATAAATGTTACCAAAATACTTAGAGAGTTTATTTTGTCTTCATTCAGGAAGCCAAAAAAGAACCCAGAAAAAAATAAGCTCTACAGGCCTCTCTTCCCGCGATCAAGCTTGGTGTTCAGGATTAAACAATAGAAAGATGCTTGGATAGCACCTAAAATAAGGGAACCAAAGCTTAAACTAAACCACTGCTGCCTAAAATAAAAATGAGCTGAACTTGAACATGAGCTCTTTACTCAACCCAGAACCACCATACACCATAATGCTCTAATTTCCTAATTTTTATTGTTATCAGAGGCATGCTATACTTGTTTCAGATTAACAAACACACCAATTACAAGCTTCTTTTTTATCTAAGGAGCTGCTGACATCCTCTAATAATACCATCACTGGTCTGATGTTTAGATTTAGCATGGTCTTGATTTTGGATAAATTCAATTTTATTTCATGTATCCGGCGCAGTAGTAGTTGTAAATTAGAATGCAGAGTAGTTTCTGCTCTACCGTCTTACACCATAATAGAGGATCAAGTCCTCTACATAGAGAGTTGTACTACACCTCTTAAAAACATATAGTAATTTATAAAAAGCAGAGGCACCAAGCTACTGCCCTGTGGCACACCACACAGGTCAAGATAGCAGAAAACTTTAGTGGAATGAGAGCAAATTTATATGCAGATAGCTTACCTATTGCCAGAGCATGAACTTGTAATTTAAAAGCAGCACTAATTGAAACAAAACAAATACTTTTTTGAAGTGGCCTAATCAAAGTCTGCAGCTCAACTTCCACTTGGTCGCTGGTGCACCATTTTCTATACAGTATTTACATCAAACACAGCAGTCAGCTTGAAAATAACACCATTTAAACTTTTACCAATAAAGACATGTTATACATCTTTGGAAAGCTTCGATTCTCCACAATTCAACTGCCAGGTTATATTTATGGAAACCATGAGAACCAAAGCACAATTGATAAAGATATAACAGCATGTTTAATCAGAATTTTTTAAATAAAGCTTCAACTTCCTTCCTTAGAAGAGATCCTGAGGCCATATTATAAATCCAATCTTAGATTGTTTATATTCTATTTGTTTGTAAGGGTCTAAGAATAAAAAGAAATCCATCATATTCATAATAAACAAATTCCATGATGAGAAAATCACCACATAAAGTCAATTTTTTGCCATCAGAAAAGTTTGGTCTTCATAGCAGATTCTAAGCTTCTTGCTAATCACCATAGCTTACACAAATAATTTGGGTCAAAGTTGAGTATGTTTGTTTTCCTTACATTCCAGCCTATAAAACAAAATTGTCCCCATCCCCCCATCCCATGCCCCTCTTTTGAGATCTGACGCCGGGACAGCCCTTGAAGCATCACAAGCGCTCCCTCTCAGCTGCTGTCTTTATGCATGATTCCCCTCATATTATGCTTAATAAAGTCTGGCTGCTATTAATTAAGTCCACATGCAATGTTCGGCTCTGCAGCAAAATAAATCACCTTTAAAACATGGCTAATTTGATGATTTGATGTTGGAGATCGGCCTGTCTTCCAGTGTGGTCCTGTTTCTCTGGCCGTGGCTGGGTGGATGTGCTCTTTTACAGCTGCTTTTTGTATCTCTGCTTCTGTCTCCTTGAACCCCAGTCGGCCTTGGCAGATGGCCGCTCACACTGAGCCTGGTTCTGCTGGAGGTTTCTTCCTGTTAAAAGGGAGTTTTTCCTCTCCACTGTCGCTACAAGCATGCTTAGTGTGAGGGATTGTATTTGAGTCAATGAGTCAATGCAATCAACTGGTTTTCCTTAGATAGAAAACTTTGTATCAATTTGACTGTATGATCTGGTTGAACTGTAAAGTGCCTTGAGATGACATGTGTTGTGAATTTGGCGCTATATAAATAAACTGAATTGAATTGAATTAATTTGAATAGTGCAGCCCAGATATATAGCCGGGCTTAAACGGCACATAGGCAGATCTGATCCTGCATCATTGCACACTGTGAGATAATTAGATGAAAAATGTTTTTGGCCATCAAAATGCTTCAGTGTGATTTTTGGGGTAAAGTTGTTGTGTAAAAGCAATAAGCACAATTTGGAATAATTTGGCATATTCTGGAGAGGTTTGGATAAGTTGACGACTCCAGAAGTTAAAAGGCCTGTATCTCTGGAACTGTTATACCTAGAGGTCTGAAATGTTCTGCAGTTGTTGTTGACATCATGCAGAATAAAAATAAAACAATGACACATGACTATTTTCAAGCATGTCTTTGTTGCTGCTATTCACAAAAGACCTATTATTTTCAAGAAGAAAAAAAACATTTTCATTTACATATTCAGAAACTAGAAGGTATTAGCTTTTAAAATGTAATTTGGGCTTACAATTCCGTAGTTATTTGCTTTTCTATTTGGTTATGCAAAAAAGTGAGGATTATTCAGATCAGATTTAGGTGGGTGTTAAGAGGTTTTAAACAGATCAGACCTGCTTAAAAAACCTGTGGTTGAAATAAAACAATTCTTAACCACAGCAATCTAAAACCCTTACTGACAGTTACGTAAGCATTTTAGAGAATCGTTGCTGCCAAGCCTGGTCTAACAATTTATTAGTCTAAAGTGTGAAATATATTTATAGCCATGTTTAGCTTGGTCATTTTTAGCTCTATTATATTTTGTTGTTTATGAACTGCTTGTTGTTTTCACTTGAGCTATTAGTCTAATTCATCCATCACGCTTATTCCCTCTGGGCTCATGAGCTGTCTACGGGTGAGTGGTGGGGTACACCCTCAACAGGTCACCAGTCCATCATAGGGTAACACAGAAACAATCAACCATTCACATACACTTACTCAAGTTCTAAGGAGAATTTAGAGAAGCCAATTTAACCTAACAGTCATGTTTTTGGACTGATGGAGGAAGCCAGAGTACCAGGAGAGAACCCACACATGCACATGGAGAACATGCAAACGCCATGTAGAAAGATGCTAGGACAGGATTTGAACCAAGAACCTTCTTGCTGCAAGGCAGCAGTGCTACCCACTGTGCCACTGAGCAACCCTGTTAGTCTTAAATCAACATTTAATAATATGTTTAATAGTTACAGAACAAAGATCCTTGTTTTACTTATAGAGATGACAAATGTTTGTAAATATCCCTTTTCTAACCAGAACAAATCAAATGAAAAGATTATAGGTGAAGAGCTTTACAAAGACAAGCTAACACTTCACTAAGAACTGCTCACCTGGTTCAATCTCCAAAGATCGACTGTCAATCTCTATGTCAAGCCGATTAGACGCCGCATTGCAGAAGTCCTCCAGCACGCAGTGCACAGCTTCTGTGACGTTGTAAGGTACTGGCTTGTCCAGTTTCATCCTGCTGTTTACTACCACACTCCCATTCCTGAAGTTTAGAATCTCCAGCTGCTTAAATCCAGTCAAATTGGACTGTAAATATGGCAAAAGCTGTACAAAGACAGAAGAGAGATTAATCAGGTGCTGCTCTTAGAATGTTCAAGGATTAGTAATGTAAAAAATTATTTCACTCCAAAAACACACATATTTTAGTGATTATAATGAAGAGAAAATAGTTTTAAATTCATCTGAAGAAACTGAAGAAAGAATTAATGCAGAATTTGTTATTGTTTCAAGTCAGTGAAGATTTTGCTCCGTTAAAAAAAAGCAGAAAAACAAATTTATAATGTTATTTATCCTCCCGTTTCATGCTCCATCAGTCACGGCGCTCAAGTTTTCATTTCACAGTTGGTTTTTATTATTCAGGTCACATTTAAGAGTGAATCCTATGAATAGTTCATTATTAAATTTTGATGTGAGCATGAAAGGCTGTCTTTGCTGCCATTGATTGTACAATTAGAAGCAGAACAAAATAGGAGTTTGATTTATAAGCACCGGTGCAGTGAAAATACTAATTCTGGATATTAAAACGATGTGAACAAAAAAAAAAAAAGATGAGATATTTAATGAAATGTCTGCATGACATGAAAGCATTCTCAAACACAAAAGCTATTTAGATTAAATAATGTTTGGTAAAGCATTTAGGTTTGGGCTTTGCAGGAGCAGTCAGGCATTCAGGTAAATAAACCCTTTACACAATTATAAAGTTATAGATTTAAAGCAATCAATATAGAGAAAATATCTGCTCCATACTGAGTCTTTGAGGGATCTACTTTTAGATCCGTTTTTTAACTAAAATGTATCTGGATTGTTAAATCAAACCCAATGAAAAATGGATTTCATAAGCAGAGGTGTCAAAAGTATTTATGTTTATTATTGAAGCAGAAATATAAATCCTACTGTTTAAAAATACTCTTGTAGAAGTTAGACAATCAACTTAAGCTTTTTACCCAAGTAAAAGTGTAAAAGTTCCATTTCTAAAACTACTTGAATTATAAAAGTAAAAGCAATGCAGTAAAAAATGTTAAGGACAGATACTTTAAACTTTATACTGCATGGTTACTGAGCTACTGTATTAAAGGAACATTTTTCTACACTTCTGGATGATAACTTCATTATACTTAATTTTCTTAGTTTTAAAACTAATGGTAACAGTTTAACTTTAAACAACTATTTATTTTTTGCAGCATTGAATCGAAACACAAAGAAATTAATTGTCTGAATTAAACTAATTATTTTGATGTTGTTTTTTTTTTAATCTTTTTTTAGAAACCAACAGGCCGAATCAAAATGGAACTTTAATTAAAAAAAATTGACAAGTCTATATTTAAAATGTAAGGAGTAGTATGTAAGTGGTAGAAGTAAAACGTTTTCTAAAAAATAATTAATCCAGTAAAATATAGACACAATTTAGAAAGCTAACAAAGTATTTGTACTTTGTTATTTGAGATTTTTGTTTGAAAGCAAGATTTTACAAAATATATCACTTATTAAAGAGCATTGTTAAGCCAACAATTCTTTGAGTTTCAAATTAGTTTTTTCAATAAAACAAACATCAAATTTTCATGGTTTATAGTATAAAAGGGGTATTTGAAGATAAGATCCCGGAAACTGTGTAAACTGAAAACATGGTTTAAATAACAAAAACTAAATGACCTTGTTCCTTTTCAAAGCTGTCTGTCATCTGTTAGATAAATTTGGTTCAATTTCAACTTGACAGGTTTAAAATAAACCAATAGAGGTCAAAACTAACAATAACAACTTGAAACTTTAACTGCTTCATATCTGTTGATGTTTTTCTTATATTGGTTCCCATATGTAGTTGGTCCAGCCTGTCCCAATTCTCTCACAAACTTCTTTTAGGAGTTTTAAGTTGGCAAAAACTCAATATGATTTTACATATGCATCAAGCGGCTTTCCAAACAGTATATAAACCTAAGTTTAGTTGATTTAACACTAAATCCCAGTTAGTATATCATGTTTAAAACAGAATATCTCTTCTAAAGTGGTTTTACTACTAATTTAGCCTAAACTGTGTCCGTTTTTTTCAGTAAAAGGTGATCCATGTCTCCTGGCTGAGTGAAATGTTGAACAACTCTCAATATCAGGAGATTTCTTATTTTGCTCATCATTCATGAAGACCTGTGGCTCTTCTCAATGATGCCTTGAGGTACTGAGGTACATTGCGTAAAAGTACAAAAAAAAAAAAACAATCCACTGGACTATGTTTCCGAGGTTTGAAGACGTTTCACTTCTCCTCCAGGAAGCTTTCTCAATTCAAAATGTCTGGATTCGCATTGAGTTTGAGGCTTTATATAAACAAGGCCTGGTATTGCTTGGAAAAATGCAAATTGATGCAGGCATTGGTTAACAACCAGCTTGAAAGCATTGATTCCAGCGAAGGTCTTAACCACTGGACAGAGCTATTCATACTTTTTCTTTCCTTCTGTGTTTAGGATCATTGCGGATTTTAAAGGCTTCCATTGGGTCAAGCTTTAGCGATCAGACATGTTTCTGCCTCATATTTTACTACACAATATTTGTAAATAAGGTGAAATGCTGCATACCAGCTCAGTTCTAACTTAATTTAAGACTTTTTTTAAGGCCAGATATTGGTTTAATTTGACTTTAAGTCCTTGAAGGTGAAGAATGCTCAACTTGTTTGTTAGAATCACTTTAAAGGTATGTGTGCTTAGAAATTGGCATTAATATTAAGGCTACAGGCAAGGCACAAGACACACTCTACTGCATCTAATTTAGTCATTTATCTTTTTATTGCAGCCTAAATATTTAATATGCATGCCTTGTAGTATTTCATATTAATAAGATAAGGGAGCTAGGACAAATAGAACAGTCTCGCTTTGCACAGTGCCATCCCAATCTACATCTAAGTAGAGAAAATTGATGCAGTTATCACATTACATTATAAAAGTGTAAAATATTAATAGAATGATAAAAAATTCCAGTTTTGTCAACAGCTAAAGCTGTACGTTAACTTTTGACTGAAATGTTACTACTTTTTACTATTTCAGTTTCAGATGTAAAACACAATACTATTGATATTTTATTATAACCTCTCAAAAGTCAGTGATTTTATCTGAATTTTAGGTGATAGGCTAACAACATTTTGGAAAATTGCCCTGGAATTTCAGAGATACATTTTTTTTTTATGGAGCAGCAATCATAGCTGCATTTGCTTTCCACATCCAGAGGTTTAAATCTTTACCTGTTTTCAAAGCAACTCTCTTTCAAAGATTTTTGGGGTAATATTTAATGTATTCTGCCACACATTGGTACTTTGCATGTAGTCCCAATAGCATCATTTCATCTAAGCAGAGCACCATTTTCCATATTTGCTCTGCCGTTACTTGGTGAATAACAAATAAGATTGCTCAAGCGTTATTTTTTCAGTGTGGTTGTCTACTTGTTATTCTTCCATGAAGGCCAGCCTCACAGCATTGCAATAGTTGCCATAGAAAACATTTCTCTCACCTGACGACCACAGCTCCTCTAGAATTTCCACAGTGTGTTTCTCTTATTAATGCTACTTTAATAATATATGTATCATAGTTTTAAAGCTGGTGGTTAGTCTTTTTAAAATTGTTTTATTTACTAATCATTTAAAGGCGGTTGGTTTCACAGGATTTTTCTTATGAAGTCAGAGTAGTAAATTGAAATACAAGCCACATTTTTTTTCCATTAATAAAACTCACATCTAACTAAATGAACATCTCTGTTGGATAACGTCTCCCACCCCATGCATGAAGCTGGTGCTGAAATGGACAGCTCCTTCAGTGACAGACTGCTGCACCTTAAATGCACCAGGGAGCGTTATCACAGATCCTTCCTCCCAGCAGCTGGAAGACTCTAGAACCACCACTGATCCCAACAACCTCAATAAGTTGTTACATTCAGGCTGATTTTGCACAGTTTCTACCTTAGTCAGTTAAATAACATGCTGCTGTCATTTTGCACGTCTCTGATGTTGCTGCTATTTTCAAATATACATTACTGTAAAAATGCCCATAGCTGGACATTGGTTATTTATTCACCAGGTTAGGGTTACATTACAGTATTTTATTTGTTTATTTTTTAACTCTTCACTGTTATATTATTCTTATACATTTTTCTAAGGTTCTCATTTGTGACCATTTTTTTCTACAATCTTTGTGCTGCACAGAATTTTCCCATTGTGAAACAATGAAGGGATTTCTATTCTATTCTAAAAAATAAAAAAAACATTAAACAGTGTGTATGTGATAAATTGTAAAAAATTGTAAAAGTTTACTACAAATGACATGGCCGTCAACCTGCTGCAGTGTGAGAGGAAGAGATTACGATGCTTTAGCAGGCTTGACCATTGAGGGAGGAGATAAAGGTCCTTAAGGAGCTTCGCTTTAGACAGGTTAGTTCTACTATCACTGTCCAACAGTTTACAGAGGCAGATTATTTGCTACTGAAAATATACGGTATTGCAGAACTGCTACCAGATGGTCTTGCAAAGAGTTTGGACAGTGTTTACTTGTCCAACTGCAAACTGCAACAATGATTCTTCAGCTGTGATCTTTTTCGTGCAAAAAAAAAAAGCAAGACTTTGGAGAACAATCATATGGTTTAGAAAGAAATCTCTCTGATTTCTGCTGCAAATCTTCCATAGACATCAAACCTCACCCAGAGCCAAAACTGCATGCTCACATACATAGTTACACATGTATCTACTGGTTCTTCCTTTGAAACAAAAGGGCAGTGCCCTCTTGCAGGAATGATCAACGTGTCACAGGTAATATGTTGATTTGATGTTAGGAGGAATAAACACATTCTAAACTCCATGTCCAATTATTTTAGGGTTGCTTCACAAACCAGTAGGTACAGGAGTAATCTGAGCTACCAGGGGTTAATAATACATACATATATCTACATACAGGTGTTTGGGAGGCATTTAATATGCAGGATTGACAAACAGCCAGTAAAGCATTCACTGTCCGTTTAAATGGGCTGATTAAAAAGTAGTAATATTTAGCAGTTCCTAAAGACGCCTGCTTTGGTTCTATTTATTTCTAAACCAGCTTAGATCATTTAGAAAATTTAAGACCTAGCCCATTTAAAGGAAAATATTTTTTCAACTCCTAAGGCATCACCAACAGCTAATAAAGAGTGATAAATACTTACCGGATTAAACATCTGAACACTAGTTCTGCCAAGAAGCTAAATTAATTTGTTAACAAACAAAATCCAAGGTTTGGACAACCACTAAAAATTGGAGATGGAGTATCACTTTAATCACTTATACAGCACCTTTAATTTCATTGTACTTTAAATTGTTTGTTTTGATGTTGGGCTGTTGTATGTAAAGGACATATGGGTTACCTCAAACAGATATGATTATCTTCTCTGAAATTCTCTTCCCATCTCCTCCATGATATTAATGTCCATCTTACCAAGCACCTCCACCAGTTAGCCCTATACAGTAGCAACCACCTGATTCACTGTTTCAATGCATCTGCTCACGTTAAAGATTAAGCTTTCATGTTTTTCTTTCTTATTAAATGCAAAACAAACCTGAATATCAAATCAAAACGCATATTTCCAAATAAATTTTGTAAAACAAACATGCAGAACAAAATCCAAGAAACCAACAAAATGAGTGATGATTTCAAATGGATAAGTTATATTCCACTTCCTGTTGCACTTTTAGGTGTAATGCATACAGATGGTCATGTAAACACAAAGACCATCTAACTAAGAAGACGGAAACCAGTACTGACACCATGTGTGTGGTGCAAGAGCTGATGGGAACTCATGTAAGCTACTTACTCCACGTCACAAACCAAAGACCAGGAAGCTGAAGGTCTTAAGACTGAAAGCTTACACAGTTTTAGCCATGCTAACAGCATAAAGAGCAGCAAGACACTCCTAAAGTATTTACAAAAACAACTGGTAACACCTCATTCTTAAAAATACCCATTGTATGGTTTAGAATAATATGCATATATTTGTCTGATTAATATTAAAGGCGTTACATGTAAAAAAAAAAAAAAACTGCAACATGGTTAAAAATGTAAAATAACTCCTCTGTTATGTCCTGTACTGTTTGCTCTTTTTGTCCAAATAAAAGAATTAAACTCCTCAATTGATTATACATCGCATTTGCCTTGTATTAGTAATTTATTAGACGGTTTTATCAAAACCAACTAACAATAAACAGTCTGAGTAAAATTATTGTTGATGCAACATTAGGATACATAACAACCTAAATAAGTTGATGTGTTTCAAAATAAGAGAAAAAATAAAAATTAACAAAATCCAAAATCTCATAGTTTTGTTTACATAATTACGTCTTAATAGTGTAGTTGTGGCAGTAGTTTCTTCACTTTATAAAATCAGGTCTGCATGTAACATATAACACATGTATCACCTTATTTGGATTTAGTTTTACATATGCATATATATATATATATATAGAAGAGATATATGTGTATATGTTTTTATCTTTTTTATTTTTATCTTGGTTGGTTGTGTATATATATATATATATATATATATATATATATATATAAAACTGTAACTGGAGCGTGTAATAAAAGTAATTTCCCTCTGGGATTATTAAAGTATTTCCAATTCTGATAAGGGAGGGAATAGGAAAGCTGAAATGTTTTCACTGGATATTAAATCCCCAAGGATAGCCTAAAACTGGTTCTTTTTTTTTGGAAATAAACAGTACAATTTAAGAAACATTAAATAAAAAAGCCAGAAGGATTTAGTATGAATTTTGTATTTTAGCCCATACATTTTAGAAAGTAATAAGTAAATTTCGTAAATAAATTATCTGGAATTCTATTTGCTGTCCAAGTACTCTGGAAATTATATATTTATTAAATTACAAGAAAACACTTAATTTCCAATTTTGATAGATTTACCAAGCAAGTTATAGAAATCTTACCAGTATGTCACCAGTAATTAAGTTACCAGTAATTTAAATTAAAGTTATCTAGGAAACCAGGAAGCACAAAAAAGTATGTTCCATTACAGGAACTAATGAAAATATTCTAGTACTATTATAGTAAAATAAGTATTATGTTTAAGTACTGGTGAAGTTCAGAAAAGTAATAAGTAAGTTCAATGAGAGGTCAAATAAAACGTGCAGTACACCTAATAATAAAAAATACAATCAGTTCTAAAGTCTGTAAAGATACTCATTAACTTCCTAAAAAGTTACATGAATGTTCCATGCAAGTAACCAGCAAGTTGAAAGAAGGTTCTGGAAAGTTATTTTTCAATAAGAAGAGCCACTAACCAAACTTACTGCTTCCTCATCAGTAAACTGTGAGAAAAGTAGTGAATAATAGCTGTGAGCAAGTTCTAAGAAAGTAACTATCCAAATTCAAGAATGTGACCTTTAAGTTCCAGGAAAAACCCAGAAAGTAGCAAATATCTGCCAGTTCAGTGAAAGTTTCAGGGAAAGCACTTTCAATAAAAATGAATAAAAGTACGCTGTAAGTTTAAGGACAGTATCCATTCCAGCCCGCTTTTGTAAAATTGCCAAGTTATTAAATTTAAATGTTTTTTTTAAAAAGAAGTTCCTGAAAGGTACCCGCTAGGTCTCATGGGAGGTATTCCATATATGCTGAGAGTTTTTATTTTAAGAAAGTCCTAAGCAGCAAGCATTTAGCTTAGGAATATAGCATGTATATTCTGTGAAAGTGTCTGCATCCCTCCTACTGACTGACATGAAAGTGATTATTTTCATAGCCTCTCCATTAAAGAGAGGCTCCTGGACTATAAAAGTTATGAAGAGAGAGCCAATCAGCTTTGAACCACACCTCCACGAAAGCAATCGGCATCCAAAGTTCATCTTAAAAGGCCTCCGATACGCGCTGTCTGCTCCTGTGCGCAGGCGGCGGACGCACTGTGTGACTTCATTCAGATGACACCGTTTCAGCCCACCTCCAGCCCCTCCTCCACCATCGTAGCTAAAGCTTCATCAGAGTGTCATTCCTCCCGGACTCTTACTGCGTTCCCTGTCACATCTTAACCGGTCTGGCAGAAGACCGCCATGTTGAGCCTGGTTCTGCCAGAGATTTCTTCCCAACGGGGAGTTTTTCCTCTCCACTGTCGCTTCATGCTTGTTCACCATGGACAGGTTCTCTCAACCTGTGTTATCCAAACTGGACTTCCATCTTCTAGGTACCTGAGTGAAGCTCTAGTATCAGCCTGCGCAGTCCACTGGATCTCCCCATAAAGCTCAGCAGACCGTCTCGCTACACTGCAAAAATGATCTAGAATTAAGTAAAAAATTCTTAAATTTAGTGTATTTACCCTTAATTTAAGTGGATAAATACGATGATTTGCCAATGAAATTAGTATCTTTACTCTTAAAATAAGATAATTAGATAATATGAACTTGAAATAAGACAATGCAATTGTTTTTTCTTCTTTTAAATATAAATTGTCTTGTTCCATTGGCAAAGCGTCTCACTTTCGTCCTCAATTGGAGAAAAAATGCACTTATTTTAGGTAAAAATGACTTAATTAGATTTCCATTTTTTGCAGTGTAACTAGCAGTCTACAGACTGACCAACTTCATCTATCTCCACTCCACCACCAGTTTCAGGTCTGGGGGAAAACAGGCCTATTCTTAGCTCTTGTTCATGCATATCTATCAAAATTCAGCGCTATGTTTCCTGCCGAGGTCTGAGCACCAAAGACAAAGTAATCGTATCAAAAAATTTCTCCCAATTGACTTTTCTCTTCGTGTGAGTTTTTCAGATTGAAAACTGTTAACTACTGATCTGCATTTTCATGCTTCGTCATTTTTCCAAGTTTGTTAGGATTTGAAATCTTAACCAAACATGCATATCATATTAATCAATTAATTTTCTCAAACTTCTCTGACTATTTTAATGTGTCATACGACACAGAAGTCAGTTATGAAAGAAGAGAAGAAAAAATAAAATGAAACATTTTATCAGCAGCTTGTTTGGAGGTCAAAAATATGGACTCACATTTCACAAGCTAACCAAACACTTGCTGAGAAAGAAAGCAAATACCTATTTCCTACAAGCTTTTTTATTTCAACATAAATCTGTATTGTCAGAGTTTTTACAAAAATACATAAATGCAACCAAGGTGGAAATTAATGACAAGGGAAAAGCTCTAACCCAGTTTTGTCCTTACTGTATTTGCCCTCTTAATTACTTTCTTTTGTCTCTATATTCTAGTTGTTTTTGTTGCATTTTCTGTTGTTTTACACAATAAGAGCCTGTAATCGAACAACTGTAACACTATTTTACTCTGATACAGTGGTTATTTTTGCTTTCGGCTTTGAAAATGCAAAAAAAATCTAACAGAAGAGTAACTTTGGTACAAACAAAAATGTAAAAGTTCAATACTTTGTAAAACAGAAATTCAGGCAGTTTAGCAACAATTTGAGTGTTGCACATTTTAGATATGTACAATTTCTGTAAATTGGATTTACTCTGCTTGGCTTTATATCATTACCTGAATGTTTCCTCTCATATTCACTCAAATCTTACATTAAAATCAGACAAAACTCGCATTCATAAAATAAATACATAAACACATGTTATGAAAGCATGTAGTATTCAGACTAATACCAGAAATGTAATACATGGATAAACCAGAACAATAGCAATATGAAGTGAATATTAATCAAATATACATTTTGTATAACCTTCAATAAAAGCAAAGTTGCATTATTACCCAAAAGATTAAGGCAAACAGCACAAAAACAAGACGTACAGAAAAGAATAGCAGGCAACTACAGTGTAATACAAGAATGAAAGCAAAGTTAGAAATGTGCAAATGTTAGTAAGATCAGGTGCTTTTGGTTTTACTGCATACTGGAAGTTTGTTAGTGAACAAAGTGAAAGGTTGTGCTCGCTTTACAAGGCGGAGAGAAAGTTCCAATATGGAAAAGATAATCATGTAAAAATATACCGGTATGGAGGCTAAAGTCGTCTGTCTCCCAGGCCCAGATTTACTGGAAGCTCCAGGGTTTGGCTGGTTTTTAGACCCAAAGTGCTGTGTCTACGTAAGTGAAACAGAACAATTTCATACCACAAATGTTTGTAGGCTGAGACAGTGACTTCTCTGAAACAAAAGAGTCAGCAAACTGCAGTTTTTTGACTATTTTCAAAGCCATTTTTTTTTTTTTTTACAAAAATGGTATACACCATTAAAAAAAATATCTCCGGTATGCCTCCCATTAGCCACAGCAAACAGATGTTCCAGTTTCCTCTCCAATAATATGGTGCAACGACAATTGCAACATTTTATAAAATAGTTTAGCACGTTATTGAAAAATAAAGTATGACAATGAGACATGCAGAAGAATAATATCCAAGATAAAAGCTGGTGTACCTACCAGTTCAAGGAAGGTATTCTCCAGTGATTTATACTCCGGGGAGCTCTTGTTGAAAAGGTCATCAGTGAACATCATGTTAGTGACTCTCAAGCTAAAGAAAACCACCAACTCTTTGTTTTTCTCCACAGCTGTCATCAGAGGTGTGCTGGCTTGTCTCATGGCAGGAGCGGCTGTAGATCCATACGGACCTTCATCGGACTCTGAGGCAAATCCACTACCGCTCTCCTCTTCCTGAGGGTCTGTTACTCCCTCTCCCTCTTTGACGTTGGGATTATCTATAGGAAGCGTTACGTTGGCCGGGGTTACTTCACCATTCCCTCCAATCAGATCATACCTGACCTCACCAGCTTCATCTCGATCCACAGGGGAGGGCAAAGGCCTCTCATCTAATTCAGCTTCGCTGCCCTGGAAGGTGTCCTCAGCAGATGAACGGGTGGAAGCTGGGACAGCTGGCTCAGAGGTATTTACTTCCTGAGCTGTGGGAGCTGTAGATTGTGGTGGGTCAAGGTTAACCTCACGAGGAGCATCGATTAGATCTTCAACAGGCTGGGAGCTAGAAGTTCCTCTCGGATGCTCCACTCGAACCAGATCCAGATCTGGAGAAAAGAAATATGAGAGCAGAGGATGTCATTTATATATAGACCATAGTCATGCCATGGGCGTCCCTTATTACAGGTGACAACCGTAGCAAATAAACACAAGTCCAATTCCTGTGCATACCATTGCAAGAAAAAAAATGGGTTATGAAATGGGTCAGAATGAGCTCTATTTAATCTGTTTTTCTCCTAAAATGATTATATCATAAATTTAAAGGCAATGTCAGAGGGATTGTATAGGTAAATGTTAGGTCTCCTTTAAGAAGTTGTTCACCTTTCCTCTCATTTAACATAATCATACTTTTCTTAGGCATTTCAATACTTTCTTGTTTAGGTTGTAGTTTAAGTTTCTTTTTAGTACTTGTTAGGCTTTTAGTCTAAAGAAAATAAATTAACTAAAATAATGTAAACTTAATTGATCTCACAATGGAGAAATTAACTTTCTGCATTTAACTAATCCAGCAGTCTGCTGTCACTGCTCCCCAAAGGGAGTTTTTTCAAACTCACAACCTCAGGAGTCTAAGCTCTATGTCTTAAATCCCCTACAATTTATCTCTGCATTTAACCCATCCCCTTGGGTAGCAGTGGGTTGCTATGGCGCCCGGGGAGCAGTGTGGGGTTAACGGTCTTGCTCAGGAACCCAGAGTGGAGGCTGTGGGGATTGAACCAGGTACTTGCAGCCCTCTCATAGCACAAGCGCGCTGCTCTAACCCACAAGGCCAACACTCCCCTAAAAAATAGAAATAAATTGAACTTTATTGATCTCATAATGGAGAAATTAACTCTCTGCATTTAACTAATCCCCTTTGGGGAGCAGTGGGCTGCCACTTTGCAGCGCACGGGGCGTTGGGGGTTTGTGGGAATGGGTTTCAAAGTCACAACCTCAGGATTTCAAGCCCTATGCCATATGGTGGGAAAAACACAGAGATTAAGGACAGGTTGACTTTTTCCACATACCTCTATATCTGTTTTAGGGTCAAATAATACGTTATCATCTGTTATTTACCGATCTGCTTGGTTTAGGTCTTGTGTTTCTAAAAAATATACTCTAAAAATGATACATAGTGAATTATTTCTGTTTTTTTAATGATAATCCAACTAAACTAAAACCTTTATTGTCAGTGTGTGGGAACTAGCAATCTTAAAAATAAATGATAAATCTAACATTTTTACACATCCTCCGCCAATTTCAAAAATCAAAATATTGACAATAAAGTTAATAGTTCTGATCCAAAGCCAATGATTATGGGTTTTGCATGTGTGAGAGAATGTATCAGCAGAACTTGATTTGGTTCAGTCACTTTTTTTTTTTTTTTTTTTTTTTTAAGATATCTTAATGCTCAGGTGTCCCTGTGGGATCTATGCCCATTTCTAAATTGGGTTTCTCCTTAAAATAAAGCTTCGGCATACTGACAGTTCATTTATCAAACAAGGCAAGCTATTATTTTTATCTCAATTGGTTTAGATTTTATAGTATAAACCCTTGAACATCAGAACCAGTCCTGTGTAGCTTAAAAGTTAAATGATTTTTAATAATGAAGACATTGGTAGATGTATGTTTTCACCCATGTCTTTAAAGTTTGGATCTAAGCAGAAACATGCAGCATTGATTTGATAAATTTCACTGCAGTGCAGCAGGACATTTGATGACTTGACGTGTGGCCAGATGCTCCCCCGTTGAAGCATTTTCAAAGGAAATAGTGATAGCAGCGAGTCTAATCGTGCTGTCATTTCTATTACCTGGATGAATCAGTGTTGGATTAAGATGCTGTAATGATGTTTGATTTATTTATTTTTTTTATACATACAGCAATGTTGGAATTCCTTTGTTAGCAGCTGAGGGAAAATATGAGATAATCAAACAAAAAGCAAATTTACTTTACAGTAAATGCTCTAAATTCACCATTAAAGTTTTTCCTGTATGCCTGAATTCATGTACATGCATACAGTATATATATAAAAAAATATTTTTTGCCTTTAAGAAGTTGCAATATTAAGATTTTTACTTTGAATGTTGCATACTGTATATATGTATTTAGGTTTATTGCAAATTTGTGACAACAGATACGATAGTCAATGATTAAAATATTAGACGTTTTGGTCTGGTTTAGGCATTTAACATGATTATGACCATTTAAGATACGAAGACAGTTAAGTGTAAGATACTGACTAAGCTGTTTTTTAGAATTTGTTCATCTCAGATTATAATCTTAATGATTTAACAGAGGTTTTAGATTAAACTGGTTGAAACTTTAAGACACCCTGCTGCTTTTCTGCAGCTGGTTTCCTTTTTGACTCTTTTATGTTTACTGCTTCAGTAATTCTGCAGACGGTTCAGTCTGCTTATCTGGCTTCTTCACAATGAACCCAGGGTCTACACATGATGCCTGAGTTTGGTTTTCATTTCCAGCGCTCTTCTAGTTACCTATCAATAGCTTTTAATGGAGTCTGCACCACAGTGCAGTGTTTAGTTAATCAATAAACCTTTAAATTTTTAAACTTGGCTCCCCTTGACATTCTGCTTAATAAACTGGATGTACAAGAAGAAGGGTCATCGCTTGTCCCCAGCTCCACTCACCTTCACCTTCCCCATCACTCAGCGGTGTCATCTCTTCCTCTTTTGAATCTTCGGTGTGCTTTGTGTCTGTAGCTGCTGCTGACGGGGCCCTAACTGTAAAGCTAGAAGTGCTCTTTGGGAGGGTGGTTGGGATAAAAGGCACAAAGGTGTGAATTTTTGGTTTAACAGAGGCTGAATCTTCCAGCTTGTTTTCTAACACTCCCACGGTGGGGGGTGAACTTTTGGTGGGTTTGTGGACATCTGATTCCTCCGTGAACTCAGCTGTGTCGATGGAGTCCATGTCAAGCTCCACACTTTGATCAACTGTGGTCACTGTAAGAGAAAAGGCAGCTGGGAACTATAATGATCATTTCTGACATAAAATTTCTTTCAGATAATTACCAGCCTCAAAGTTAAGTGTCTGTATATCCAGCAGCAGCATTGGCTCCTGTTTTAAGGCCTTTACGATGATGTGCTTCAATTTGGGAGCATCCTCGTCTGTGTCTTTGCCGTGCTCCTCCTCGAAGCTCTCCAAGTCACTTAGCTGTGTTTCCCCGTTAAAGATCACAGCGTAGCGCACAAAGAGGTCCTCAGATCTGATGCAAACCAAGAAAAATCCTGTCAAAATTACTCAAACAGCCTAAATGTTCTGCAAAAATAGCTTTTAGGAGGGACATACAGTTGTGCTTAAAACTTTACATACCCTCCCCAAAAAAAATATGATAAATTCACACTAGTAATTCAAATAATACAAAACTGAAAAAATCAATGACAACAAAATTTACTAAATGACAATTTAGTAAAATAAAATATTTATTCTAAATTTTTATTTGAAAAAGCAAATATATTTATAATCAGAGTTAAAATTTTTGAATTTTTATCTATTATTACTTCTGCCAATTTCTATTTATTTTACTGGCAGTTTTTCTGAATTTTATGGAAGGGTATGTAAACTTTCAGCCGCAACTAATTATTGAATTCCTGACTGATTTAGAATGTTGTTTTACTGTGTTTGACTTTTCTGTCTGCTGCATCTCAAGCAAGCTGTGCTGCTGAGTCTGAAAACGTTTAAAATTCCCCGCACCTTGTAAAACTCTACATCAGGCTGCTGAAGTTATAGGAGTGGTCATTTAATTATAGTAATAAACTTGCAAGGCAAGTTTATTTGTATAGCATAATTTAGTACAAGTCTGCGAAGGACTAGCGACCTGTCCAGGGTGGACCCCGCCTCTCGCACGTAGACAGCTGGAGATAGGCACCAGCACCCCTCGCGACCGGCTTGTAATGAATGGAATTCGTTACAAGGAGAGTTCAAAGTGTTGTAAATGAATCAGACATTAAAATAGCAGCATATAAGCAGAGTAAAAGCAAATAAATATTAGAACATTTTGAAAGCTGTTAGAGAGGAAAATAAAATAGTTGGACCACAATTTACCTAATAATACCTCAGTTAGCAGTTTAACTGCAACAGTCAAAGGCAGCTCTAAACAAACTGGTTTTTAACTTTGGCTTCAAAGAACTCAGGCTTTCAGCACTTTTCCAGCCTTCTGGGAATTTGTTCCAGATCAGTGGAGCATAGATGCTGCTTCTCCATGTTTGATTCTAGTTCTGAGTGAACAGAATAGGCTGGAAATTAAAAAAAACCTGAGTGGTTGATAGACTGACAGCAAACCTCTATTGAGGTGCTGATCCATTCAGTGATTTATGTACTAATAGAATTAAAGTCTATTCTCTGAGCTACAGGGAGCCAGTGGAAGAACTTCAGAACCAGGCTGTGCTCTACTTTCTAGTATTAGTGAGAACACGGGCAGCAGCGTTTTGGTTCAGCTGCAGCTGTTTGATAGACCTTTTAGGCAAACCTATTATGATACTGTTGCAGTAATAACTGCAACAGTGATTACTAGACTTAGCCTAGCACTATAATGAACTGTTTCAGCAGAAGCAACAATATGTGGCTTTCAAGACTGTAGCTGCGTGTATCAGGTCAGATATATTTTTCCTTTAGAAAGCGAAATAAGAAAAAGATGTCTGTTGAATATAGGGAACAGAAAGAGACAGAGTGAAGAATGTTGTTGGTGTGAGAAATAAAACCATTGGAAACCTTATAGTATCTCATGACCAGCTCTTCAAAGTGATGTTGGATTTAGTCTTATTCATGGAACTGATTTTACGGTAATCAAGTCTAAAAACAGAACTTGGTGTTGTTAAATACATATGTGACCTAAATGGTATTACCATACAAGAAAACATGATAAAGCAACCATTATATTCAGTTCTAAACATTTTAAAACCATTAAGAATATGTCTTACGGTAGCAGCCATTAAAAATGACCGTTCCCTCCAACTCCAAGTTCCAGCCACTGGAGCGACCCCCCACTTGCATATGTTTTTACTCTGACTCCACCCTTTCACTGAATTACAGGCTCTGACCAGGAGATGATGCTTCTATTTAGATCTTAATGTCCACAAATCATTACAGAGAGAATATTTTAGTTCAAAGGTTGATGTTTAAAAAGGAATTGTAAGGAACCAGTAAAGGGTCAATCAAGGAAAGTGGGGAAATTTTGAAGGGCTACTACTATAAGTGTCATATGATATATTTTTTTATGATCTAACATACTTTTTCATAAAGAAAAGCATATACTTTTTAAATATTCTGCTTATTTTCTTTTAAAAATCCCTGCAGATGAGTACCTAAGCCATTAGTGCTGTATGTGCCTAAATTTAGAGCTATATGTTGGGGAATATCAAATAAATTACTGCACATGTCCTATCTGGAAATCTATAAAAGGCTTCTGTTTGAAGAGGAACAGGTTCTTTACAATTTTGGCTTGAGATTCCTCCCAATCTTGCACAGATTCTTACTATTTCTTCTGGCTTTGTTGAAATTAAATAATGTTGCTTACCTAAGTCCATTTGAACAGAGCCTTTCCACAAAAATAAAAAAAACAATCCCACGTTGGCATACTAAAGCATCACCAAGAGCAAACCTTCATTTTCAGTTCTAAGGACAGTCTTTACTTTAGTTCTTTTCAAACCATTAATTTAACTCACCGAAATGCAAGAACCCGTATGTCTTTAAAACCTGGAACTTTTTCGAACACAGGAAACATCTAAAAATAAAAGAAAATATGAGATTAAACAAGTGTAGGTTTTTTCTATTTTCATTTTGAGAGTTTCTAGAATCTTACAGGTAAATTTAATAAAACTCAAAAATGATTTCCATTATTAATACATTTCAAAATAAGAGGCTCACATAGTAAATGTAATTGTGACAGTTGTGGCTCACAACTCATGAAAACCTTAATCAATTTTAGCAAGCTTGAATAAAAAAAAGGAAAATCCAGAAAATATTAGTATTTTGAATACGTTCATATTCATTTACTGTTACAAAGTACACATGAACATATTCCATTCCTTAGATTTGAACACTTCTGCTGTCTAACACGACAGAAGAAGAGTTATAAGCTTTGATAAAACTGTGATGTTGGAAGCTCTGACTGAATAAAATAGGATGTTTTATGAAAAGACTAAAAAAGAAGCTGCAGAAACAAAAGGTAAATACATCAATAATCCTTTTTTTTTTGCTATAATAATTCTTTCTTAGTCAGCATTTTCTTCCTGCTCTTGTTTTAAGTTTAAATTCCAAGGTTGCCCCAAAGCTGTGAAATCACTCATGGGGAGGTTTACACCTAACAGTACAATAACAACTGGCATTTCCATCCTGCTTTGTTATTTAACACCCCCTTCAAAGCTCAATTTACTGCTGAAGGGGACCACAGGCTGCTGGTGTTTGCATGAAGGTGAGGACAACAGCTTGGAGGAGTGCTGACATTTGCTGCAGGCGTGTAATCTCACCTTGTCTCTGAGCTCTGTGGTGATGCTGTCGTAATGCAGAGCCTCTGGGATGCTAAGCAGTTCACTGTACGTCGGATCTGTGATGGTGACGCTGAACTCAACAATATATTCCTCATTATTCTTCTTAATCAGTTCAGGGTTTTTAACCTGTGGGGTAAGAAGTTAAACACAGTCAGATTATTCTGGTAGTTTTATTAAAAAGGTGAATTTGATATTGAATTTTACCTCATCGGTTTCCACTGGGAGATGAGTCCATGAGCCTGAAATTAAAGATTTTAACAAAGATATTGAGCTTGGAAGTCCAGAGTTTTAAGAGCTTCTGATGAACAAAGGAAGAACTTACACTGACTGTGTGGCTCCTCAGTAGCTGCAACAAACCTGAAGGAAAATACAGGAACAGTATAATGGGTGTTTTAGAAAATGCAAAAATACGGAAATAGCATAAAGATGTTATTAGTGCATCCAAGTATGTTTTTTCTAAAGCTACTTCTCAAATTAGTGTTTTAATTCAGTGAAAGGGAGTTTTGGTCACTTTGGGATTCAAAGTATACATATACGTACACACAAATACATATATATATATATATATATATGTATATATATATATATATATATATATATACATCTATATATATATAGATGTATATATGTATATATATATATATATATATATATATATACATCTATATATATATATATGTATATATGTATATATATATATATATATATATATATATATATATATATATATATATATATATATATATATATATATATATATATATAAAGGTCTAAGTCTGATTGGCACATCAGATCATCCGGATGCCTCCTTTGCTGGCAGAAGAGCTAGCTAAGATGAGCTCTGGGTTAGATTCAGTACACAGAGCCAAAAAAGCCTTTTTGGACCAAGTAAGACATGAGTCCTAACTAATGTAACTACCTACATTCTGTTACAGTGCTTGTTTTTATTTTTATTTTATCCAACGACTGCTAGAATGTGTTCAACCTTACCTCTGAACCTCCTTTGAAAGCATCACATGAACTTTAACCCTGTAATGCCAAATGTATCATATTTGATACATACGGTTTCTGAAATGTTTTGCGTCTGACACCTTTTGCATAATTTAATGGTAAAAACTTTGCTCAAAATCCTATTGTACACAATCAGATATACCTGATAACATTCAGTAGAAGACTACGCAAAAAATAATCTTGACTTATCGCATAGTAATAAATTATTAATATAAAAATGTATTTTCTTTTTACATATTTTGTTAAAAGGCCAAATAAGGACTTCAAACCAAAAAAAAAGTAATTTTCTGTTTAGTTTTTTTCTTGGATCGGGCTTTAAAGGGTTAAAAACTGATATAAATATAAGCAGTACTCAAGTTGAGGGCGATGGGGGGGCATCCCCACTTCTTAAAAAAATCTTAAAAATCATCCCTTCTTAAATGGCCATCAATATGACTTTTCTTTGCTGAATGGTTAGAATACCTACTATATATTAACAGTAATGACAATAATGTTGCCCTTTTAACATTTGGCGGACTGTGGGCTTTCGAGTTGCCTGAGCAAAATTAATAAAATCAAAGAAATGGCCTACCATGAATATGAAGCTGATCCCAGTGGGAAATTTGTCCTCTGCATTAGTCCCTAACTATGTAAGGGCAGCGATAGCCATACCAGTCCAGGGACTGGCTGCAGTTCTACTGTAAGGTGCCTTGATCAAGGTAAATGACCGGCGTACCTGACATGGGGCAACCATACCATGCATAGTGCTTTAGGTTAATAGAATATATTAATTAAGCTATGTATGCTTCCAAAAAAGAAATTCCACCATCCCCCTTCTTCTTTTTACAACTAGACTACTTAATAGGAAGTAAGTAAGTAAACATTTTATTGAAATATGTGTGTTGATTTGCAGGTAACAGAATGAAAACAATGCATTAAAACACTAATTATAGCTCCCAAGTTGGTTTATTCCCCCAGAAATCTGACATTTCAGGCATCACACCCATCGTCAGACTCAAAGCTACTAGACAGGTGCACTTGCCTTATTAGGCTTTATTTGATCACCTGATAGTGGTTTGACGTCAGGTAAAAACATATATAGAAAAGGATTCACCTATTGCTCTTAATTAAATAGGTACAACATAAGATTATCTACCAATGGAATTAGCATTTTTTTCCATTACAGTAAAAAAGATATTACACACTAACAATTATATAACAGAGCTTCTTTATGTAAATAATCTGATTACTGTGTCAAATTTGCCTACCCTAAACAAGGAAAACATTTAAAAAAATGAATTAACTTTGATGACAGATTTTGAAGTTATGTTCTGAGTTCAAAGCGAGGAACCAACGGACATCCAAGATCCTGTCCCAGAAGAGACCAGCACGAACTGGGTTGTTCAGGGTGACTTGAAGCTGACAGAAACACTGTAGGGGCCGTGCTGACTGTTACTGGAAGATCAAGGTGACAGAACCCCCAGAATAGAAACACAAGCTGTGCATTTTCTTTGCTTTTGCATCCCTGGATGTTCTGGCACAGAAAGCTGACTGATTAAAACTGGTTCTATCTTGGTTTGGTTCTCACTAATGTAGTAGGTTTAATAAACTGGAGAAGATTCTCAGTCATCCAGGTCATAGTCATTCCAAAACACTTAAAAAAGAATGTACTTGTTTTCTTTTTTTACATAGGTTTAATAGATAAACATTTTCAAAGCAACATTCCAATCCAATCAACATGTGAATTATTATTTTGAACACAGAACTATCTTATGATGAAACCATCCCTTTTAGGCTTCAGTAGTTGTGGAGTAGAACTGAAGGCTGATATCATGCAAAATCAGCTTTATTTAGCTTTTAACTATGTTATAATAGTAGTCATTTTGCTTGATTCACACACGTCTGAACAATCTTATTTCTGCTGTTTGAGCAGAAGCCCTCCCTGACATGTTAAAATGAGGGGTTGGAGAATTTCAACATAAAAATGCTTCCACTCCAGGAAGCAACTAACTTAGCCGCGCTGTGCCAGCACTGTTAACAAACACCCACTTTCTCCAAACGTGGGGGGGTGTTGGGGGGTGGGGGATGATTTTTGCTCAAAATTCAGAAAAATTGGTTGTTTTAGCAGCTAAAGTGCACAGGGCAGCAAACTCTCTTTTTTATAGTCATGAAAATCAGTATTTTGGCCCCCACAGATGTAAGACTTTTTTCAATCTTCAGAGGTGGCGTGATACAGCAACATCGATAAACATCAGCATTTAAAGGCAGCTTTACTTTAAAGGCAAGAGTTTTTCATCAGGATTTGAAGAAAACATGATTTCATGATATTTCACCAGTAGGTGACTTTTTAGGCTTAAAAAAGCAGGATAGCCACTACAGCTGTTTTCTCTGCTAGCTTTGGTGTTTATTTTTGATGGGGAAAAAATCCTGAGTAAACAAAGGTTGGTTTAAGTGGAAAACAGTTTAGTATCTCCAAAAGTTTACAATTTTTAATTGAAATGCAATCATTCCTCATGATTTATCCTTATAGTCATTAAGAAATCTAAGTAATTTGAAGTCATCAGAAATCTGCTCTATCTATATGTTTGTGAGAGATTACTCAGTGGGAAACAGTCTTTCAAATTGGCGTTTGATTTTTTTTTTAGACTTTTTAGTTACGTAAATTAAAATTGTTAATCACAGTTTTGCACATTTAATATTAAGAAGGAAATGCACCTACCCTTCACTTTCAGCTTGTTCTGATACTCTCTAAAAATGACAAAAAAAGGGATAATTTGTAATAGTTTTATTTTAACATCCAAAAGATAGAAATATAAAGCTGCACTGAGTCGGGGCTGCTCACCCTGGCCACCATGTCCAGATGCTCCTGGGAGCTGCTAAAGTTTTGAGCCAGCTCCTCCATGCAAAGGTTTTCATGCTGGCAGGTGTAGACCCAGGCTTGGTACTCCTCTGGGTTTGGGGCTCTGTCCAAAAAGATCCTGAATGCTTCCCAGATTGCTTCCTGACAAACTGAGGGTTACATTTCCAGCATTAGCATAATCGACTCTTAAAAAAGCAAAACAGCAGCAAGTTTACTTAAATAGCACATTTCAGTAGCAGGACAAAGAAAATAATGCATTATAGGAAAAGTACAGTGCAGTGGCAAAGGTAAATAATTAATGAACACGAATAATTAAGGAAAACAAAAATGAATAATTACGATGACAACATGATTTAAAAGATTAATAATAAAACGATTGATAAGTAAATGAAAGGAAAGGCTTACTCTGTGCTTTTTAGTCTAATGAAGTAAAAACAAATTAAAAAAAGAAAAGGCTTTAGCCAGAGTTAAAAGTAACATTAAACTAACAAACCCAAAATATTAACTGCAAGTGTCTGCAAAGAGTAAAGAAACTATTTTAATTATTAGAATACAAATGCTTTGGAATAAATGAAAACATCATTAAAAAAATTATGAAATACAGAGAATTTTATTTTCATAAAATAGTTAAATTAAATTAATAAAACAATTTAATACCTATTATAGAATATTTACATTTAAAAATTAATATTTTATTATTTACTACCAGATGTAGGAACAGATTTTTTTTTAACTTTCAATCCTAGGAAAAATTATATGTGCATGTAAACATTATTCGACCATTTCTATATGCAAAGAACCACCTAAATGCAATGAGTGTAAAGTTTTAATTACAGCAGCTGATGTTTCCAAAACTGTATATTTACCACTTGTTGATGATATTTGAGAGAATATTAAAATCATTGGAACAGAGAACACTGAAGCAACCACATGTTCCATCTGCTCCCTGCATGTAATTAGTGCAACGTTGTGCAATATCCTGACGCCTGTGGGAAATTTATTCTGCAACAAACCCATTTCTGAAGCGAAGCTATTACCTCTAATAGAACAATTTTATCCATCTCACGTTAATATGACACACCGCAACAGCTGTTGGGGATGACTTGGATAACAACCCATTTGTAGCAGTCACAATGCCATTTAATCCTCTTAAAACACCCACATAGCAGCGCTGTTAGACTCAGGATGTTTGTCCATACTGTCAATATTTCAAGTGCCTCAGTCTAATTTTTCTGCAATTTTATGAGCAATGTCTCTGGTTTAAAAAACCTTGCCTATCAAGTCTTTGACTGGATAAAAAGCATTTTTTTTAAACAGAAATAGGCTCATTCAATTAATATAATAATATAAAACAATCAAACCTCTACCTCTTAGTTTGTAATAGGCCCGGTGGCTTCCAATGACAGTTTTCATGGTGTCATGAGGACACAGTTTGACACCCGTAGTGTGGGGTGTCGACCTCTTCACCCGCTGTCCACCCTGCTCGGCTCGGACGTTGGTTGCATGTCTGATGGGGCGAGAGGTTTCAAGAAAATGCCGGTACTTTACGTCCCTGAGGCCAGAGAAGTTTATGTCATGGATTTCTGCAGGAGGAAAAATAAGAAGAGGGAAAACTCGGCATGCGCAGAATACAAACAGCAACAGGATTACATTTTTTTCATTATTATTATAGGTGGTTGTAATTTTGCAGGCATCATCTTAATGTCATTTTTCAGAGGGAAAAGTTGTTATAATTATCCAATAAATACAAAACAAAGAATGGAAAAATGTGGAGGTAGTCGGACTAAATTATTTTATTGTGAATCTGAATCCTTTTTTATTCTTATATCAAGATTTCTTATTACTATTAGTCAGGAGATCAAGTTGATCAATTACCTTTATGATTTAAAAAACTTCCTAAATATTTTTTGGTTCAGTTTTGATAAGAGACACCCAGAACAAGATCTTGTGTCTTGATGCACCTTACATGATTTCCACGAAGCAAGTCATATTTTAAAACATGACTACTTCATCTGTCAGGTATCCAGGTTTCTTTCACATTTATCAATCAATTCCAACTGTTTTAATTTTTACCAATGGTGAGAATCTCCACACCAAGATGCGTATATTATGCAAAACTGTAACTGACTTACACAAAATACATGTAGAAATATGTGTAGATTCATTAAAACATGGTTTAAATGAAAATCTAGTCTGTCTTCACTGTTTTATTTGGAAAATATGGATGTTTAAGTCATTCCTTCTCTAGTTGCTACCATATGATTAGTTTATACTGACCCTGATCTGATTTTCAGCCACCCCCTGCATGCTATTTTGTGTGACCACACTCAAAGCACATTTAGCTATCTGAATTTGCAGTGACACAGTTGTGCATTGTTTAAATCTCACACACACTCTGTGCTTGTGCACAAATCTTTTTTTTTTTTTACAGTGTCCTGTCTGGCAATGTGGCAATCAGAATAATTGTCTTGATGCCAAAAAGAGCCCAAAAGATTTTACTTTCACAAGTGGAGCAGTAGGGCTATTGCCATAGTGCTCCGCTTGTTTTATGCATATAAATTGCTTTGTTATAATTATGCAGGGAGTTTTACAGATTAAATTGACACTGCAATGTTGGTAGAACAGATAAGGAAAAACATGAAAAAAGAGGAAAAGATAAAAGAAAGAGGAGATAAAAGTGAGATAATGATAACACATTTTCAGTCTGCTTCATGACCTGCAAAATTTTTTTCTCAACATATATTATATCTGGAATAAATATTTAACTATGTTACTGTAAAATCTTTGGACAAATTTCCTGATTAAAAAAAAAACCCGTAGACCTTCTTAGGATATTTCTCTCCTCTGAAATTTGTTTTCGTTTATCATGAGTTAAAATAATATTTCCTTCAACAAAGAGTTTTCTGAGTCTTAAGAGTGGCCTTAAAATTGCCATCACTGCTAAGTTTTGTTGCAATCACGCCAATGAAAGCTTTTCAATCTGAGCAAGCATTTGAATAAATGGTGATATGCTGTAACCTGACTCCGCCAGATGGATTTGCTCCGCATATCCATCTGGAAACCTTCCGTTGAAGTAATTTTGGGAAGGGGCGAAAATACTGGTTAGTTGATTGGCCTATGTTGGTGATAGACGGGCCAAATAAACCAATCAGATCAACGAAGCACATGACGTACTAACAGAGCGACGACGAAGAGGAGCCAATTGATAGATCAAACTGTTGCCGAAACCAGTCGGTAGAAGAGCAAAAACATATTTTCCTCTGAGA
This sequence comes from Cyprinodon diabolis, assembly GCA_030533445.1. Classification (NCBI taxonomy): domain Eukaryota; kingdom Metazoa; phylum Chordata; class Actinopteri; order Cyprinodontiformes; family Cyprinodontidae; genus Cyprinodon; species Cyprinodon diabolis. The sequence goes on from CM060080.1 coordinate 5,610,017, forward strand.
AAAGCCTCCAGAGCAGTGTTTTGCTCTTCTTTCAGTGAAGAAATACTCTGTAATTCCGATAAAACTTGCTCAATAGCCACGCTAACGCTAGTTTCATCAGCTGAAGCCGCCATGTTCTTTAGACTGAACTGTCGCGCTTCTCGTTGCGTCACACCTCAACCCGCCTCAAAGCCAACGCTGATTGGATGTTCGTTTGGGGAACGGCTCCAAATTTTCTTCAACGGAGAGTCTCCAGACTGATTAGTGAGTGAAACCTTGAAAGCTCGCGAGATCAGGATGGTATCACGAGGCTAGACATGCTGGGCATTTAACGTCAAATATTTCAAAACAGTATTGGAAAACGCAGGAATTATAAACAATATCCTGAAGATAAAGAATGTCTAATGTCTAAATATTAGTCAGCGCTGATTGTTTACTTTGTTATGTATTCCTTTTTTTTAGTTATCAAAGTGGAGAAGCAAAAGAAATAAATCTAAAAAAGAGAAGTGTAATTTAGTTCTCATATACAGGTTATATTGGTCCAACAATGTCAGATTTTTTTTAATATTTATTTATTCTTTTTTTCTTTAGCAAAAATTTAAAAACAATTTTCATTCCTGGTCCTGATCCAGTGGTTCCCAGAGACAATAGTTTTTTTTTTTGCGTCATAGAAGGTTATTGAATAAAATTTAAAAAAAGACTTAATAAGACCAGGTCAGCTTCCTGAGTTGTTCCATGTTTCAGGTCTTATTCTCATGTACCAACATAGACAATTTAAACAGTGGAGGCTCAGTGGTCAGTGGGTCCAAATAGAATCTTGTACGTTTGATTCAGAGACTGCAATGGCTGCAAAGGTACAACAGGAAGTAGTAAAGTTGGGTTGTTCTTTACTAACTTTGAGAACCCAGGAGCAGTCACTGTGATAGGAAGCTCCTTCTCCACCCCCTCTAAGTGCACTTTGATTAACGGAGAGATGGCTAGATACTGAAGCCAGGCTTTTAGGGACTTGAAATGGGGTCCGGGCTGAGAGGACTGCATGAAAACCTGGGGATCTGAGGACCTGTTAACTATCTCTCGAAGAGAGGTCATGACCATGAAAACGCACACTGACTCTGCTCCTGTAGAGTCTGCTGATTATGACGCTCCCAATAATGATGGAGGTAAAGATGACAAAGATAATTATAGTGGGTCGGGAGATATTTGTCCCCCAGTAAAACTGTGGCTCCCGATCAGCTCTAATACAATGAGGACGTGTTTTCGGACATCTTTTAAACAGCTTTATTGGCTTAACCACTGGTCGTAATGCAGGCATGCAAGGGGATGCCCCTGAATTGGTTCAGTAGAATAACTAAGACTGAAAACCTGTAAAACCCGAGGAACACAGGTCTAAACTGAAATGAGAAAAAATGGAGCATAACATCCCTGAAATCAAATATTGTGCTAAAAAATAAATAAATAAAATTATAAGATAAAGACCTAAGATGGACAAGAAACCATAAACAGGGAGGAGTTATTGCTGAGTTATAAACTGGTGGCTAATTAACTGGTGCAGGGCAGCTACTGAGGGGGCAGGAATTTAATGGCTACTGAGGAGGGATGACTAAGAACATTGACAAAATACAATCACACACAATCTCTAGGAAGGTTCTGACCGACAAAAATAAAAAAAAAGCAACTCAGGAATACCTATACCAGGAAATAGTGCGCTATAAAGACACAGATCACCAACATTAAACTGGGATTACAAAAATAAAAAAAAAAACTAATAAAATTATAAATAAAAGGACAAAATCTAAACACCAAATAAACACTAGATACAAAGCAACAGACCTAAAAATAATGACAGAATAATTTCAAAACAGATTCCTGGAGATTTGACCCTAAAACACACCTGGTACAATTTCACTCATGTCCAAACACATGCATGTCCGTTAATCTGTATCATTTGTGACTGTGAACGGAGCTCGAAGATTAAATTACAGGAGTGAGTATTAAAAAATTAACCTTCATCCCTTTAGGTCTCTGAATGGGTCAGCCAAGGATCTCTATCTCTAAGGAGAGTTTAATTTGGTTGGCAGTTAATCCAGCAAAGTGATTCCTCAGTTCAGCACATTTGTTACTCTCAGTTGCCTTCCGGCTCCTTTGTGGCTGTGCAGTGAAAAGCAGACCACAAATGGAACGCAACAACAGGTCTATTTTGGATTAAGTTCCAAACATAAATCCGTTGTGCGTGTGTTTGCATGTCTTTAAGGTGCAAAATCAGCTATAAGCTTATAGCTGCGCTGCAATGTGATACGGCCTAATCTAAAGCATGGAAAGTTGTTAGTTTATGGCTGGAGGTAGTTAAGCTTGAATGTGGAAAAATTAGGAAAATATGCAAAACTTCATCTCAACGAGAAGGAAAAGGTGCTGAGGATCTCCTGGGAAAATCAGCTGTCATTGCTTTGCAAAAGAATTTTAGATGAACTATAACAAGAGGAAAATAAACATTGAACATTATAATATTGTATTTTTTCTGTAAATCTCAAAGCATTTCTAGATAACCGCATTTCTTGTGTTTTTATTCTGTGTTTATGTACAGTATATTGTGTTTTATATTAGTTTCATGCTAAGTAGCATTAATTTTATTCAGTACTTAAGTCATGGTAGGGTGTTTTTTTAGTATAGTTAATTTGATTGCAACCGTGACCTTGACTAATATGGCTTATTTACATTAAATATACGCCGTAAGAACTAACCAATCTATCAGCCTGAATGCACCTGAAAAAAAGTTCTTTAAAAGGCAATACTGCCCCATGTTTACTGATTATGCATTATTCAAAAGTGACATAAATATGAAAGTTTAACAAGGCACCGTTGCCCCTAACTGATGGGCTGTAAAAAAGGTACCATTTAATTGCTTAGAAAGCATCCTATGGTGGTTAAGGCAAAGGGCTTCATCCTCTGGAACCCGACTAATGCAAAACTTGTAATAGAGATGGTTAGAGGTTAGAAATATGTGTTTAAGCTTCTAAATGTTCCAGCTGATGCAACTGTGGAACCATAAACCAACCATGACCACAAGAATTTTTTAACGGAAATATCTAAGAGTACTCAAAGACTTATATAATAACCTAGGATTACCAGCAGAGAGCCATTTAATTAGTGTGGATTAGTACTTTTTTTCTTGGCTTCTATGAAGATAATACAAAATGCGCACCACCCAAAACTCCACAACAGAAGACATTGCAAAAGGGAAAAAAGATATGCTGAATTTAATAAGTCTTCTTTAGCATATTTGGGGGAAACCAGTAAATGTGATCAGATGACACCAACCTGTGGAAGTCATTCCACTTTATTTGGTAGAGGAATCCCACTGTACATGACCCCAAAACCCTAAACACAAGCTTGGAGAAGAAAACATCAAGCCATTTGTAAATAAAGGCTACAATATGGTTGTTTTATGACCTGTACTTCTATAACTGCAGAGATAAGGTTGCCGTACATCAGGGCCACTGGGCCCTCTGACCACAAACAGTAGGCAAGGCAGGTGAAGTCTCTCCCATAACAACCAAATGAAACAGATGGAGTGGGGGCTCAAACTGGCAACCCACCAGTTAAAGAATGAAACCTTCCACCCTGGACCATCAACTCCACTAAGCAAAACAAAAAATTCCCAAGCTGTTCTTTTTAAAGAGGCTTTCCTGTATATGTTGCACAATTAATTGAACTTTATTAATCTCACATTGGAAAAATTTACCTCTGCAAGAAACACATCCCCTTGGAGAACAGTGGGCTGTCATTGTGCGGCGCCTGGGGAGCAATCAGGGGTTAAGGATCTTGCTCAGTAACCCAGAGTGGAGGCAGTGGGATTTGAACCAGGTACTCACAACCTTCTCAGAGGACAATAGCACTCCTCTAACCCACTAGGCCAACATTCCCCCAAATGGGATGTCCTTACAGTAGTTAGACTGGAAAGGAGCGGAGAGAAAAAAAGAGTAATAAATGTCCAAAGGTCCAAAGGTCAAGAACTTGTGCAATTAGATCTGTAGCTTCTTTATTTGAGGTACCATTTCTACAGCTTACTGTGGCCCCCATAACACTTCCCCAAAACATCTCCCAACAAAGCATTAAAATGGAGCCTAGGTGGAAGTTCAATTGAAGAAACTACTAAATTACTCACCCTTACCTGCCTCCAACACAGGCCAATCAGCTTTGAACCACACCTCCACAAAAGCCAATCAGCATCCATGGTTCATCTTAAAAGGTCTCCAAATCCACATCTCAGTCTGGTACCCAGGCGCAGGCAGTGGTTGCGCTGTGGCAGACTTTGGCTCAGACAACCCTGATTCAACCCACCTCCAGCCCCTCCTCCACCATCGTACATAAAGCTTCATCAGAGTGTCATTCCTCCCAGATTCTTACTTCATTGCCTGTCCCATCTAAACCGGTCCAGCAGAAGGCCGCCATGTTCAGCCTGGTTATGCTAAAGATTTCATCCCAAAGGGGAGTTTTTTCTCTCCACTGTCGCTTCATGCTTGCTCATCATGGACAGTTTCATGCAACCTAGTTGTCATCTTCAGGTCACCTCGTAAAGCACTAGTATCGGCTCACGAAGTCCTCTTGATCTCTGCATACAGCAGTCATGGACTGACCAACTTCATCCATCTCCACTCCACCACCAGTTTCAGGCCTGGGGGGGAAACATCCTTTTTCTGTACTCCTGGTCATGCATACCAAAGCAAAATTCAGCGCTAATGCTTCCTGCCCAGGTCTGAACGCCAAAGATTTAAATAATTGTGGCACTAGAATTCTTCTAATTGTCTTTTTTTCCGTGTGACTTTTTCCGATTAAAATATATTTCAGGCAGAATATTTTATTGAAAAATAAAAAAATTGTTAAGCACTTTACTATCTTTGCTGTTCATGATTATTGTCAGAGAAATACATGTAATGCAGAGCAAAGGACTGAAGTACAGGTTAGATTAGTAAAAAAAAGAAAGAAAACTTTGAAGCCGAGCCCAGTAAGGTAAAGCCCAGTAAGTAATGGTAAATCAACAAAGCAAGTTTACAGCATGACGAATGGCAGCCTGTCAATCCCAAATCTGTGGGACGGCCACTCTGTTAAATAAATCTATTTGAGAAGAAAGGACCTCATTGTGATGCCAGCTGGCAAATCTTTCAGAAGTTCTTAGGAGAATAAGCCTGGATTTATGAGCCCCGAAACACAGTCTGTGGAGCTCACTGGACCCGAATAACAAACTATGATCTTTCCTGGATTAGGAAACTTTGAGAAGGCTAAAAAAAAACAAAAAGGAAAATAACAACAACTTAGTATTAATTACATAAACACTGGGCTGTGAAAGAACCAGCAGCTTAAGGTGTTTGAGGTGAATTGAGGTAAAATCCATATAGAATTATTTTCTATAAAAAAGTTTTATAGAAAATTTTCTATTAAAAAAATTGTTTTCCTAGATGTGATGCTGCTCTTCAAACACAACATGCATACGGAAATGTTTCTTACCTTTGATCAGCCTTTATTATAATAAAAATATAGATGCAGAAAGTTATACTTGATTATATCGGATCAATCAAACTTTGATTTTTTTCTATGAAACTGTCAGTTTGCTTATCCTTTAAAGGAAAAGTCAGGTCACATTCAGAATACAAACTTTGAAAAGTACTTTAAGTATGAAATTATTACATGCTGTTTAATAAATTGTGTTTTTAATTAAGAGTAATTTAATTTGAATGTGCTTTACAGGAGGCATCCATGTTTGTTAAAGATCACTACTGCCACCTACCGGTTTGTGACGCTGTATCGGCTGTTGATCAAGTCCCAGTGCTGTATCTGGTGTTTTTTTGAACACGCTATTATCAATGATGGCAAGGACCAGTGCACTATGCGAAGCAGAAAGTAACAGATTCATGAGTTGTTTTTTTTTCCTCTGGCGAGAAGTTCGATGTCAAATCCTCCCTCTTCAAGTTGGCAATCCAACGTCGAACCCGTCCGTGGAGGATCAGGAATCGGAAAGGTGAAATAATAAATGTTATTTTGACTTTTATGCAATGTATTACGAGATCAAATGCCTATATGCCATGCATGTCGGCATTATCAGTTTCACTATAGCTCTGGTGAATTTCAATGTTGAAGTCCTCTGGAAATCTTCAATAATTGTTGTTGATTGCAGATGTGTCTAGTAGTTCCCATTGATTTTGCTTGTAAAACGGGGAGAATGGCGCTAGGCTTACGGCACCGTGATGTCACTGCTGGAAAATGGCAGGAGGGAGGTGTTACTATATTTGGACATAAATGGCCTCTCCCAGACTCAGTGATCAGCCGGAAAATACTGTTTTAATTATTTTTACTGATTAACGCTAAATTCATTAAATAGCTGATTTTCAATCAATTGTCCACTGTTACCACATACTTGTTAACCCCTAGAACCCTACGGACCCATCGGTGGGTCCAGCTGCTACGTGACCTTGTAATTTTAACAAACCCCCAGTATTGATGTAAAAAACACATTTGGCACAGTTTGGTGACATTTTTGGATAAATGTGCCAAAATGGCCCTTCCGCCTAAGAAATTTCTCACTAATACCATTCTAAAATAAATATGATTCAACTGATTGAGTCCAAATTTGGTATATTTTTACACAACATTTAGATTTAAAAGTCTGTACTGCTTTTTTGTGCTATAAATAATATTTTGGTAGTGTTTTGCAATGTTTATTTCAAAGAAAATTTTGGCGAGGTTCAAAAAATGCAAAATATTTTGTATTTTGTCCCTAATATTTCAGGCAGGGTCAAAGCTACAATGGTGCTGACACCAGAAAACCATTCTATGACATCTTACCTTTACAGAGGTACCAAAATTTTCTTCTTAAATCTAATAGCTATGAGGCTATAAGTGATTTACTTTTGTGTGTTTTTGTCAGGCAGAAATTTATTTATACCCCCTGAGGGTGTAAGAGGTTAAGCAGGAGAGATTGCTGCAGGGTGAGACTTAATGCAGGTTTCTTTGCCTCCTCAGGCAGAAAATCCTGGTGTGACCAATTGGGTTTAACTGCACTGCATTAGAGCTGGAATGCAAGTAACTGAACCAAACTTGATGTGTTTGCCTTGTAAATATTGTTGTTATATAAATTAACTGAACTGAAAGAAACTGAATTTATACTGGAGGCATTTTCTGTCTTTTCAATTATGTTTTGCCAATACGGCATGTCTGAAGCCACTGACAACAAATAGAATGATGAATACTGTTGTTTGCATCATCCCTTCTACTACTGCTCCAAATATTTTTTCTCTTCCTTCAAGCAAGTCAAAAGTAGAGGCAACTTTTATGCTATTTTATCTTTGTTATAATATTATTTTTATTAATCCTATGTCTTTTTTTACTTCATATAAAATTACCACTCATGTTTAGTTTTTTTGTTTGTGTGTTTGTTTTTTTCTGTAATCTTTACAGGTTATGATCAACCCTTACATAAAAATATTCCACCTGTATTTATCTCATCTATACAATATACTTAAATGTTTCTCCCTGTGTCTCCATTGTTCCCCCTCTTTGTTTTGAGAAAGAATATTTTTCTCTATCTACTATCTCTATATTGTAGAACTATTAAAATTTATAATAAAAATAAAATTTTTAGCATGAGATAGTGATGGGCTCCTCTAATAATTTAAAACTGGCAAATAAACCAAAAGCTGTGACAGATATTTAGAATCTTTGTATGTATATTTTAAAATCAGAATATTTAGGTAAAAAACAGTGGCAGCTATTCAAAAAGGCCCTTCCCAGTCATCGCCAGCCGAATGGCAGCCCACTTCCCTGCGGCTACCAGCAGAATCTCCTCCAACTTCCAGCCAGTGGCCTTCTCCTGGGAGTGCATTTTTTTTTTTACTCCAACTCCATCCTTTCACTGAATTACAGGGTCTGACTAGGAGATAATGCTTTTCTTTAGATCTTAATGTCCACAAATCACGACAGAACGATTATTTTAGCACAAATATTGATGTTTAAAAAGTAATTGTAGGGGACCAGCAAAGGACCCATCGAGGAAAGTGGGGACATTATCAATGGCTACTTAAATATAAATGTATTCTCAAATGACTTACTAGTCTCTTTTCTTCCCTAAATAAATACACAAATATATCCTATATGTATATTTTATCCTAAATAAGAAAACTTCTTCTAAACCTGCTTTTTCCCTTTTTGAATCTAAGTTACTCTGATATTAAATACTACATAATATAATATGGTCATGGGGGTGAATGGAAAGGCCTGCTAATTTATAGCGGTGGCCATTGCCTTCTAGATAACCATTATCAGTTTTATCCTTTTGTTTATTTTTTTGCCAAAACCAGATAACACCGTAAATAAAAGTTAAAAGTTTTTATTCTCCATCCATCTTCTTCCACTTATCCAGGGTCGGGTCGCGGGGGTAACAGCTTCAGTAGGGAGGACAAGATGTCCCTCTCCCTAGTCAGTTCTCTGGGGGAATCCCAAGGCGTTCCCAGGCCAGCCGAGAAACATAGTCCCTCCAGCGTGTCCTGGGTGTCCCCCTGGGCCTCCTCCCTGTAGAACGTGCCTGGAATACCTCACCAGGGAGACGTCCAGGAGGCATCCTAACCAGATGCCCGAGTTTTTGTTCTTATTCTCTAAAACAGTCTCCATCTGCACCAAATCTGGATAAAGTGAGAGTATTTGGGTACCAACACCGGAGAAATCCATTATCGTTTAACGAATAAAAGGTAAGGGGGTTTAGAAGTTAATAAAAGTTGCTGGGAAGCAAATATTCATTAATTGTTTGTCAAATCAGCAGCACATTGTTCATTATTTAATGCAGGGAAATTTATTTTTTGGACTCTCTAAGCTGGCAGGGGGTTGTACACATGCATGAACACGAGGCCCTGCGCAGGAGGAGGGAGTGTTTTGTGAGTGGACATTAATGCCTCAAAAGGCCCCACAAGAGAATTCAAGCCAGAAAAGATTAGCGTCCTGCAAGAGTGAGAACAAAATGGCTTTTGTTTCGTTTGGAATAATGAGCTCACCCGGGGCACATCGTACCGAAGGATAACAACTGGGCCAGACTCAAACATTTTCCCTCTGCTAAAAAATCCTCTTCTCCATCCTAGGGAACACCTCTCATATGACAATTTGATTCACAGAAAATACTCATGACCTTAAAACTGATTGTGAGCCGTTTGACATTTGCTTGATGTCTAGAAAGCCAATATCTACCTTAGACTGAGCTGACATTTTGCATTTGTGATGTTTGCCCACTATTTATTTGACACAAACACACCAGATTTGGACAAACTCTGAATTTTTCAAGCTGTTGACCTGCAACCACAATCCAAAAGCAGCTTCCTAAACCTGCTGTGTCACCAGGAAAAAATATCCAGCTCGGAGTCCCTGTCCCTCCACTTACCTTTGATTTGATTCGCCTGGAGTGTAAACAGACACAAGGTGAGAAATACTCCTGACTTCCAAAGCATGGTGGGTTGAATTATGTCTCTTTTACTTTCACAGTGATCATGTGTAAACACAATCCACCAAGTAACAGAAATATTCGGAATCTTGTGTTGGCAAGTCCATTAAGAGGTGGTGCCGTATACGATGGAGCTGCTGACAGACGTGAATCAAAGAAGGCAGGCTGCTCTGCTCCTAAATATGCGTCTCAGCTCCTGTTCCCCAGTGCAGTTCCTGGTCCGGCTGAATCCCTGCAGATGGCAGAACTGGTTGCATGGATGGATGCAGCAGTAGGTGCAAACGAGGGAGGAGATGTAGAGGAAGGGGAGTCAGGGTACAAAGAGAAATTTTATCTTCCTCCTGCAGTGCCAGTGTGCCAAGAGTGATGAGGTAAAAAAGCAGGCTCCGTTTTGAGGCTAATCTCTTTACTTTGCTTGTAATCCCCACGGAGCCACGTGGCTGTTTGGCTTCATCCTGTTAGTAACCTTCTGGACCCTCATCTGTCTTTCATACAAATTTAGTGTTTTCCCACAGAAGCAGGAGCAGCTTGATTACCAACAACCAACATCAGAGTATCTTGTTTTTCTTTTACACTTACTGCCTAGTTTCACTGCCTCTGAGTACCAGTAAATATCTAAGTTGTGCGTTTTGCTCATCAGGGCTGTCTGGGGTTTTTTTCTAACTGCAAGGCAATTATCCCTAAAAAAAAACATAACTTAGCACACGATTCTTTAATCTTTAGGGATTAAAAATTCTCCAATAAAATTATTAATCTGCTTCAGTTTTTTTTTTTTCTCTCCACTTGGGTATGTTTCAAAATCAGCTAATTAACTCTGCTCCTTTATCTCCTGCTCTTTGTGGCTTAGATGGAAGAACTTCTTGTTTTTCGTGTTTCTTGTTCTGCCAACAATTCAGTATTTTAATACTGCATTCCTGTCTCTAGTGAGGCATTGATCTGAAAAGAAAAGTTTATATTTTTCAGATTACTTTTCGAATATTTTGTAGGTTGGTAATATAGCTTTGTGTTTTGAAATTTTCATTTTTCCTAAAGTTCTGAAGTTCATTTGTTTTTGTCTGTTTGCCATATTTAGAAATGATTTATTGGCAAAAAGTTTTACAGGTAAAGTAATTTGTTTTGGTTATGAGATGCTACAAATAGACAACATACTAACGATATAAATAAATACATGCATATAAAGTTTTGGGGAAAAAAACAAATGCAAGTTGTTTATGATACGAAAAGCAGCTTTGCAGGTTATTATGATGAAAAATATGGTACATATTCTTATATATATATATATATATATATATATATATATATATATATATATATATATATATATATATATGGTACATATTTAAAGGTATTGAGATATTTGTTTTTTCTTTCTCTTGTGTTTTAGTTACTTTTTTGTAGAACATTTGGAAGTGTCCATGAAAAACCTTGGCCTTGTTTATAAGGCTAGTAGTAGGTGTAAAAAAAGCTTCAGTCCATCAGGACCACAGCCTCCAGCCAGCTGGGAGAGTCTAAACCTGTTATAACGTTACTGTTGTTAGGTTATTAGATTAAAAAAAGTGACATGCATATACTTTTGATCTATTACCCCAGCTTTGTGGATTTTGGCGGACAGATATTGAAAACTTAAAACTATGAAAGTATAAACTTCCCTCTGACCTTAATGACTATTCTTTTAATGCCAAGAAAATTATATTACAAAAGCATTAGAAATTCTTGTTATGATAGTTTTATTGTGGCAGTTTTATACAACATACAGATGACAAAAACTGGGTTTGTGTGGACATTGAATTGTATGTTGCTGTGTGATACTAAACTATATAATTAACTTTCTTGCCATCTGCAGGGTATACAAATGGAAACAAGCTAAAGATTAATCTTGTGCTTAGCATCTTTTCTTGTTTTTTTTGTTTTGTTTTTTCTCCATGTACCTGTTAACTGTACTACTAAACTAGTTAGGAGGCTTTTGGGAAACAAATTTTATAATTTGGTAACCACAGTAATAGGTAGAGGCCTGATAACATCAATAAAATAAGTCCAAAAGGTTGTAGAGAAGATTACTATAAAGTTTAGTGGAAGGAAAAATGTGGTGGGGAAAAGATGCACAAGCAACAGAAATTGAACAGCCTTGAGAAAGGCTTTTAAATAGTTCTCCTAAAAGTTTGTAGGAGAGTCACAAGGAGGGAACAGCAGCTGGAGTCAGAGCTTCCATGTAGATCTACCTCACAAAAACTAGGATAGGGGCTAAAACTGTTTCATCTCTTGAGTTCAACAACTCCTGAAACAAAGACAATGTCAGAAACACCTTAACTGGATAAAGAAATAAAAGAACCAGACCAGGGGTACGAAGACATCTTCTCTGATAGAAGTAAAGTTTCTGTTTTATTTGGAAATCAAGGTCCCAGATTACCAGAGTGGCACCAAATATATGTTACTTAAGGTCCAGTGTGATGATTCCTAAGTTAATGATGATCTGGGGTGTGATGTCATCTATCAGCATTTGCCAACCGTTTTTTGTTTTTGTTTTTGTCCATAATCTAGACAGGCATCTACCAGGAACATGTAGAGAACCTTGTGCCTTCTTCTGCTGACAAGCCTAATGGAGATTCTAATTTCATTCTACAGAAAGACTTTGCCCCGGTTCACAAGAAGGAGGAAGGGATGGATACTCAGATAGACTCCTGGGGTTCAGCTTTCCAAATGGCTTCATTTTTACTACTGCTGCCAACCAGAGTGTGCAAACCATAGGGCTTGTCAGCAACATGACACAATATGCCCTTATTAGTCCACTGAAGACATAGCCTGGTCACCATCCACTTTGTGTTAAGGTGGACATAGAAACAGCATACCCAAAAATAGAAGTGGAAAACTAAAAGAACTTAAAAGACCCCATGCATGACTTTTCATCAGTTCCCATTGTTCCATTGCACCACTTTATGACCCTGACCTCAATCCATCAGGATTACAGTCAGGGTCAAACAACCGTCCTCAGTTAAGCTAAAGTCAGTAGTTTTAAGGAGGAGATTAGGGATAAATTTAACAAGTCTGTTTAAGATAAAGTCCACAGAAACTGACACTAATCCAAAATCACCTTTATCAAAAACTTTTTCTAAGTAAAAAAAGAAAAAAATCCAGAACGACCTGTTCGTCCAGCTGATGCTTATTCACTTCTGTTTCATAAAGCTTTTATATAATGAATTAGATATTGTTTTTATATATTTTTGCCCTAAAAGGGATTTTGAGAAACAGAAAAGGTTAACTCCCTTCTGACAATTTAAGTCCATGCAACAACATAACTATAATTATAGATGAACTTCAGTAGCAAGAAAGCCAACAGACCTTTACATTTCCAGATGCTATTAGAATACAAGTCTATATCAGATCAGGACTAAATGAGGAAATTCTTGAGAAAACTGACAATTTTCCATTTAAATAAGCCTTTCCACATATTAAAACATTTAAAAGTTATCAGTCAATCATTTTGGCTATCAGGATCCTATCCTGTTGAACTAGTGCTACAGTGCCAGTTTTAAGTCTGTGAGGCAGACATGCTGCTGATTTTAAGACTCAGCTTAAAACTTTCATTTTAATAAAGCTTATAGTTTAAGTGACTCCAGTTATCACAAGTTGTCTCTATAGTAATGCTGCTATAGGCTTAGACTTCTGGAGGACAGAGGGGCTTTTTTTCATCATTCTATCTCTATTCTCTCATTCTGCAGTATATATTAGTTCAACCCCTAAGTTTATGCTCTCTCTATCATAATAGCGACATCTGGTGTTTTTCTGTTTGGGTGTAACACCATCGTTGAGAGAAATATCAACTGGGTTGCTGCCATCATCACCTTCGATTATAGGTAATAGAATTACACCTGGTTTTTTTGTGTTTGGTTCTGCTCAGCCTTTACTGTGACTAATAGTATAAGCTCTCTTCTGTCCATTTGTTATGAAAACTGGCCTAGAACTCGTTATCTCAAATGTTCATGCAAGAAAGACTGATACAGAAGATCTTTCCTTCCAACAGCTATCAACACTTACAGCTCCTTATTAAAAAACTGACCATGAGTTCTAGCAACGCTTTGGGGTTCATAAAGTATTTTTGAATTGAAGTTCAGTCTTATATCAGATACTTTGAACCCCAGTCGGGCCTTGGCAGATTGCCGCTCCCACTGAGCCTGGTTCTGCTGGAGGTTTCTTCCTGTTAAACGGGAGTTTTTCCTCTCCGCTGTCACTACAAGCATGCTTAGTGTGAGGGATTGCTGAAGAGTCAATGAGTCGATGCAATCAACTGGTTTTTCTTAGATAGAAAACTTTGAATCAATCTGACTGGAGGATCTGGTGAACTGTAAAGTGCCTTTAGATGACGTTCTGTGAATTGGTGCTATATATATATATATATAAACTGATTTGAATTTAATTGAACCTTGTTGCAGATTTAGATTTGCTGACTTTGATGTGGTGTGAAAGGGAGAACCCGGCCCTGGCAGAAATTATAAACACCAGATAAATGTTTTACTAATTTATTTAAATTGCACCATACAAGATTTAGTGACGGCTAGAGTGTGGCATGTGCCATGTAGCAGATGTTGAGGAAAGCAACTGGATACAGCATAAGGGGACTTCGTGGATGACTTAAGGGAGTGAGACCATCAATGATTGCAGAAAACAAGGAAGTTGCTAAATGGAAACAAGAGCATTCAGCTGACTGGAATGATGTGTCTTCTTGCAAATTGAAAAAGAGAGAAGGCACACCAAGAATGATGGGAGTAAAATGCTGCATAGCAGGAGGCCTGATTAGCTCTGTTAGACTGAGAACTGTCTCTTTCCCAGGGAATTCACTCCTGGTAACGCTCCTCCTAATTGGTCCAAACATTCTCCAATTGCTTGGATACACCTGCCAGTTACATCCTGCAGAGGAGGTGAAGTGCTAAAAAATCCTGCACACAACCCTGAGTCAGGGGCTAAAGGGAGCCTCCGCGTCGATCCTTTCTCTGGTTTTCTTCCTCCTCACAACTTAAAAGTTCTGATTTTCATTACATCCTTTGTCCCATATATCAAAAATGCCTGATGTCTATTAGTTTTAGATAACAGAAAACTAGTATTATTTTTTATTTGCTGTGAAACTATAATGAACAATATTTATAGTCATGTTTATGGTGCTACGCTAAGCATAAACCACATCATTAATAGGATCAAAAAGACACCAGGAGAAATTATAACTGGAAGAGGAAGGCAAGGCAAATGTATTTGAATAACACAATTCAGTACAAGGCAATAAAAAGAGCTTTACGTTTATTAAACGATAGAACAGAAGAAGAAGAAGAAAAGCAAATGGAAATAAAAGCATGATAAGAGCAGGTAGTACCACAACCTTAAACTAATAATAACTCAGTTAACAGGTTAACTTCAGAAGTCAAAGGCCGCTCTAAACTAATTGGTTTTCAAGCAGAAAAATGTTCACATTTATTTTGAGTCCAAAACGTTTGGACATAAAATGGTTACTTTTACACCTTCTAAAACACAATAGCATAATACAGAGAACTGTGACCATTTTCAGGTGAATGAAACAATAGAGCCTGACGAAGGCGATAGCTACAACTTTTTAATCAAAACAATCACCTACCAGCTGGAAGGAGTAAAGTGTCATAAGCTCCTTTGACCACATATGGTAAAATGAAAAATGTTTTGTATTTAGAACTCTATCAAGACCAAGGACTCGGTCCATAATCATTAATTCATCCATTCATGAATGCATTCACACGCTGACATATGCTAAGTGTATGTTTAGACTTTTTTTGCTACATTATTTATAAGTTGCAAATTACATGCACAAATCGTATATATTCTTTGTGTCTGACATGTACTTACATTTCTATGCACATATTAGAGTTTCTCACATGACTTTCTAGAATGGACCTCAGCAATGTACAGATTTAAGGATGGCATCACTGATTAGTTTCTGGCCAACAGAGCTACACACCTGAGCTGTAAATCTCTGTAATTGACGTGACGCCAACTACAAGATCGCTCCGCCTACAAAGATATGCAAGCCAGTGAAAACAACCCTCTGACAAACTCAGGAGAGTTTTATCAGCTACATACTAAAGCACAGCATTATCTGAGGCAGGTAATGTTGCATTTAAACTGATCTGCAAACATTTAAGCAAAGACAGCAGCCATTTATTCTTTTTTTTCCTTTTAATTTAATTTTTTTCTTTACACATAAAGTCAATAAAGTTATTTTAAGACGGCAGCAAAAAAAATCAACGTTAAAGTCCACATTCAACAGACAGGAAGAATCATAATGGACGCAGCCATGTCGTCTGTCAATATGCTCTATCCAGAACTCCTCAAGTGGAAAAGTTTCAGTTTCACCTGGTTTAATTTTGCAAAAAAGCCTTCTTTAAGGAACATTTTGCTATCCAATAATTATTAATCGATTATAAAAAATAAAAAAAATTGACAGATTAATCAATGTGCAAAATAATCATTAGTTGCAGCCCTAATTATGACCAAAAAATGTATGTTGCCTTTGTAAAGCGAACAACCAGTGATCCAATTAACAGCTGTGGTGTTGAGCTGCTTATGCTGTCAGCAGCAGGTTTCTGTTGATCTTTTAAATTTCAAGAAGCCATTTTATTTTGTTACCGCTATCAAGAAGGTTATGTTTTTAGTCGAGTTTGTGAGATTTTCCATCCGTCTACAGGATTGGTGTAGGTCTGCACTCTCTGAGTGCTTTTCTAGTTTTTCTAATGTTCTCTAACAATTTGTTGATACCAAAAACAGAGCTGGTGCATGCATACTGACAATAAATGTCCTTTAAGAGTAATTAACTTTAAACTACCTTACCAATAAATCGGCTTGTTTATGGAAATTCAGATGTAATAACCCAACTCTTCATACTCCAAACAAAGTGGGTAAAACCATAAACCTTTATTTGTAACAACATAATAGGCTCTTAATATAAGGCTCTTAACGTTATATTTTGTCAGCTGCTGAATTCATGGAAATGAACTTTTATTTACTATTGCAAACCGTTTCTGCAACTAATAAAAACAAGACACCCTTCAGTACTAAGTAGTAACTCTGGAAAAGGTTCCATCTTTCTGCTCTCTTTATTTTACTGCAGCAATTTTTGATGTGTCAAAAAAGGTATTTTAAACATCTTTCAAAGGGATTTTTCATTTTCTCGAAAGCACTACTTTCTGCTCAAAAACATGTCAGCAACACTTAACCTTTCCATTCCTGCCACTGGAAAGCAGAGGGCATGTATGCCTCTGGGCCAGCGGCCTAAAATTAGTGTCATGTTAGCCGTCAAACACCTTTTATACGTCTTCGGGAATATCCACTCAGGGCTGATAATCACTGTGATCTAATAGACCTTGAGCAGCAAATGTCGCTGTTAGTGTGCTAAGTGCCTTTTGCTCACACCATCCTGTAACTTGGCACCGCTAGCTGAGGTTGCATAATCTATAATGCAGCTCAGGGCCTGCACAAACAGATTCAATGTACCCTGGTTATCCTTTGGTCAATGAGCATATTTAATCTGAGCAACATGCTAATCTGAGTCATGAAGTTGGGTTTTAACTCTGTTAACTTAGGATTTCTAAATCCTACTAATGCATTCAAAGTGTGCACTGTTTCCTAAAGATTACCAGCTTTATGATGAAAATCACTACAAGGTACAAACCAGAGTTTAAATTTAGACAAAACAAACATAGAAGAAAAAGCTCTGAAGCGGCTTAACAGTTTAGAATATATTCATAAAAAAATATATGAATATGAACTTATTAAAAAAATTTTTATCACTCTTATATTTCTTATATTAGTGTCACCTCTGAGAAAAAACAATTGAGTCCGTGCCGGAAAATGTACACAGACGGAACTGTGCTCCCCCCTGAATTTCATTACATAATGTGGTCAAACTGATAACCTTTTTCCTTGAAATACCTGATTTAATATAATAATAGTTAAAAAAATAAAAAGGGAATACATTCATCTTTCTTTTTTGTTCTTTTTTTTAGTATCCTGCCTGGCAATGTGGCAATAAAAATAAATGTCTTGATGCCAAAAACAGGCCAGCAGATTTTACTTTCACAAGTGGAGCAGTACAGCAATTGCCATAGTGTTCCGCTTGATTTATGCATATAAATTGCTTTATTAGAATTATGCAGGGAGTTTTACAGATTATATTAACAGGAAAAACTGGGAAAAAAGGAGAAAAGATAAAAGAAAGAGGAGATAAAAGGGAGATAATGGTAAAAGATTTTCAGTCTGCTTCATCACCGGCAAAGAGATGTAAAAAGAACAGCACAACCAACAGACATGGTATAAGATATACAATAAAGTAACACCTAGACACTATCGCTGAAGTATAAGTAGTATTATTTAATCTGACATTAGAGGTTCACATCCAAACAGAAAGCCTTTGTATGGAAGTGAATCTCTAAGTACTTGGAACCACCTGTAGTTGTTTGTGAGAGTGCACTTGTGCATGTAAAGTTTATCCAAAGAGAAAATGCTCAATAGTGGTTGTGAAGAGCCGAAGAGGCATCCCCCCTCCCCAGAGCACCGAGGCCAGCGCCCGGAGACCCAAAGCCCCAGACGCCCAAAGGGACCCCAAGACAAAAGCCTCCAAGGAAGGGCCAACCCAGGAAATCCGACCCCCACCAAGGGAGGAGGAGAGACGGCCCCAAGGTAGTCCCCCAGCCACCACAATGATGGAGCCCCCGGGAGCCGCGGGGACGAGTCCGCGGGTTCCACCAGCAGGCAGCCACCCCGCAGTGAATTCGGCTATGGGCCCCAGGGATCCGCCCTACCCCCGGCGGGAGCCCCAGCCAGGCCCCGGCAGGCCAGGCCCCGCGTAGAAGGCGCCAGGAATAAGCAGTATATAACCCTAACCCACAGAACCCGAACCCCCGACGCCCCGCCGGGGCACCCGCCCGAGGGCAACGCGCCCCTGGAACCCCAGACCCCCGGACCCACCCATCTGCAGCACAGCTACCAGGCCAGTGATCCACGTCCGCCACCACGGAACCCCGCAAGTGGCCGCTATAGGACGCCACGTGCGTCCCAAGCCCCGCCCTGATGGGGGTAACAGACCCCGGGGTCAGACCTACCAGACACACCACTCCGAGCATCCCCCAGAGCCCCCCAGGATCCCCCAGGACCCAGGGACCCCAGAACCAGCCCCCATGCCTCTCTTAAACATGAATTTTAAGAGGGCAAAATCACATATTAAAATGTTTCCCCCAAGGCCAAAGTGGGAACCACCTCCAAAGGAGGTAGAAAATGACTGGGCCAAGATCATGTGAAGGGATAAACGGGATACTCAGAGAGATCAGGTGTTTAGAAAACATTTAAAGGAAACTGACCATTCCTTTACTCCCCTTAAAATTTCCTCTGAGTGGGCATCATGTTTATGTTTTTACTAAGGGTCTGGTCCATATGTATTAATTCATAGCAATGTCGTCTGCGATTGCAGCGTCTCCTTTGCAGCATTTTACCTTTGCATGTGATGTGAGCTAGTCTAAATTGTGTTGTTGCAAGTCTCATTTGTGTGTTTGCACAACTCTTATTGAATTTACCCACATTTGTGTATTTGCAGGCTGCTTGCAGCCCTCATTCAGCATTGAACAGTTTTACTAACCACACCGAGCTAAAATTACTCTCTGTGGAGTCA
Source organism: Cyprinodon diabolis (assembly GCA_030533445.1). Classification (NCBI taxonomy): domain Eukaryota; kingdom Metazoa; phylum Chordata; class Actinopteri; order Cyprinodontiformes; family Cyprinodontidae; genus Cyprinodon; species Cyprinodon diabolis. The sequence continues at coordinate 5,629,147 of CM060080.1, forward strand.
AGAAATCCCTTTAATAAACTTTAATTAGTCTGAGATCCTATCAGACCATTATTATACCTCCCTATTTAACTCTACGAGTTCCTCCTTCAGTTCCAGGCCAGATTTAGAAACTATGACGAGAAAAAATAGAACATTGAGTTAAAAGCTGAAATAACTGCCAATTATGCAACCATGGAGAACTGTGTTAGAAAGTAGAAGACTGAGGGATAGTAGTCATTATGTCAATGAGCAGCCTAAATCTACAGAAGTATAACTACCGTGTTAGCTCGGGAAAAGCTATATAAGAAACAATCAGATCTCTGGTATGTGTCAGAGCTTTAGGCTTTATATGTAACAAATTTCCATTCTGGATTTAACAGGGAGTCAATAAGGGGGGAGTTAAAACAAAAGAAAGAAAAACTCTATTTTTTATTTGCCCCAGAACTCTTCTGGCAGAATTTTGGATCCGCTTAAGGTTCACACTGCATATTGTGGACTTCCTTGAACTAAATAAATAAAAACTATAGTTCTACCTTGAAGTAAAAAAAAAAAATGCATGGACCAGTTTATCAGCATCAGTCCTGTATAGAATATACCAGAGGAGAAATCCTGGGAACAAGTAAAATATTTGACTTAAAAGGCATGTCCTCAAATCTCTACTTATCCTCACGTATTTTTTTCAGAAGCAAAAAGAAATACTGCACAACATTTTCAGCATTAGTGTCAAGTTGAGTGGAGGTTTGAAGGACTCTGCAGAGATGGAAGCTAAGGTGGATTCTTTAAAGTTATAAATGGCAACAGAAGCAAAGGCCACAGAAGAAATACTGAAATCCAGGAAAACAGAGATGAAAGGCAAAGAAATGATGAGGAACCAGTAAAAGTGACTGAACAGAAGGAGTATATATATGGGAGAAAGAAATAATGGGAGGACTAATTGGTAAACGAGTAACAGGTGTGGAAAGAAGAATCTAGAAAGGAGCTAGAAGGAGACTAACCCAAGAGGTAACATAGGGTAAACAAGAAATACACAAGAACTCAAATACAACCAAAAATAACTAGAATAACAGAAAATGGAAATAATTCGATGAAAACTCAAAGAGAAAACTTAAACAGAATTAAAACCCTTACAATCAGTATGTAACCATCCATTATCTGTAAATATAGAAAATAAATATTTATGGTTTTTATTAAGCATTTTGAATTTTAGGGTAAATATAAAAAAAAAACTAAAATAACACTTAAGAGGTTCCAAAAATATATCTATTTTGTTCTACCATTTATCCTGCCACAGCATGGATTGTATCACACCTTTTACTTTTGGAGCCAAATCAACATTTTCTAGGAATATTTCTGGATATAAAGTATTCATAGGATGCTGTTTATTGATCTCTCAGCACCAGGGTGACTGAGATTACCGAAACACCAATAGAGGGCGGCAGTCCTGGAGGAAGGTCAAACTTTAGTAAGTAGCTGTCTGCTGGAATAAAGCCATACTACATTTATTCATGTTCAAAAAGACAGTTAGAAATAAACACCGTCCTTTTCACACTGATATTATCTAAAGCAACCAATACATCATCCCTGTATCAAAAACAATAAAAAGATTTTAGACACTGCTTTTGATTTCTTAATATCTTTGCAACAAAAATGTGGAAATGGTTTTAATAATTATGTCATGGGTATAATACTATGATATTCATGCAGCTGGAGGAGGTTTACTCAGCGAATTTCAATTAAAATCCCTCCGTCTGCTGTATGTGTATTAACATTGTTTAAGCTCTGTAGAATCTTATCAGTTTTCATAATTTTTCTTTTCACTGAATTTTTGAAAGGAAGCCTAAGTAATAATAAGGGAGGGAATGGAACGACATGACGAGATAGTGAGTTCAATGCAGTTTCTGAGGTTTCAGAAACTCCAAAAGTTCCTCCTTTAACTGTATCACCTTTGCAGGGACGGAGCTAGGAGGGAGGGAGGGGCACCTCCAGATAACTGACATGCCACAGCACAAGATCACCCCCGGACAATACTTGATCATATGCTGAGGTGGAAATAGTGTGCAAAATAAAAGTACACTAACCTCAATAAAATTTTTATTCAAATGCAATCGAAGTTCCTAGTGCAAATGAAACACTAAACAAGGAAGAAATAATTAATTCAACTTTACATTAAAGTTACTAAGTTACTTTGTTTTGCAGAAAACGATCCTTCTGGTCCATATCATAAAGGAAAATAAGAGATATTGGCCTTAAACTAATTAATTAATCAATAATAATTAAAATAAAAAAAATAATTTTAACAAAGGTTTATGTGGTAAATGGCCTGTACTTGCATAGCCCTTTATTTTGCTTCTGCTTTCATGATATTCTTTCACCCATTTATAAACAGATTCACTTTCCGACACGCTAGGGCGCAGATAGCGTGTACGTCAGGGGTGTTCTGACGTACACAGATTCGAATGACCCTCAATCCGTCCACCCCACTTTTATAAAAAAAAAAAAAAACATACGGCGAAACTCACAGAAAATAAAAAAGCTTTTTCTAATTTACTGCTTTGCAACAACAACATAAAACAGTCAGATCATAGATCATAAATACATAAGGTTACTGATTTTTGCAAATCCTTTTTCCCCCCACATAATGACTTAAATAAAGAGATACACATATCCAACACATTTGAAATGATTAATTTGCTAAATAAAAAAGAAAAACATGTTTGATTTTGCTATAGTATTTTTTTTTTTATCTCATACATACCATTCAATACCAAATAAAGCATGGATAAATTATGATCCTATGCATAGTGCATGATGGCTTTGTTTTTCCCTATAGACCACCACTCTCTGGAGAGAATGGAGAGGCCTCTCTTTCCAGCTCCAGCTTGTCTCTACGTGATCTAATGAGGCAGCGGTTTTCTGTCACCTGGCACCCCCGACTGCTATATCTCATTGTGTCTGACGGCTACATGGCCACAGTTATGAAGGTGCAGGGCAGACTTTCAGCAGCACTCTTCCTGAATGCTCTTCTAAAAGAAGCTGGCAAGGATCTGGAAAAAGCAAGCAGCAAATTAGAAAAATCCCAGGTGATTCGCAGCAGATGTCTTTAAGAGGTGGAATGTTTTTTTTTTTTTAAATATCCTTGAGTTTTGCTAGCTTTAACTTTTTTTTCTGTTTGTAGGTTCATGTGAAGGCTTGGCTGGAGTCTATGTCTTGCTTTAATTCAGACAGCAGCCTTGAGGAGCTCAGTCCGTCTGTCACATGTCGGCTTAAAGTGTCAGACTCCACCATTTCAGTGGAGACAGATCAACCCAGGCTGCCGCTGTTCCTGCAGGACCAGCAGACACTGGGTGGTACCAAGGAGCTTCTTGAAAGCATGCAGGTCTTACAAATAAAGCTTGACATCAACATTTTCATTTTTAAATCTATGTGGGAGTAATGGGAGAAGGTTCTGTGTTGATATGGATTATTTAATTAGCTGTATTAATTAGCTGTTTGTGTTGTTTTTCTAGACTTTCTTTGAAGAGGACTCTGATTTGGAAGGACTTCCTGTTGGTTCTCGTGTGCAGGAAGGAGGCCGTTTAGAGTTTGCCTAAATGTTTGACACTCTCCATCCAATCGACACTTACAGTGAATCTGTTGTTGATACAAACAGCAAGAAGAGACAAACAGAAAAGAAGAACCCTCTTTATTCTGAGATGGGGAAGATTCAGAGGAAGCTGCTCACTGCTTGGGCTTTTGCCATGTCATTGGGGGATGAAGTTGAACACAGAGTTCATCTTCTGAAGCGTACACTTTATTGTGTGGTTTGGTTTGCAGCTTTACTCCACCTGGCCCCCACACGAGCAAGGGAGACCCCTGTTTCTACACGCTTGCTCCACCTCATTAAAGCTCTCCTGTCGTTCCTGTCCTGGGACAGCCTCTCCTCAGATGGACAGCACTGCTTGGGGCTAATGGTGAAGTTTACTGAAAGGATAGTGCGTCTTCTGTTCACCCCTCAGCCTGAAGGCCACCTGACTGAGAACTACCTTTTATCATCTCAAAGTTTATCCAGGATAATTCAAATCATGCACTTAGTCTCCGATTCTCTTGACTGCGCTTACAGCTTAGAGCAGAAAACATATTGGTCTCCTGAGGAGTTTTCCTCTTCCCAGCCATATCTCTGGTCTTCAGATGTTTACCATGTACCCCTGCTGCAGGCTGGGAATAAAGACACACCTGCTTTTAAACATCAGCCGACACCTGTTCCTCGGCAACCTTCAAGCAGGTATGCACAGCTTATGATGTTGAGCTAGCTCTAGAAAATCAACTAATAGAGGATGTCCGTTTTATATGTGCTTCTAAACCTGACAGCTGCGCTTCCATTTTCTTTATGGACAGATTGCTTGGAGTATGGCAGCTAATTTATGATGTTACTCAGCGATATGCAGAGGAACTGAAGAAGCTTAAAGGCTGCGATGGCATGGAGGAAGAGGAGCAAAACCTGTCTGCCATCACATCCCAGATCCAGACAGCTCTGCAGGCAACAGGAGAAAACCTGGAAGAGGGGCGTTTGCTGCTGAGTTACCAAGGTCTGACCAAAGAAGATTTAAGTTCGATTTTAATTGAGTTTATGACCTTTGCACTATTTAAATTAATTTTATTGGGATATAGCCAGTTAACATGCTTATAGTAGTGCAGAAAGGTGAAGCGGAAGGAAAATAATTTTTTTTTAAATAATTTTACTTAGTCTTTCCTCTTACACCAGCAAAAACAGCTCAAGCTCAGTCAAACAGGATAAAAGCTGCCAGTAAGCATCAATTTTCTAATCTTCTATATAAAATAATTTCTAATAGCATTAAAATAGCATTAAATTAGAGTCACTTATTCCTGTATGAACCCTGTGAGCGCTTAATTTAATATGACATATTAAAAAAATCCCCATCAGCTTTCAGCATATGTTCAGTTTCTGCCCACATATATATATATAAATATATATATATATATATATATATATATATATATATATATATATATATATACCCTGTAATAAGAAATTTCTTTTGAATGGATTTGATTAAACTTTTAGTCCCTCGGTATAAAATAAATGTTTTGATTGAGATGAGAAATCTGCTTCCTGGTTGGTGAATAACCAATAGTTTGCATCGTATCAATGTTCTTTTTCCTGTTTGGTGCGATTGCAATTGCGGATCTTGACCTGGCCGGACCGGAGCGGAGCAAAGGCTCCGTATTTTGTCGGTGACGGACGTAGAAGACATACATGGACAGAGACGTGCGGAGGAGTAGCGGTGGATGCACAGACCTTAAGAGCAATGCCTGTGGAAGTTCGCATTTCTAAGGCAACGCAAATATTAAGGTTAAGAGGCTGAGCTCGTAGATGATGATAAATAACATAGTTATGTATAATATATTACATTTCTGACTGTATATCCCTGTAATTATTACACACTGTAGCTTTAAAGTCAGTCCATGTTTAAATAAAACCTTTTTTTTTTTCACAAGTCATGTGGCATGTTTGGTGAGTACTTGGTACCAATACGTGTTATTTTCTTGCAATGATGGGCAATTAAGATTGATGGGTTGTCATATCTGAGTAATAGCCAGTAATAGTAACTGTCCCCCACAGTTTCAAAAACCTATCTGCGCCCCTGCCGACACGTATCAAGTTGTTTTTTAGGGTGTTTAGATTGAAAGTTTTTTTAAAAGACAAATTAAAAAACAAGGCTAATAATCGTTGTTCCGAACATGAACGTAAATATATTTAACTTTTAGAAACTTTAACTGAAAATAACTGAGGAACAAATTAATTCTCATGTCTGTGGACCCCCCTGATAGAGTATTTCCCCTCTGACTGTTGGGATCCAGAGGTTTGCCCTCCAGAGGGCAACGTGGATCCCTTCCTGTGGGCTTCTGTTACTGTTGGGACTTTAATCCTGCCTGCCTGTGTGTTCTGTGAGTTCTGCATCTGGACTAGTAAACCTGCAACATCATGACAGAACAATCCGGCCAACAGACTAGCCCAGCAGACTCACTGGAGCCGCCCCTGTGGATGTGGAAGGAGGAACCGACTAACTCCACGGAACCACATGGGTTGGTTTTGTACCGTCGATGGCTGATTCTGAGCCGTCTGGAGACCCCTGAGCCCGCTCTGAGCCGTCTGGAGACCCCTGAGCCTGCTCTGTGTCTTCCAGAGATTCCTGATTCGGAGCCACAGTCGGTGGTTTCCGGCGCTCCTGATGCAGAACCGCAATCGGCGGCTTCCTCAGTTCCTGATTCGGAGCCGCAGTGGGCGGCCCTGTCTGAGCCTGTTGCAGAGCAGCAGAAGCAGAGACGGCGTCCTCCTCGGAGCTTCCTGCAGAAGCAGAGACGGCGTCCCCCTCGGAGCTTCCTGCAGAAGCTGGGAAGCAAACCTGAGCCACCCTGCCTGTTTGACCCTGCCTGTCTGAACCTGTGAACCTGTAAGTCAGAACCTGAACCTGTAAACCTGAACCTAACCTGCTCTGTTTTCTCTGCCTTCCAGGGCAGAACCCTGTGTGAGTCAATAAATATTGGACCTTAATCCTGCCTGTGTGTTCTGTGAGTTCTGCATCTGGGCTAGTAAACCTGCAACATCATGACACCGACCCCCCAAAACAAAAAAAGTCTAGCCCCACCACTGATCCCACTTAGAGTCATTCATAAGATCTTGCAGCAATCCAAGTGCTTTTTTACAGTGTTTCCAATATATATATATATATTTATATATATATATATATATATATATATATATATATATATATATATATATATAGATATATATATATATTTATATATATATATATATATATATATATATATAGAGAGATATATATATATATATATATATATATATATATATATATATATATATATATATATATATATATGTGAGTGTGAGTGTGGGAGTATTTTTGACAGATTTCTTGTGCACAAGACTCTGCTTTAGCCCAGTGGTTTGAAAACTGACAGATTACCTGTGCACTGACCATCGGGTTCTTATTAAACTTAAGAATTGTGGAATTTCTCTACTTGTGTTCTGAGTTCAGCCTGCCTATGACAAACACAGAATTCATGCTCTTCGCTTGTGTGTTTTGTGGCACAGAAGGGAAAGTCTTTTTTTCTCTGCAGGTTATCTAGGAGTCTTATGTATATGTAATTAAAGAATAACAGCTCAACTTGTTTTATTTGCATTTTATGCAGAACCATAAATGATTACTTAAGATAGCACAGTTGTGTAAGTATGTATAGATTTATTAGCAAGGCATTCAGGAAAATCTATCGTACTCTATTGTCCATTTTCCTGTTGCTAGAGTGTGTAGACTGAAATGGTCTCAGTACCTCTCCATTTTCAGCCACCCTTCAAAACAAATTGGTCTGTGCCATGCTACCACTTTTCTGGCTCTTTCATTACAGTGAAATCCTTTTTTTTTTTTACGTCAAGACCAAACGTAACTTAAGCATGTTTGCACAGTGTTACAGAGAGACCGATCTTTCTACACTGAGACCACATGTTTAAAACCAGCAATAAATCAGCGAGCTATGAAACATGATGCACTTGGCTTTACAAGTAATCCTCTTCAATTCCTTAAAGGTAACAAGTCTGAATCAGGAGAATGATCCATTTTGTCTTTGTTAATCATTAGAGGCACCAGGGTGGACACCTTGAGGGTTGCTTCCAGGTGTCAGAGTTCATGGTGAAAGAGTCTGTTTTCTTAGGTTAAAACAGGGAAAAAAGAGCTGAAACCACTGTTTATGATCAGAAAAAAAAAATTGCTTACTTATTTAGAGAGTGATCTGTCAATCAAAATGGGCAACATATGTAAAAAAAAAGTCACCCAAATATTTCTGCACATTTTGGGTTTCCTTGAGCATAAAGAGGATCAGATTTAAAAAATATGCCACTACTGAAGCTTTCCAAAACCTAGATTTGCCTTTTTTCTGTTTTGAGAGGCTTTGCTCTGTCACTACATGTTCAGTTCAGGCTGCCAATCGTTTAAAATCCCCTCTAGCATTGTCATTTCCCACAAAGAGAGCTTGCGGTTTTGAAAATAACCTTAGATTAAACTTAGCTAACCTTTTTCTTTTATTATTATTTCTGCTAAAGCAACAGGTTGTGTGAAACCTGCACCTGGCAGCCCTAATCTTTGGAAAATGACCAGATCAATTCCATCAGATTCCCCACTATCACTACAAGCCTGCAACACTGCTTTCATTTGGTTGATTACATGGCCTATATACTCCATCTGCTGAGATCATTTCAGATCAATTACCTCTCAGATATGAAGTGTGTTAAAGAAAGGAAACAGTTCTTTTTGACCCACACAGTCTCTGTAAATAGGTCTTAAACCTTAATTTTTATATTTCATTTTAAGATGGTTCTGCATCTGTTGAACATTTACCCGGAGAGGAAGGTGACCTGGATAAGCAGCTGAAAGTGGAAGGCAGCACGCCCAGTAAATAAACTCGTCTCCATCCTCCTCCTACTCTCTCTGTAATGATGGCTATAATTTCGAGGCGATCGAGGTGGATGTTGTTCGGTTTGCCCGGCGCCACAATTTCTACAAAGATTAAATGGTGCTGAGAGTCTTATCACATGCAGCTGCATCTTAAGAAACATTTTTCCTCATGCATCTGGTCTGAAACATTCCGTTTTCTGTTTTGTTGTTTGTTTTTTTATTTCCCAGAAGGAAAATATACTGTTGGAAGAAAATTAAATGATTTGAATTAAAAAGTTCTGCTTCTGGCATCCTGTCACATTCAGCTTTTTATTGTTCCTTGTGAAAAAGTGTCAAAGGAAGCAAATAATACAAGTTTAACACTTTAGTTTTAAGCAGAGTTATCTCTCTCCTTGATGTGGCGTCTCACTATAATGGGTCCTCTAGGAACTTAGTTTCCACTTTTTTAATTTTTTCCAATCCGTTTCTTTCCGTTTTAAGGCATGCAGATGAGATTTGGATTTAATAGTGTTGAAAGCAGAATTAAAGTCCAGTAAAGAGACACATTTCTGCCTGCAAGATTGAGATGTTTCGGGATGTTATGTTGACTGCATCATCCCCTGACCTGTTTCCATGCAAGACGAACTGGAGCAGGTCCAGTCATGCCTTCCAGGGCCAATGCTAATCTCTCAAAGGATTTTGGGGCCGCAGATGTTAAGTCAATATGTCTGCGGTTATTCTGTTCATTGATCTCTGGTTTCTTGCAGAAGGGAGTAGAGTGTTTGAAGCATGCTGGATACCACACAGCTCGAATGATTTGCTGAAAATCATGATGAAGATGGGTGACAGCTGGTTGTCACTAAACTTCAAACAACAGGGTAAAACCATCAGGGTCAAGCCATCTCTCAGAATAACATTTCGAAAATGAAGTATTGCATGCGATAAAAATGTTAAGCAAATAGGTGATGATGGATAAAAACAATCTCTCCTGTTATGGCAGCGTCCTCTGTCTGTCTCCAAACAGAAACATAAAGTTCAGTGGGTCTGACCTTTGAACAAAATCATCCAAAGTTCAGCACAAATGTCAGCAGAAAGCAACACATCTGAGTGCCACTAGTTTATGCTGACTTAATGCATCTTTTTTTTTATTTTGTTGTTTGTTGGTTGGTGTTTTGCAATGTAAACCTCATTTAACAACTTAGACAGCTGCTATAATAAGGGCAGTTACTGTCGCAGTGCAGATTAGCTGCTGAAAGTATAACTTCATCTTAAGTCTGAGCTGCAATGATCGCGGTCCGCCTCAACATGGTGGGGCTTTTTAATTCAATTCAATTCAATTCAGTTTATTTATATAGCGCCAAATTCACAACACATGTCATCTCAAGGCACTTTACAGTTCAACCAGATCATACAGTCAAATTGATACAAAGTTTTCTATCTAAGGAAAACCAGTTGATTGCATTGACTCATTGACTCAAATACAATCCCTCACACTAAGCACGCTTGTAGCGACAGTGGAGAGGAAAAACTCCCTTTTAACAGGAAGAAACCTCCAGCAGAACCAGGCTCAGTGTGAGCGGCCATCTGCCGAGGCCGACTGTGGTTCAAGGAGAAAGAAGCAGAGATACAAAAAGCAGCTGTAAAAGGCGGCCCTGTCCAGGAAACACACAGCCAGGCAGACGAGCTCCAAGGCAGCTTCCATGCCAGAGGACGAAGAGAGCACATCCACTCAGTCACGGTCAGAGAAACAGGACCACACTGGAAAACAGGCCGATCTCCAACATCTATAAACAAGGGTGTTGATGGAAGCAGCACAGCTGATGTTTCTTTCCAGGATGACGTCACAGCCAAACAGGAACAGACGAGGCAAAGTTACTCTGAGGAAAAGCAGAGAGAGCAGAAGGTTAGAGATTGAACTAACAGATTCTGTAGAATAGGAGAACAGAGAGAGAATGAAGCAGAATGATGAAATGGGGGTCCCTATGTCCTCCAGTAGTCTAAGCCTATAGCAGCAGAACTATAGAGATAGCTCAGGATAACCTGAGCCACCCTAACTATAAGCTATATCAAAAAGGAAAGTTTTAAGTCTAGCCTTAAAAGTAGACAGGGTGTCTGCCTCACGGACTAAAACTGGTAGTTGGTTCCACAGGAGAGGAGCCTGATAACTAAAAGATCTGCCTCCCATTCTACTTTTAGAAATTCTAGGAACCACTAGTAAACCTGCAGATTGAGAGTGAAGTGCTCTGTTAGGAACATAAGGAACAATCAGATCTCTGATATAAGATGGAGCTTGGCCATTTAAGGCGTTATATGTGAGAAGGAGGATTTTAAATTCTATTCTGGATTTAACAGGAAGCCAATGAAGAGAAGCCAGGATAGGAGAGATATGATCTCTCTTTTTAATTTTCATCAGAACTCTGGCTGCAGCATTTTGGATCAGCTGAAGGCTTTTAACTACAGTTTGTGGACTTCCTGATAGTAAAGAATTACAATAATCCAGCCTTGAGGTAACAAATGCATGGACTAGTTTCTCAGCATCACCCCTGGACAGGAGATTTCTTGCAGATTTTTGCAATGTTCCTCAGATGAAAGAAGGAAACTCTAGAAACATCTTTGACATGGGACCCAAATAACAGGTCCTGATCAAACACAACACCAAGATATTTTACCTTATTATCTGAAATCAGTTCAATCCCATCCAAATGAAGTGACTGGCTAATCAGCTTCTTTTTCAGAGACTCTGGTCCAAAGACTATAACTTCTGTTTTGTCTGCATTCAGAAGCAGAAAGTTAAGAGTCATCCAGGTTTTTATGTCTTCAAGACATGCCTGTAATTTATGTAATGGGTTAGCTTCATCTGGATTTATAGACAGATATAGCTGGGTATCATCAGCATAACAGTGAAATGCTGATGATACCCAGCATACTAGGCAGGTACTTCGCAGTCAAGATAGATAGTTCCTGGAGGAGGTGGGGTCCTGTATAAAATGGTGATGGCCACTTGTTTTTCCATGTAAGGGAGGAGCTGATGCTCAGCAAAGGAATAATTTATTAATAAGGATTACTCAGACATAACCTGACTCCGCCAGATGGATTTGCTCCGCATATCCATCTGGAAACCCTCCGTTGAAGTAATTTTGGGAAGGGGCGAAAATACTGGTTAGCTGATTGGCCTATGTTGGTGATAGACGGGCCAAATAAACCAATCAGATCAACGAAGCATATGATGTACTAACAGAGCGACGACGAAAACACAACCACAAGCCAGGCTACTCTTGCCGAAACCAGTCAGGAGAAGAGCAAAAACATCTTTTCCTCTGAGAAAAGCCTCCAGAGCAGTGTTTTGCTCTTCTTTCAGTGAAGAAATACTCTGTAATTCCGATAAAACTTGCTCGATAGCCACGCTAACGCTAGTTTCATCGGCTGAAGCCGCCATGTTCTTTAGACTGAAGTGTCGCGCTTCTCGTTGCGTCACACCTCAACCCGCCTCAAAGCCAACGCTGATTGGACGTTGGTTTGGTTAACGGCTCCAAATTTTCTTTAACGGAGAGTCTCCAGACTGATCTGTGAGTGAAACCTTGAAAGCGTGCGAGATCAGGATGGTCTCACGAGGCTAACTCAGACATGCATGAATGAAGTGAAATACCACTTTTGGGAAGACCTTCATTAAGAAATAGTATTATAACATAGTTGAAAGCTCAAAAAGGGTGATTTTGGATATTTTAGGCTCTTTGAGGAATGTGGGGTGATTGGAAAAAAGAGTGGAAGATCACGATGACAGGCATGGTATGAAATTTAAATCTAATGTTATGTTATCAAGTGCTTCAAGTGAAACTATAATTTTTTTATGTTTTTTTCTTTTGTTAAGATGAACTTTTTGAAAACTAATATCTAAACATATTTTAGTCATTTATTGGTTATTAACCATGTTTGAACCGACACTAGAAATGCAGCGGTTAGTTTGTGCATCAGTGCTTTGTGAATTTTAAGGTGTTTCATGTTGCCTTTCCTTGTATTCATACAGAGAGCAGGGAAACAGATTACTATTGTAATCTCAAGGTCTTCTCTCTACTGTCTGTTGCATTTAGATACATGCCTGAACCAACACACAGAGACACACACACACCACTGCAGTACATTCTATGTTTGTGCGTGCAGAGGCTGGCCTGCTGACAGTATTTTTATGTGATCCATCAGGTCGCAGTGTGTGCTTAAGTCCAGCCTATTGTACGGGGCTTGCAGCCCCAGAAAATAAATATGTATTGTATTCTAATCAACTGGGCTCTTTCTGCATATTGGGTCCTGCACTATACAGCCTTATATGTACTTGAAAATAAATTAGGCTTTGGCTCCTGAGAACTGAAGACACACGTCAGCTTCTGTTCATGGCAACAAAAGAACCAGGTAATAGAAAAAGTTTTTTCCTATATATTTCTTTGTTTTCATTGCAAGGTTTCTGAAACATGAAGGTGGGGGTTTGTATGTATGGTAATTTGCTTGTAATAAAAAATTCCAGACATCCTTATAGTGCCTCCGTCACCTGTTAAAGATCTCTGGATACAATTCTTAGCTCATTCTTGGGTATTTTGGGTAATTAATCTTCGTTAGATTTCTACACTGTTTCTCTCTGCCTGCTGCTGTTAATTACTCCCACTCTCCCTCAGCTTCTTGCCTTGATTCTTCTCAGCTGTTTCTCATTTTCATCTGATTGCTCTCACCTGCTCACCATGTCCTGCCTCTTCAGTCTTCTCTGTATATGAATGTGTGGTTTGTTTGTTTGTTGTTGTTGTTTTTCTCTCTTGGATTCTCCTGTTTGGCTGCTCCTCCAGATGCCCTATACCTGTTATTCCACATTATATCTCCTTTTTTCCTATTAATTATAATTTTGCCTTTTGGGATAACTATTTTTTTCACCTCTTTACCCCTGTCTCCCTCTCCATTTGAGTTCCCTGAAACAATGATCTTTGCAGTGAGAGAATGGATATGGTAAAAATAGGTACGGACGTAACTGCAAAAATCTGGAGAGGCACTGCGGTGCAGCAACAGGGTGCTGCCATTTTAACAATACATACCGAAAATGCAGTGGCAGAGCTAGACTTTTTTTGTTGGGGGTACCAGAGGGGGGCAAGGCTACCTTGTCTGCGCAAGACAATTATTTTGTTTCTCAATCATCTGCAATCTGATACATTTATTTAAGTATATTTGCTTTGAAGGGGATAAGATCTTCATATAGAACTTTCTTGTCATAACCAATGAAAAGTCACTTAATTTCTGCTGGAGGCAGAATTAGCATCTGCCCTGACTAGCAAACTTTTCATTGGTGATTCTTAAATCGCCCTTTATTATTTCTTTTTTTTATTTTCCTGATTATTGTTGTTTTTCAGCTTCTTATTTTAATAGCTTTTAAATTAAAAAGCCATTTTATTGTCGGTAAGGTTTATCACAGGCACACTCAGTAGAGTTAGACAAGCGCACCCTTTCTGAGGCTGTCGTTCTATTGGCTGGAAAGGTTGCTAGGCGACGATCCGACTGCAATCTGAGAGAGAGCAAAAAAAATCGGCAAGCTGAGCCTACGGGTTTGCGAGCGCGTCTGAGACTCGAGCAGAGTGCAGTTTGTGCGCGAAGAGAAGGAGGCAAGCGAGAGGAGAAAATATCTGTGCAAGAAGCATTAAATCTGAGAGAAGAAACAAAGATTTGAGAGAGAAGAGAAAATATTTGAGAGACAGCGCATGTTTTGAGTGTGAGCATTATAAGTTTTGAGTGCAAGAAGATGAAATTCTTTTCTCAAATTGAAATTATGTGCTCTTGCATTATGGCAGGATAATTCTCCCATATGTATTTTTGCAATTTTGGGTGTATACATATAGTATTCATAAAGAGTTCAGAACTTATGTCCAATGACAGCCTAACTTATGCATAACACACAGCAATGTAATGTCCATGAAATGTCACAAGCCAGTGTCCTGAGGGGGGCAGCAATGCGCCTGAAGGCGCCTGGCATTCGGGCGCAAGAAGGCAAAAGAAGATTTCTCTAAACTTCGCAGTCGCGGTATTAATCTAGCTGCTATTTACCGGCCGCCCAAAAAGAAAAAGAAAGAAAAAAGAAGGTTTGCAGTAGATTAACTGTAATGTCTGATAGAATGTTTGTTGGTTGTGGCCGTGGGCATGAACGCGGGGAGGATCCCTCACATTCACTCTCAGCCTACAACTGGAACAGAGTCAAATTGATGAGATCTAGCTAGTATGTATTCCCTTGCCAGCCTTGCAAGATCCTCCATCTCTTGTGGAATGCCTGCTCACCATTAAGTCTAGAGGAGTACTGACCATTTCCTCCTGTGAGCCCCCTTTTACACCAAAATGCTGCCAATACGGCATTATACAGTAGCTGGAAGTTAGAAACATGTTCAATGGACACGTCAAATACACCTGCATACATCGATATGCATTGGAAATAAGTTCTTGATAAGTTATACACAAGTTACCCATTGGTTTTGGATTAAGTTAGACACCACGACTTGTGAACTAACGTGTGTCAACGATCAGATAACTTACCTGTAACTTATGGCCCACATATGAGCATACGTCAAGAAAATTTTAGCATCAAATTAGCAGATATACCTGCCCTATATCAACGTGTGCCATAATCCAACATACGCCAGCGTTTTTGGCAAATTTTTCATCAAGGTCTTACAGCGCCATAACAGAGGGGGATTTTGTGTGGGAAGGGTAGAGGGCTAAAGGGCTGAAAGGCCTTTATTTGCCTTTGTTTTCAGATACAGTGATGACCAAACGTACAGTTGACAAAATATAAAAATAGCTCTGCTTACAGAAGCAGCCGTTCAGAAAGGTCCTTTCCAGTGAAATGCCAGCAGAATGGCAGCCTACTTCCCTGCGACTCCCAGCAAGGTCCCCTCCAACTTCCAGCCACTGGACTTTTCCTAGGCGTGCATTTTCTTTACTCTGACTCCACCCTTTCACTGAATTATAGGGTCTGACTAGGAGATAGTGCTTCTCGTTAGATTTTAATGTCCACAAATCATGCTTTTTTTCCAACGGTTCAGTTATATTTTAAATAAGGTATTCACTTATTTTTACACTATTCCTTATTCTTTTACTACTTTAAGTCTCTCCTGACTAAAATTAGGTCTTAATATTTCCACAAGTCCACTGCTGTCCCTGAATCGGTTAGCATGCTTGTGGCCTACTGAATGACACATATACAACAATAAAACCTTAAAATGTCCTTTATCTCACACATCTCATCAAGAATATTTTCGCATCACTGTTTGCATTTTACCTGAAAACCCGTAGCATCTTCCACTGAGGAAGCGGTCTGAATTATATTTGTTCCCTGTTAGAAAGAAGAATAACCTGCATTAAATGCTACTTTCATGTTTTGTTACTCATTTTAATTCGCCCAAAAAAACTTACACGTTGCTGCTGTTTGGTGAAAAAGCTCTGCATGTCAGGCAGCTTTTTCGGTGGCATTTTTTGCCAACCCTGAGTCCAATAGGTTAGCTACCGGTTAAATTCAATGAACACCACTGTGTTGCTATCTCTCCAACTGTCGATCACATCAAATGGTGGGACTCAGGAGTAGCAATAGCGGGGGCTTTTTGGAGGAAAGCGACATGTGTTATGGGGAGAGGGGGATGGCGGAGGAGGGTGATAGGGAGAACGCGAGAGGCAACAGATTCTTTTTTCTGAGGAGCAGCTGAGTTTTTTTTTGTCGGGGTTTGTGGATGGTGAGCAGCGAGGACGACTTTTTTATTTTCTTTCTGAGGAGCGGCATGAATGGGGTTTTAATAAGATATACACATCACCGAAAGTAAAATACGTGTACAAAATATTGGTGGGGACTGTCCCCCTACCGGTCAAGATTGGTGGGGACATGTCCACACCAGTCCTTAAGGAAGTTACGCCTATGATCTGAATGACGGAACTTGTAACTGTCATCAGCTGCAGTGAAGGCAGATGGTGTGGATAAGGCTCAGCACAACCAGTCTGCCATCATGGCTGCAGAAGACTAATAGATCCCTTCCAGTATAGAGTTACCTTAGGCGCACCACCTACATCTCCGCTGAGATGTATTCTCATAGCCTCTGTCTTATTTTGACTACTAAGTCTTTGGAGACAATCTGAACTGGTAACTGTTAATCAGCTGCAGTGAAGGCAGATGGTGTGGATAAGGCTCAACACAACCAGTCTGCCATCATGGCTGCAGAAGACTAATAGATCCCTTCCAGTATAGTTACCCTAGGCGCACCACCTACATCTCAGCTGAGATGTATTCTCATAGCCTCTGTCTTATTTTGACTACTAAGGCCTAACAAGACAAGGACTATGGGAGTGAAGCTATTTGTCCATAGCTGGAACAGTGGTTGACTGATGCCACAGCATTATCGCACCATGTCTCTGGGGCCCACTGTTGCTCCGAGATCCCCTGCAGTTTAGCCTGGGACTGTATAGTACCCAGTTGACGTGTGGGGCCACGAGGAGGCACTGCAGTGGTCTTGGCGGTGGAGAGGCTATATACTGGCAGGAGGAGATTTTACACTGGTCTCCTCTTTTCACCCCATAGAAGAGGTTAGCCAGCTGCAGCAGCTGAATGCAGAAAGTTGCGAGCTGAAAGCATGAACTTCCAATAATCACCTCTGCAGTAGACGCTTCACACACGCCCTGTGAAAAGATTCACCCCCACACTCATTCACTCTCACATTCACACAGACATTCACGCACACATTCACGCACACACTCATACTTTTTTTTGTCTTTTTTTCATTTTTTAAATTTTTTATTCTTTTTTTGTTTGTTTTTTATTTTATTGTTTTTTGTCTTTTTTGAGGAATTTGTTTTGTGATGCTTATTAATCATAAAGAAACTTTGTTTTTGCCGTTTCTTTATACATACAGTCTATGAAGATACCCTTAGGTCCCTTTCCAAGAAATTCCAGGCAAGAGGTGTAACGTATATAAATGCCTTTTTTAAATCCATCTCGCTAACTTGATGACAGTCTAATATCTTTTCTTCTTGGAATCAGTTCACAGTTGATGACAAGTCACATTGGCCAATTATCGACATGTTTTTAGGAGTGTGGGGGGAACCAGAGCACCTGGAGAAAACCCACGCAAGTACAGTGTGTTTAGATCTCTGTGAAGTTGTAGCGCTAAGCGCCACATCACCGTACTGCCCACTTTTTTTTAAAATTTGGACTGAATTTGAATGTGACTGTACATTTCTTATTGGGTTCAAAGGGAACTTTTTTTCCAGTTGGTAACAAGATGTTCTAACATCTCTGAATCGATTATATGGAGCTGGGACCAGGTGATATTGTTGTTTTCTTCTACTGTTTTGATTTCCTTAAACCCAGAGAGTGGCGAAATCTTTTCCATGCTGAACGCTTTGATTTAGTCTCTTTGCCTGCTCCCGCCATGGGTTTGGCATCTGGGTTGTTTGTCTCTGACTGCATTACAGGCTCCTCAGTAATTTCCTTTACATCCTTGTTCATGATCTTGTTTGATTCTTCAGTGAGGTCTCCGGTCTCTGACAGGTTTTCCTCTGAGCAGTTGTCAAGATCAGTGCGTGCAGGGACAATGACTTCCTGTTGAGGTTCTTTCTGGATATTTTTCTCCTGCTTTAAGGTTTCTACTTGCTGTTTCAGTGCAGAAACATCAGTTTCATACCTTGAATTCAGTTTCTGGTGTAAAACTTGAATTTTTTCCATCTCTCCCTGCAATCGTTTCTCCTTTTCTTGAAGGAAGGTGATTTCTTTTGAGGCGTTTTCTTTGAGATGGTCTTGCTCAGCTCTCAACTTGTTAAGAAGTGTCAGGTCCTTCTTTGATGCCTCCAAATGACTTTTCTTCTCCTGAATTATCTGCAGTTGAAGTTTTTCTACCTGTTGTTTCAGTGCAGAGTTCTCTTTTTCACTCTGTTCTGTCTCACCTGACAAATGGTTCACCAGCTCTTTCTGTTTCAGAATCTGGATCTCTTGAGACATTTCTTGGTAGAGATGAAGCCTCTCAGCTCTCAGTTGGTTGATTTGCTCGAGGTCATTCTTTGCTCGCTCTGAATTAGCTTTTTTCTCATGATCAACCTCCTTCTGATATTTTTCTACTTGCTGTTTAAGTAGAGAAACATCTTTTTCATACATGCAGGTCATTTCTTGGTATGACTCTCTAAGCTGCTCTAATTCACTCTGTGAATTTTTCTCCTTCTCTTGAAGCAATGCGACCTCTTGTGACATTTTTTGATAGAGATCGTCTTTTTCAGCTCTCAGGTCATTGATAAGCTGCAGGTCCTGCCTTGCTCGCTCTGAACTAGCATTTTTGTAGCAGTTTAGCTCCCGCTGATATGCCTCTGCTTGCTGTTTTAATGCAGAAACTTCTTTTTCATACCTACAGTTCAGTTCTTGGTATGAAACTTGAAGCTGGTCTAGTTGTCTCAGCAAACTGGTGTCCCTCTCTCGCAGAGATGCGATCTCTAGAGACATTTCTTGGAAGAGGTCTTCCTTCTCAGCTCTGAGAATTTCGAGGAGGTGTTCATTCTCACTGGATCTTTCTTCGTTCTCTGTCTGAATACCAACATGCTGCATTTCTGCAGCAGCATCTTTACTTTTGGAGGGAAGCTCCTGGTAGGAAGTCTTGAGTTTGTCCAGTTCTTCCTGGAGGGCAATATTCTTGTCTTTTTCTGCCTGGATTTGTGAGGTAAGAGATTGTTGGACGAGGGTGTGGGCCACCTTCAGTTCATCAAAGTCTTTTTGCAGCATCTTTTTCTTCTTGTATTTCATGTCGTTGTGAACTATTTCGGCAATGGCTGCAGAGTTTAGGATCTCTGGATCACTAACCTTCTGTAATCTCTCCAGTTCCTTCTTTGTCTCTTTGCCCTTGTTGATAAACATTTCTTTGAGATTTTTCTGCCTTTTCACCTCTAATTTTGTCTCCTCCAACTGTCCTTCCAGTTCGACTACCTTTTGGTTCTCCTCAAACCATCTCCCTTTCTCCATTTCCAAAAGATGGTTCAATCTTTGGATTTCCCCATGTAAGAAATCCACGGGTGGAGGTTGAGACCAGGCTTGCTGGTTTTGTTGATGTCCCCATCTTGCCTGGGGTCCTGTCCTCCCATTGTGGTTTTGTTGATTTTCCCATCTTGCATGGGGTCCTGTCCTCCCATTGTGGTTTTATTGATTTTCCCATCTTGGCTGGGGTCCTGTCCTCCCATTGTGTTGTCTTGGGAATTGATAAGCCATTTCTTCACAATTATAGTTGTTAAAATGTGAATCTACAACTTATCTAAATGGTTATCTTGGAAAAAGGCTTAGCTACGTCTGATCTGGTCAGCAGTAAAGCAAGCAATGAGGAACACAGAATTCTATGCATATATAATGATGTGATGACATAATTTAGGGTGGAGTCTGTTCAAAGATTCCATTCTTTATGTTGTTTACATTTAAACAAACACAGCTCCTAATCTACAGCTTAAATGTAAACAACATTCTTTATGTTGTTTACATTTAAACAAACACAGCTCCTAATCTACAGCTTGTACAATAAATAGTTAAACTATGATTTACTATTCTTTTTTCCTATTAACAATACTCTAAAAAACACGCCTGTCATGGTATGGAAAGACCATCTTGATATATGAGATAAGCCAGGTTTAAGGGCAAGGCTTAGAGCCTTATAGGCAAGGCAAGGCAAATTTATTTGTATAGCACAATTCAGTACAAAGACAATGCAAAGTGCTTTACATGATTAAAATACAGGAAGATAAAACAGAATCAAAGCAAGTAGGAAAAAATAAAAAACAAATAAAATGAAATAAAAAATGCAGAAACAAAAAAAAAGAATATTAAAAACAGTTGGATTAAAGAAAACATGTTTTTGTTGAACTGTTTAACTAGAATAGTCGAAGGCAATCCTAAACAAATGTGTTTTTAGTCTTGATTTAAAGGAACTCAGGCTTTCCGCACTTTTACGGTTTTCTGGAAGTTTGTTCCAGATAAGTGGAGCATAGGAACTAAATGCTGCTTCTCCATGTTTAGTTCTGGTTCTAGGTATGCAGAGCAGGCTGGAGCCAGAAGACCTGAGTGGTCTGGAGGGTTGATACACTGATAGCAAGTCTGTGATGTATTTAGGTGCTAAGCCATTCAGAGATTTATAAACTAACAGAAGTATTTTAAAGTCTATTCTCTGAGATACAGGGAGCCAGTGTAAGGACTTTAGAACTGGGGTGATGTGCTCTACTTTCTTAGTCTTAGTGAGGACACGGGCAGCAGCGTTCTGGATCAGCTGCAGCTGTCTGATCCACTTTTTAGGCAGACCTGTGAAAACACCGTTGCAGTAATCAATTCGACTAAAAATGAACCCATGGATTAGTTTTTCCAGATCATGCTGAGACATTAGTCCTTTAATCCTGGAAATGTTCTTCAGGTGATAGAAAGCCGACCTTGTAATTGTCTTTAAATGCTTTTGGAGGTTCAAGTCTGAATCCAGCACTACACCTAGACTTCGGGCCTGATCAGTGGTTACTAGCTGAAGCGACTGAAGCTGTGTGCTAACTTTAGATCTCTCCTCTATTGGTCCAAAGATTATTACTTCAGTTTTGTTTTTATTCAGTTGAAGAAAATTATGGCACATCCAGGCATTGAGTTCTTCTAAGCATTTCCTCAGTGCTTGAATTGGTTCATAGTCACCTGGTGACATGGTGCCGTAAAGCTGTGTGTCGTCTGCATAGTTATGGTAGCTGATGTTGTTGTTTTTTATTTACTGAGCAAGAGGGAGCATGTAGATATTGAATAGGAGGGGACCAAGAATGGACCCTTGGGGAACCCCACATGTGTTTTTTGTCATCTCTGATGTAAAGTTGCCTACTGACACAAAAAAGTCCCTGTCCTTTAGGTATGATTTAAACCAGTTGAGAGCTCTACCAGAGAGGCCGACCCAGTTTTCCAGGCGCTCTAACAGGATGGAGTGATCTACAGTATCGAATGCTGCACTGAGGTCCAATAGTACCAGCACTGTGGTTCTTCCGCAGTCTGTATTTATACGGATGTCATTAAACACCTTGATAAGGGCGGTCTCTGTACTGTGGTGAGCACGGAAACCTGACTGGAACACGTCAAAGCGGCTGGTCATACACTATATTGCCAAAAGTATTTGCTCACCTGCCTTGACTCACATATGAGCTTAAGTGACATCCCGTTCCTAATCCATAGGGTTCAATATGACGTCGGTCCACCCTTTGCAGCTAGAACAGCTTCAACTCTTCTGGGAAGGCTGTCCACAAGGTTTAGGAGTGTGTTTATGGGAATTTTTGACCATTCTTCCAGAAGCGCATTTGTGAGGTCGCACACTGATGTTGGACGAGAAGGCCTGGCTCTCAGTCTCCGCTCTAATTCATCCCAAAGGTGTTCTATCGGGTTGAGGTCAGGACTCTGTGCAGGCCAGTCAAGTTCATCCACACCAGACTCTGTCATCCATGTCTTTATGGACCTTGCTTTGTGCACTGGTGCACAGTCATGTTGGAAGAGGAAGGGGCCAGCTCCAAACTGTTCCCACAAAGTTGGGAGCATGGAATTGTCCAAAATGTCTTGGTATGCTGAAGCATTCAGAGTTCCTTTCACTGGAACTAAGGGGCCAAGCCCAGCTCCTGAAAAACAACCCCACACCATAATCCCCCCTCCACCAAACTTTACACTTGGCACAATGCAGTCAGACAAGTACCGTTCTCCTGGCAACCGCCAAACCCAGACCCGTCCATCAGATTGCCAGATGGAGAAGCGCGATTCGTCACTCCAGAGAACGCGTCTCCACTGCTCTAGAGTCCAGTGGCGGCGTGCTTTACACCACCGCATCCGACGCTTTGCATTGCACTTGGTTATGTATGGCTTGGATGCAGCTGCTCGACCATGGAAACCCATTCCATGAAGCTCTCTGCGCACTGTTCTTGAGCTAATCTGAAGGCCACATGAAGTTTGGAGGTCTGTAGTGATTGACTCTGCAGAAAGTTGGCGACCTCTTCGCACTATGCGCTTCAGCATCCGCTGACCCCGCTCCGTCAGTTTACGTGGCCTACCACTTCGTGGCTGAGTTGCTGTCGTTCCCAAACACTTCCATTTTCTTATAATACAGCTGACAGTTGACTGTGGAATATTTAGGAGCGAGGAAATTTCACGACTGGATTTGTTGCACAGGTGGCATCCTATCAAAGTTCCACGCTGGAATTCACTGAGCTCCTGAGAGCGACCCATTCTTTCACAAATGTTTGTAAAAACAGTCTGCATGCCTAGGTGCTTGAATTTATACACCTGTGGCCATGGAAGTGATTGGAACACCTGATTCCAATAATTTGGATGGGTGAGCAAATACTTTTGGCAATATAGTGTATCTAAGAAAGTGTTTAACTGTTGAAACACTGCTTTTTCAATAATCTTACTGATAAAGGGGAGGTTTGATATGGGCCTGTAGTTCTGGAGTAGTAGTTTGTCTAAACTGTTCTTTTTCAGCAGTGGTTTGATATTTGCTGTTTTTAGGGACTGCGGGAAAACACCTGACAGAAGGGACGTGTTTATTATCTGAGTCAAATCAGACGCTATGACAGGCAAAACTTTCTTAAAGAAAGCTGTGGGTAGAACATCAAGGCAGCAGGAGGAGGAACTTAGCTGCTGAATGATTTCCTCTAAGCTTTTGTAGTTTATTTGGCTGAATTGGGACATTTCGTCAAGATCAATTCCAGTTGGAGACAACTTTGGTACTGAACTTGATATGGATTTATAAACTGATCCTCTGATCTTTAGGATTTTCTCAGTAAAGAAATTAGCAAATTCATTGCAGGCCTTGGTGGAGTGGAGTTCAGGAGCCACGGGCACAGGAGGATTTGTTAACTTGTCGACTGTGGCAAATAAAGCACGAGTATTATTAATGTTCTTGTTAATGATTTCAGAGAAGAAAGATTCTCTTGCATTTTTCAGTTGTAAGCTATATCTGTAAAGTCTCTCTTTATAGATGTCATAGTGAACCTGGAGTTTCGTCTTTCTCCACCTGCGTTCAGTTTTACGACACTCCCTTTTTTCACTTCTAACTGCTGGAGCACTTCTCCAAGGAGATTTTTTCTTTCCGGAAAAGACTTTCACTTTAATTGGAGCAATGCAGCTAATGATGTCTGAGACTTTAGACTGAAAGTTATCTACTAGCTCATCTACTGAGTTGCACCCCAAGGTTGAAGTAGCAGAGTAAGCTTGAATAAAAGTTTCTGTGGCATTTTCCTTAAAGGTGCGTTTTCTTATGATGTCCCTTTGGCTAAATGAGTCACTGGAAATTATGCCCTCAAAGGTAACAGAAAAGTGATCGGATAGGGCAACATCAGTAACACTGACTTTAGAAATCTTCAGACCTTTAGTGATGATCAAGTCTAAAATATGTCCCTGTTTGTGCGTTGGTTGTTTAATATGTTGAGTTAAACCAAAGTTTCTAAGTGTGTCACACAGTTCTTTTGCACTTCTGTCTTCAGGGTTGTCAACGTGAAAATTAAAGTCTCCCACAATAATTAAACAGTCATAATCAACGCATATCACAGACAGGAGGTCACTAAAATCATTAAAAAAGTTAGACGTGGACTTAGGAGGCCTGTAAACATTTAGAAACATAGTTCGTACCGGGCTCTTTACCTGCAGAGCCAAATGTTCAAAAGAGTCAAATTTTCCCAAAAACACCTTTTTACACTTCAGTGAGTCATTAAACAATGTTGCCACTCCTCCACCTTTCCTTTGCTGTCTGCTCTCGCAAAGAAAATTGTAGTTTGGAGAAAGGGACTCCAACAGAATATGTGCTTCATTAAGTCCATGTAACCACGTTTCTGTTAAAAACATAACATCAACATTATTGTCAATAATAAAGTCATTAATTAAAAGGGATTTTCCTGACAGAGATCTAATGTTTAATAAAGCCAGTTTATATGAATTAGTGGTTGATGTTGTCTCTGTAGCAGGCTGCATCTGACAGTTTATGACTCTTAAGTGTCTGTTCCTGTTTGTTCCCATTTTGTTTTTCTTATTTCTGCCACGTAACATCACAGATATTCCATAAGGTCCGGTGTAAGGCCCAAGCTGATGCTGGAAACTGTTATGTCTGATAAGCTTGTTGCCAGGGCCCGGTGTGTATCACGGAGAAGTTATCTGAAGGTCCTGACGTTCCGTGATATGTAGAGGAGGATCTGGGGCTCTGCTGCTTTTAGAAAAGGCTGTTTTTTTTCACATAGCTGCGGTTTTCAGAATGGCTATGTGGAGAGGATGTCAACTGTAGGCCAATCTTGAAAACTTTGTTCATGTTATGAGAAAATTCCAGAAAAGGAACATCTGGGCTTTGTGGGGGAGAGGGGGAATTGGGTGCAGTCTGGACTGGTGTCTGTGGGGATGGGGGTTTTTGGTTCTCTTTGGAATTTAAAGGGGAGTCCTCTTTTTGTCCTGCTGAGATCTGGGATGAATCCTCCTGTAGTTCTGACGTAGGCTCTTTCTGTGTCATCTTTTTGGCCATCTTTATCTTGGCTTGTTCGGGCTTTACTGGGCTTATCGTTTGTTTAGGCACTGGTTGAGCTTTGTTTTGGAACAAAGCTGATGGTGCATGGTTCACAGAATAGAAAATGTTTGATATCAGCCATTTCGCTCCTGACCTATTTAAAGAGAAACCATCTCTGTTGAACAAATGTCTCCTCTCCCAAAAGATGTTAAAATTGTCTATGAACGTTACAGTTGTTTGTTTGCATGTTGCATCCAGCCATTTGTTTAACATCAGAACTCTGGAAAACATTTCATCTCCACAATTAATGGGCACGTGAGGGCCGCTGAGAAACACCTTGACATTAAGACCATCAACTAAATTCAGCAGACGAATGTAATCCTCTTTCAGTATTTCTGATTTTCTCAGGGCTGCGTCGCCCAAGGCTTCAGCTTGTATGATGAGTTTTTCCAAGGTCGGGCGTTTTTTCATGATCTCTGGAAGGATGTCTGTTACATTAGACACCAGGCCATAGTTCAAAGGGGTATAAATCAACACCTCTGTGTTTTTCTTGTTACAGAAATGTTTAATCCCACGTATAGATCCACTGCATAATATCAGGGTCCTTGGCCCTGTGGCCTGTTTTTTCTCTGGTAGCTTAGAGTGAAGATTGTTGACATACCTTTGATTGTCCTTGTGATCCTCTTGAAGTGGAGCAAATCTGTTTTGCAACGGAATTCCAATATTTCCAGCAGGTTTACTCCTATCATTTGTTGTGAGAACATCCTGTTTTTGTTTCACTTTTCTTGGGATATCTCTCTGTGGTCTCGGCCAGTTTTCTGTGTCTAGGTGGGGGGTTCGTTGATCCTTTGGTCTAGCACCCAGAGTGGTCCAGGGATTCTCCTTTTCCTCTGGGAACTGTTTGTTCGCTGAGTTGCTGGGCTGGTGGTCCCCGTTCGGAATCACAGGCAGCGTTGTTTCATTACCATACGCGGCGTTTACATCATAGTTTACTTAAGTTGGTGGATTTTCAGCTCCATGACAGCTATTTTCTGTAGAAGCTTGTCAAAGTCGTCTGTGCTGAAGGTAGGCATCCTTTGAATCGGGTGGTTCTTCTCCATATCCACTTCGGGGAAGAAAAAAAATAAATAAACAAAAAAATAAAAATATTTAAAAAGAAATAAAAGAAAATAAATCAAATAACTAAATCCAACTTTCTGTAGTTTTGGTTAAGAGATAAAAAGAAGATAAAAGGACCAGAAAGTGTAAGCAAGCAGGGAGCAGAGAAAAGAGCGTGTGCACACACTGAAGGGCAGAGAGCATAAAAAGCATATTCCTCTTTGGTTATGCCTTATTTGTCTTATTGTTCAGAAGTATGGGGAAATGCAAATAAAACAATTATTGATAAGTTAGTTAATTTGAAAAAAAGCTATACGGCTTATTAATAAGGTGGGATACCGTGAACCAACTGATACACTCTTCATTCAAAGCAACACATTAAAATTCAAAGACATTGTTTATATAAAAATACTGGAAATAATGCATAAAGCAGTGAACAAAAGTCTTCCTTCCGGTATTCAGAAATTATTTAGGTTAAGAGAGAATAAATATAATTTGCACGGTTTGTTTATATTTGAATGTGCAAAAGAGAAGAGCCAGATAAAGTCTAGATGTGTTTCAGTTATTGGTGTGAAAATGTGGAATGAATTGAACGATGATTTAAAGTTATGTCCTTTCATGGTGAATTTTAGAAGGGCTTTAAAATGTAAAATGATAAAAATCCAATGTTATGTAGATTTGAATATTTATATACGCACTTACAACCTTTACAACCTGGTAGGTTGTAAAGGTTGTAAGTATAAAACAGGGTGGGCAGTAATAAGCTTTGCTTCAGCCTATTCCTTTTTTTTGGTAAATTGTTGGTTTTGTTTTGTTTTGATATTGTTGTTTCGTTGTTTAATGTTGGATTATTTGCTAAAAAATAAAGTGAAAGTGAAGTGAAGCCTTAAAAGGTTAATAATAAGTGCCCCTTTTCAATTAATAGTTATTTAGCTGATAAAATCATCAACTTTTGATTTATTCATCAGTCGACAACTAGCTAACCTGACTCCGCCAGATGGATTTGCTCCGCATATCTGGAAACCTTCCGTAGAAGTAATTTTGGGAAGGGACGAAAATACTGGTTAGCTGATTGGCCTATGTTGGTGATAGACGGGCCAAATAAACCAATCAGATCAACGAAGCATATGACGTACTAACAGAGCGACGACGAAAACACAACCACAAGCCAGGCTACTCTTGCCGAAACCAGTCGGGAGAAGAGCAAAAACATCTTTTCCTCTGAGAAAAGCCTCCAGAGCAGTGTTTTGCTCTTCTTTCAGTGAAGAAATACTCTGTAATTCCGATAAAACTTGCTCGATAGCCACGCTAACGCTAGTTTCATCGGCTGAAGCCGCCATGTTCTTTAGACTGAACTGTCGCGCTTCTCGTTGCGTCACACCTCAACCCGTCTCAAAGCCAACGCTTATTGGACGTTCGTTTGGTGAACGGCTCCAAATCTTCTTTAACGGAGAGTCTCCAGACTGATCTGTGAGTGAAACCTTGAAAGCTCGCGAGATCAGGATGGTCTCACGAGGCTACCTGTTTGGACCACCTTCCTATATGTATTTCTGGTACTGATTGTAAAAATACTGTGTGTACCATTCTGTAGGGGCGGGGCAGTACGGTACACTTCAAATCCTGCAGGTATTTCTACAAAATGATTTTCAGATGAACAAAATATAAACGGAAACCACACTGTTCACATTTATGATTGATCAATTGAATAAAATTGCAGAAATATTTCCTCTTCTCAATCATGTGAAGGAGCATTCAATACTTCTGCAAGGGATGGATAATATATGACTATTCCCTTCTATTGCATTCTATTGTATTTTAAATTCTAAGAGAAGAAAACCAAGGTTTGTGACTCCACTACTATAGATCTAGGAACCGTGAGACCATATTTTAAATTGACCATGGGTTTTAAGGTGTTAAGGTGGACAGTGATTTTAATTTGAGAAAGCAATTTGGAGTAGTTGTCAAATATTGCTTTGATCAGTAAAGGCAATCGGGAAAACCAATACCTTTTCTTTCATGGCAACCCTTTGAAACAGTTATCCATGCTTTTATTTCCTCTCTGTTGGATTACTGTAACAGACTCTATGGGGTGTGTGACAGTCTTTATTGTCTCGCATACAGCTGTTGCAAAACGCAGCTGCTCGTCTTTTAACTGGTACTTCAAAATATGATCACATCACTCCTGTCCTGGCCTCACTCCACTGGCTGTCTGTTCATTTTAGAGTTGATTTTAAAATTCTTATCTCGGTTTTTAAGTGCATAAATAACCTTGCCCGATCTTACCTCTCTGAGCTTCTTCACCCCTACTTGCCTCCTCGGTTCCTCGGGTCAACAGAACAGCAGCTCCTGCAGGTACTGAGGTTTAAGAGGAAGCTCAGAGGAGCCAGATCCTTCTCTATCGCTGCTCCTCGTGTAAAAAGAGACAGAGACAGTTTTATCCAGGACGGAGAGGCAGGCAGTCAGGCGGAGCTTTTCAGAGTCAGAGATCCAGAGAGAGGGAAGCAGGCAGACAGAATCAAACAGGGTTCGGGCAGGCTCGGAGTCAGGGGGCAGATCGGGTCAGAAACAGATAGGCGGTCAGGTTCCTCTTTTGATGCTGGATTATTCGTAGCTGGTTGGCTTGAGATAATCTGGCACAGAGGACAGATCTGATGGGGTTTTTAAAGTGCTGGAAGCAGGTGACTCCAGTCAGAGCTGATTGCAGATGAGTGGAGCAGAGCAGCTGCATGGACTCAGTGATCAGGCCAGAATCAGTGTAGAAACCATTACAGAACCCCCCCCCTCAAGGGCGGATTCCAGACGCCCTTTTGGGCTGGTCAGGATGGGCCCTGTGGAAATCCCGGATCAAAGTTTTGTCCAGGATGAAGCGAGTAGGGACCCAGGAGCGCTCCTCGGGTCCATAACCCTCCCAATCCACCAGATATTGGATGCCCCTGCCCCTCTTCCTGGATCTGAGAATGCGCCTAACTGAATAGGCAGGACCCCCATCGATCAGACGGGGGGGAGGTGGGGGTCTGGCAGCGGGCACAAACCTTGAGTCTCTGACCGGCCTGACACGGGAGACGTGGAATGTGGGGTGAATTCTCATCGTCTGAGGGAGGCGAAGCCGGACAGCCACTGGATTGACCACCTTGGAGATGGGGAAGGGCCCAATGAATCGGGGTGCCAGTTTCTTGCAATCCACTTTTAAAGGTAGGTCCTTGGTGGAGAGCCAGACCCGGTCTCCAGGTTGGTAACAAGGAGCTGGAGCCCGCCGGCGATTGGCATTTCGAGCCTGGACCTGGGATGACTTGATGATGGATCTCCTTGCCCTCCTCCAAGCACGCAGACATCTAACGGCAGACAGACGGGCTGACGGTACTCTTGACTCCTTCTCCTCGACAGAAAAAACTGGTGGTTGAAACCCGTACACCACATAGAAGGGTGAGAGGCCAGTGGAGCTGGAGGGAGTGGAGTTGATGGCGTGTTCCACCCAGGGTAGGTTCTGCACCCACCTAGTGGGGTCGGACTCACAGAGGAGTCGAAGTTTTGTCTCAACCTCTTGGTTCATCCTCTCTGTTTGACCATCAGTCTGAGGATGAAAACCAGACGACAGGTTAACAGTTACCCCTAACATAGAGCAGAACTCCTGCCAGTAGCGGGCCACAAACTGAGGACCTCTGTCGGACACTATGTCAGCTGGCAGTCCATGCAGACGGAAAACCTCCTTAGCCAGGATTGTGCCCATTTCCTTGGCAGTGGGGAGCTTAGGTAGAGAGACCAGGTGGACCATTTTAGAAAATCTGTCAACAATGGTTAAAATGACAGAGTGACCCTCAGAAACTGGTAAACCTGTGACAAAGTCCATGGAAATGCTAGACCATGGCCGAGAAGGAACGGGGAGAGAGCGGAGCAGACCGGACGGGGGTCGCCTGGAGACCTTGGCCTGGTTGCATTGAGGGCAGGCTGCAACAAACTCCTTAACGTCCCGAGTCAAAGTGGGCCACCAAAACTGGGACCTGATGATTCTGACTGACTTAGTGTAACCAGGATGACAATACAGACGAGAGCAATGACAGAAGTTAAGGACTTTATTAATTAGAGAGTCTTTGACATAAAGCCTGTCCCTGGGGCAGGCCTCCGGAGTCTGTACTCCCTCGAGAGATTTTTTGACCTCCCCCTCCAGGTCGAGCCTTGTGATGGCACACCTAACGGTGTCAGGGAGGATGTACTCCTGAGCCTCCTTGGAAATCTCCTCCCCGGTCTCGAACATCCTGGACAGGGCGTCTGGTTTCCTGTTCTTGGACCCCGGCCTGTAAGATAGGGAGAAGTCAAAACGACCAAAAAAACAGGGCCCACCTGGCTTGCCTGGGGTTAAGTCTCTTTGCAGTCCTGAGATACTCCAGATTCTTGTGGTCTGTCCAGACCAGGAAGGGGAGCTTAGATCCCTCTAGCCAGTGTCTCCACTCTTCCAAGGCCAACTTAACTGCCAAGAGTTCCCGGTTTCCCACATCATAATTGCGCTCAGAGCTAGACAGTTTCCTGGAGAAAAATGCACAGGGGTGAATGCGGCCATCACTGGCTCTCTGACTGAGGATGGCCCCGACTCCAGAGCTGGAAGCATCCACCTCCACAATGAACTGCTTGTCTGGGTCAGGGGAGACCAAAACCGGAGCTGACGTGAACAGGGATTTGAGCTGCTTAAATGCCCTGTCAGCCTGGTAGTTCCAGAGGAACTTAACTTTGCTAGAGGTTAGGGCATGAAGGGGAGCACATACCTGACTAAACCCACGGATGAAACGGCGGTAGAAATTAGCAAACCCCAAAAACCTCTGGAGTTGCTTTCTGTCTGAAGGAATAGGCCACTCAGTGACAGCCCGGACCTTGGCTGGGTCCATATAAATCCGGCCTGGGGATACCATGAAGCCAAGGAAGGTCATGGAAGTGACATGAAATTCACACTTCTCTGCTTTAACGAACAGCTGGTTTTGGAGAAGGCGGAGTAAGACAGCACGGACATGTTTCCTATGGGCTGAGAGGTTTTCAGAATAGATTAGTACATCATCAATGTAAACAAAAACAAACTGCCCAATCATGTCACGGAGAACCTCATTAACAAGGTTCTGAAAAACTGCTGGGGCGTTTGTTAGGCCAAAAGGCATGACCAGATATTCATAGTGGCCAGAGGGAGTGTTAAAGGCAGTCTTCCACTCGTCACCCTCCCTAATGCGGACCAGATGGTAGGCGTTCCGCAGGTCCAATTTAGTGAAGATCTTGGCCCTCTGGATCTGGTCGAAGGCCGAGTTCATAAGGGGAAGTGGATAACGGTTCTTAACAGACACCTCGTTGAGCCCCCTATAGTCAATGCAAGGTCTGAGGGACCCATCCTTCTTACCCACAAAAAAAAAACCCCGCACCAGCAGGGGATGAAGAAGGACGAATTATCCCTGCCCTGAGTGACTCATTTATGTATTTCTGCATTGCCTGGGACTCTGGTATAGACAGAGAGTAGAGTCGACCCCTAGGGGGGGTTGTTCCCGGTAGCAGTTCAATGCTGCAGTCAAATGGACGGTGAGGCGGTAGGGCTGTGGCTCTGGACTTATTAAAAACCTCTTTAAGATCATGATAGTCTGCAGGGACCTTAGAAAGGTCAGGGTAAACCTCCTCCACCTCATTCTCTGCAATTAAAAGAGGTTGGGCAGACAACAAACAGGACTGAGAACAGGAGGGAGCCCAACCCATGACCTCCACTCTTCTCCAGTCAATCAGGGGATTGTGTCTCCGGAGCCAGGTGACACCCAGGACAACAGGAACCTGTGGGGAGTCAATGATTATGAAGGTCAAAGTCTCTCTATGGTTACCTCCGACTAGCAGTTCCACCGGCTCCGTGACGAGGTGGGAGTGGTTCAACCGGTGGCCATCCAGGGCGAGGACACTGTGAGGTGACGAGCCCGGGAGGAGTCCAATGTTTAGTCCTCTGGCGAACCCCTCGTCCATGAATTCAGTGTCTGCCCCAGAATCAATAAGGACAGACAGGTTATGTGCTATGGCTGAAACAGTCAAGGTGGCAGGTAGCAAGAGGTCTGGGGAGACAGAGAGTGTAGTGCGGCTCAGGAGGGATCTCCCCCCCCCTACTGAGCCTTGGCTTTTACTGGACAGGTGCCAATGTAGTGACCCACTGCTCCACAGTAGAGGCAGAGGTTTAATTGACGCCTGCGATGGCGCTCCTCACTAGACAGCTTGCTCCTCCCCAATTGCATGGGTTCAGGATCAGCTGTGCTTTGGAGGGGTGAAGCCTCTGCTGGTGCAGAGAACGACCTAGGGAGAAACTGGTTAGCTGCTCGGCGCTCCCTTCGACGTTCCATAAGTCGAAGGTCAATCCGGGTTGCCAGATCCTCCAAGTCCTTTAGTGACCGTGGGAAATCCCGGGTGGCGAGTTCATCCTTTATTTTTTCATTTAGTCCAGTAATAAAAACATCCATCAGGGCATGCTCATTCCAGCGGCTCTCAGCTGCTAAGAGATGAAAGTCAATTATATACTCAGAAACTGACTTATCACCCTGCCTGAGGGTTAGGAGCCCCCTTGTGGATTCACGGCATGGTAGCACAGGGCTGAAAACCCTGATCATCTCCTGGGAGAAATCGTCATATGAGTGGCAGATATCAGAGTCATTTTGCCATTCAGAAGTTCCCCACAGTCTTGCCTTACCGGTCAGCAGGGAAATTACATATGCAACCCTGGAGCGGTCAGAGGGGTATGCGGATGGCTGTAACTCGAACTGGATCTCACACTGCGTGAGGAAGGCTCGGCATTGGTCCGGATCGCCCCTAAACAGTTCGGGCGGGGTCAGGCGTGGTTCTGACAGCTGCGGTGAGCGTGATGCGGTGACAGGTGCTGACGCCTGCGGAAGCGAGGCGGCTGGTGGAGCCTGGTCACGGAGATGTGAGAGGATCTCACTGACACCAGCCTCTAACTGAGAAATAGATCTCTCAACGCCAGCACGCCACTGATCGTCTGGTGATGGATCCATGTTGGCCAGATTATTCTGTAAAAAGAGACAGAGACAGTTTTATCCAGGACGGAGAGGCAGGCAGTCAGGCGGAGCTTTTCAGAGTCAGAGATCCAGAGAGAGGGAAGCAGGCAGACAGAATCAAACAGGGTTCGGGCAGGCTCGGAGTCAGGGGGCAGATCGGGTCAGAAACAGATAGGCGGTCAGGTTCCTCTTTTGATGCTGGATTATTCGTAGCTGGTTGGCTTGAGATAATCTGGCACAGAGGACAGATCTGATGGGGTTTTTAAAGTGCTGGAAGCAGGTGACTCCAGTCAGAGCTGATTGCAGATGAGTGGAGCAGAGCAGCTGCATGGACTCAGTGATCAGGCCAGAATCAGTGTAGAAACCATTACACCTCGTTTATGGAATAGCCTCGCGCTGCACATTAGGAAGGCTCCTTCCCTGCCTGATTTTAAAACAAGGCTCAAGACTTATTTTCATTCGCTGGCTTTTAACACTGGCAGGTTGAAGTTGTTGTGACGTTGTTCATTTAGCTAAAAAAAAATAAAAATTCTTATTATTGCTTTATTTTATATTTTTATGCTGTTTATTCTTTTATTATTTTTAGCTGTGTTCAATACTTTGTTTTCAGTTGTAGCAGTTTTAAAGTGCTCTACAAATAGAAATGAAGATTATGTATTTTATTCTATTGTGTTGCAGTCTATATGATATAAAAGCAGTAAACAGTGTAATCTCTGAAAATCTTGTTGGACAGAGAGGTGTATTATTGGATGTGTAGGTGAGGTGGAGGAGAAACTAATGCAAAGTGCTGTTAACCTTTAAAGACTGCTCATGCTCATGGCTACTGAGCTGTTGTAAAGAAAGAAAATAACACGCACTACTGAGAGCTGTGATTAAACACACACAAGCAATAAAATGGAGGGTATCTGTGAAACGCCCGAGTTTTGTTTGTGGCCAAATATAAAGCACTAAAAAGCTTCAACCTTAATCTGTGAGATTATAGATTTTATTCTAGTAGATTTTCATTTGAAATGTATTTATTAAATGTTAATTTACAGTATTAGTGTTGGGATGTGTTTACAGTATAAATATATGAAGGATTTGTTCATTAGTTTGAAGTAAAAGCCACAGGAAAGCGGAAGAATTTAATCAGAAAGAGAATATGTTACTCTGAAAGCTGTTTCCACACGTTAATTAGATAAAAAATTACTAAAAAAACAATAATCAGAACTGGCATTGCATTTTTTGTTTCACCCCGGTTTCTTGTTTTCTCATCTCATCTAATAGATTGCTTATTGTTTTTCACTAAGCACCAAGGTCAGCTGTTGTCCCCTTGCTGAGCTCCTTCGTTAAGAGCAGGTGGCCTGTTTTCCTGTGATGAATGTTGTAAACCTCCATCAATCAGAAAAGGGTGAAACAATAAAGCTGCTAACCAAACTCCATAAAATGAAATCTTACTTTACAGCTTCATTATCTGTGTTGTGCCCTTCACTTGACAGCAGACCTGAAGGAGTCCAGTATGATTATTGCACGAAACAGTTGTTTTGTTTGAACGATAAGATAATGTGGCTTGCAGCTGCTGTGCATGAGTCATGCTGTGCTTACTGAATTCAGTCAATCACAAACCATTTGAGTATAAAAATTGATCTGGTTTGCTCTGGTTGACGCTCTCTCTGGAGAATCTTCCCTCTGCATGCATGACTAAACAGTAGTATATTAAAACAATAGATTTTAGAAAACCTGAGATGTGAGTAAAATGTTGTCTTCCTTAAAAATTTATTTATCTACCTCTTTTCTTAACATTTGTTGCCTAATTTTTCTGTAGAACTGTGTTCAAAAAATTCTATACAAATGTTTTAACTTTGTTTATAATGGATCATGGAACAGTGGTGGATGTTGGAGTGTCAAGAAATCAGTGGTGTCTAAAGTTCACACATTTGTTACTTAAGTAGAAGTATAGATACAGCAGTTTAAAAACACTGGTAAACGTTGAAGTATCAACTTGACCTCTTTAATCAAGTAAAAGTGAAAAAGAATGTGCTTCAAAAACTACTTAAAGTATAAAGTAACCTTTTAAAAAAAAAAAAACAGCCCGATCACACTATATGAATTTAAAGCTCAATTTTTTGACTATTTCGAAAAATTCTTTGAGATAGGACCAAAGAAGAGGGCAAAGGCGGAGTTTCACTTTTGCATCGGGGGGGGCAAAAATATTTTTTTTCACACGAACATGCTCTCACTATGATGCGCATGCGCGCACACACACAAATAAAGCTCATTACGCATGATTGCACAAGTGATTAGACAATTTCCAACATAAGTTGTTACATTACTGTATACAGTACAACGTAGTTGCTAGGAGTATTCGTTTAAAGAAAATCTTACCTAGTGCAGAAGTAAGTGAGTAAACCGAGTATTCAAGCCAACAGTACTTTTTGTAGTAGCAAGTGGAAAAGGCTCGTTTAGGCTTTCCAAACAATCTTGAAAGAAAATCCGGAAGAATAGGCTGCTTAGGACAGCAGTGCTTGTCACCAAGATTATTTGGTAGTTGCTGTGCTTTAGAACAGCTGCTAGGCAACCTAACTGACCCCGACAACAGCCCTGCAAGATCCGATGTTGAGCTAGCTGGGTTTGCGGAGCTGATCCCAGGTGTTTCCAGATCAGCGTTTGTCGGTACTGGCTCTGGTTCGAATTCTTGCAGGGTGTTGGCAGAGGTCATGGGATGTTTTAAAAAACGTTGAATATCCATTTGCAGTTTTCAATTACTTACATGAGGCAACTGTATGCTATAACGTTTACGTAATGGCTAGCGAGATTGATAATGAGAGGGAAACCACCAAGTAGCGGAAGGAGTCAGTAGTCAACGTCACTATGTCACATGATTGCTGAAAAATAAATCTATTACAAAAATATACTACGAGTCATATGTATTTTAATCAAAACATTACAAATATCATTACGTATATATTTTTAACATATATATTTTGCCATTTCCTTGACTTTATGTCATTACATGTTTCAGGCCACCAGGGGGGGCAGTGCCACCCATGGATGAGGGAGGTCTTGTTGTTCTCCATCTCCCGCTACGCTCTCGCCTGTGTCCGACCTTTCAGACATTTCAACATCTTTTTCTGAATCCCACATTGTAGCATGGCATAGACAATTCATGTTTGCAGTTTGAAGAACACCTGCTTGCTTCTGATGATTTCCTTTAGCTAATCAATGAGTGTTTGCGTTCTATGACTCATCCAATCACACTAGTTTTCACTAGATGTGGATGGAGCCAATGATCTGCATTGGATGGAGCACATGACGTGAAATAAATATTTATAAACATTAAACCGAAGCCAAGAGTAACGAGTAACGTTTGGTTTAAAAATGTAATAGAAAGTACAGATACTTGTGTGAAAATGTAATGAGTAGAAGTCAGAAGTAGGAAGAAATATAAGTAATGAAGTAAAGTATAGATAGCCTACCTAAAAAGTGTACTTAGTACAGTAACAAAGTACTTCGTTACTTGACACCTTTGATAATGACCCAAAAAGACACAGAGTGGCTCAGAGGAAAACATTGGAGTATTCCAAAGTTGCCTTCTATGAGCCCTGACCTACATCCTATTGAGCATCTTTGGAAGGAGCTGAAACAGGCCATCTGGAAAATGCAGCCTTCAAACCTGAGAAAACTGGAGCAGTTTTATATGAGCAGAAAAATATAAATATAAAAACATACCTGCTGGGAGGAGCAAAAGTCTCACTCACAGTTAAAAGAACCATTTAATTGCAGTGATTGACTCAATAGTTGGGAGCAAAAAAACATTAAGGGTACCATCATTTTTGTCTAGGCCAGTTTGATAAGTTTATTTTTATTAAAAACTTATATTGAAGTATGGTGGAAAAGTAGTGTTTGACTTTCAGTAGTTAATATTCATTGAATTTTAATTTATCATGTATCTTGTCAGATTCAAGTTAGTTCTGTGACCAATTTGAGTTTGTCTTTTATTAAATGAGAGGTACCAACCTGTACATTTCTAATTTTGTTTACAGTATGTCACCTGTATGTCTGTCTCTGAAGCATCTTTTCAATAAAGCTAATTGAGCAACAAAGGTTTCTCTGATTGTGATGTTTTCAGAATCGGAAAACCTTCATATTTCCAACAAAGGGGGAATTGAAATACTGCAAAGCAGCAGGATGGGAATAGAAAATAAAAAAAACAAAAATAATCATAGATAATATAAAAAAGTGGGTTAAAAGGCCAAGATTAAAATAATACCCATCACTCAAAAATGTGGTCATGCACCCAATGTAAAATAAGTGGCTATGTAAAGGTAATTGCACCTTTTTAGGAACATTTTGTATAAAGTGTTGTGAAATGATGTTTGCCTCCTTCATGCGTTTTTTTTTTTTTTTTTGCATGTTTACCACACATGTTTCAGAACAGCAAATAAATTGAGATATATGTCTAAGAAAACACAGGTAAGCAGCATCAACTTGTAAATGAATAAAGGACGGAATGGCTGTTCAAGGCTATTGAACATGTTTTTTTTTTTCAGCTATTCTTTACTTAGTGCCACTTGTCCCTCGGTGCTGTGGGCTAACTCCTTGATGTGAGGGATCCTGGTATGTGGCAAGAGGGGCATTTATTTTATAAACTTCTCAAGTCTGTGTGTCTTTACAGGATTTAAAGCAACAGAAGCAAAGTCTAAACAAAAATGCAGAAAACCAAAAAACCAAGAGACATCAGAGAAAACACACACAAGGAGCCATGAAATGACAAAGGACCAGGAAAGAGTAACTGAAGAGGAGGAGTATAGGTGTCAAACTGAACAAAGACTGGGGTAATCAACTGATTGGGAGCAGGTGTGGGCAGAAGACTCTAGAAGGGAGCTAGTGGAAGGAGACTGACAGGGCAACAGACGCTAAACAAAAAATACATAAGAACTGAAATAAAACCAGAAAACAACCCAAAATGAAAATGAAACCAATAAACTAAAAAAAAAAAAAACAGAAAGACATGAATAAAAGTTTAAATGAGAACTCAAAGGAAAACTTAAACAGCACCAAAAAAGTGCAGTATCATGACCCATTCTCCAGAATACCAGGTAATACGTTTACATCCCTATTCTCATGTATCTGGGTCATGCCCAGATAATTTCTCCAAGGAACATCAGAAACGGTATCCTCTGAAATGCATATATACATATATATATATATATATATATATATATATATATATATATATATATATATATATACAGTGATGGGACTAACGGCGTTGAAAGTAACGGCGTTACTAACGCCGTTACCTTGTTTTAGTAACGAGTAATCTAACTAATTACTTTGACTGTAACTATAACGCAGTTACCATTGCAGACACCCCGTTACTGCGCGTTACTCAGGTCGCACAATGAACCTTTTTTCATGATAGGACTCGTGCGCAGCTGCGTGAAGCTGACACCCCACCCACGTCAAAAAAACTCTGCAAATAGACTGAATGGTTAGTGCAACGTTAGTGAAGATTTGTGCAGAAAAAATATTGTTTGTGCTACTTTTGTTTAAGAGATATTAAAGATTATTTTTTAGGTCATCCAGAGGTGCGCGCCTTGTCATGAGAGAGGGGAGGATGAGAATGGCTGATGAATAGTGAGATTCCATCTGTCAGTTGGGTAGGTGGGTGTTTCTGCTGGCGGGTGTTAACGTACAGCACACACGGAGAGATGGAGAGTGAGGATGACTCCAGCACCAAATTCACAACACATGTCATCTCAAGGCACTTTACAGTTCAACCAGATCATACAGTCAAATTGATACAAAGTTTTCTATCTAAGGAAAACCAGTTGATTGCATTGACTCATTGACTCAAATACAATCCCTCACACTAAGCATGCTTGTAGCGACAGTGGAGAGGAAAAACTCCCTTTTAACAGGAAGAAACCTCCAGCAGAACCAGGCTCAGTGTGAGCGTCCATCTGCCGAGGCCGACTGGGGTTCAAGGAGACAGAAGCAGAGATACAAAAAGCAGCTGTAAAAGGCGGCCCCGTCCAGGAAACACACAGCCAGGCAGACGAGCTCCAAGGCAGCTCCCATGCCAGAGGATGAAGAGAGCACATCCACCCAGCCACGGCCAGAGATCCATATTTTATGTCACACACAGAGTATACATCTAGATAGATGTATAGATAGATGTTACAGTATCTATAACAACCCAAACACACAGGATTTCAGAATTAGACATCCCCAGTTATTAATTTCATATACTCAACAGATCTGAATGCCCTGTTAAAAAACTTCACATGGCGTTCCCCCCTGATGTCATTTACGTTGAGTTACAAGAAATGCAAAACTCTCTGCAGGTTCTTGTCTTTGTCATCCACTCTATTCAGCTGGCTTTGGAAACCCACGGCGAGAAGGTGGGGGCTGGGTGGTGAGGGTTACGGGGGCGAGAAACGCAAAAGTAACGCAATAGTTACTTTTACTAGTAACTAGTTACTTTTATATATATATATATATATATATATATATGCTTTTGTGTCTATTTAAAGTTGGACACAAAAGCAACAAAGAAAAGTTGTTCAAAATTCCTCCAAAATGCTGGAAATCATCCATCCAATAGCAGATATTGCTGCAGTGGCTCAACCAACCGGTTCTTGTAATGATGTGCTGCTCTGGATGTTTTGTTCTTTTCAAGTTTTCACTTTGGTTTTTCGGTTAAGCATTGATTTACTGCTGCATGCTGCTGTCATTTTGGACATATCTGGTGTTGCTGCTGTTTTATCGTATCTACTACTGTAAAAATTTCCACAGCTGTATATTGGATATTTATTCTTCTAGTGTATTGTGTTGTGTAGTGTAGTCCGGTATTTATATTTGTAAATATTCTGTACAGTATTTTATTTTTAAACTTTCACTTATTCTGTTATTTTTATACACTTGTAAGTTCCACATTTTTGTGAATTTTGCTGCAATGCTTTTGCTGCTGTAATGCCACAATTTCCTCATTGTGGGACAATAAGGGAATTTTCTAATTATGTTATTCTGTGTTTGCTATTAAGATTTATATTATTTTTGGATTCTTCTTAGCTAAATTATTCCTTTTGGTGGTTTTTTAGTCTCCTGTTAAGCATTCTATAGTATTTTTATTCTGCCATTCACTGTTTAGAGTTAGCTGTAGGCTATGTTTCCAATGGCATCATTGTTATCTGAAGTTTTCTCCGGACTATTCAGCTTCATTTAAGTTCTTTCCTAGGCATATTATTGAAGTCCTGTAATAAATAAATAAATCAGGGCGCAAATACTTTCTACATCAGTGTACCCATTTCTTTCCTCAAAGTTCCTCAAAGTTCTTGGGATTTCAAAAATTTAGGAAGTTTGTAAGATCTTTTTTTTAACATCCAAAAAAACCCAGCTGAATTACAATGTAATTTCTCACTATATCAACTTTACCTTCCGTTACTTTTACTGATTTACATACTACTATCTAGTATATTTTTTTAGAAGATTTTGCTGCTTCTCCACATCCTAAGATTTAAAAGAGCAATTATAACTAGTCCAATGGGTGTATCCCAGAGCAAGGATTATTTTTCCGGTTCATCCATTTGTTATGATGACCTTTTGCTTCTTTTTCCCTTGGAATCAAGACTTTAAGGTATTAACATAGATTATAAGATTCTGCAATATAAATCTTGATAAACACAACTAATAGCAACAGTAATTGGGGGAGATTTATTTTTATTTAACCCCCTTTTTTACATCCTTTCATATTCTGCCCTTTTTATCCCTTCACGTATCTGGAAGTAGTAGAAGAAATTCTAAGAAACGGCTTTGTTTGAATATACTCATCTTTCATGCATATTAAATTTGTCCAACAGAAGCCCATGAGGAGGATATGCTTATGCATTTGCTGACATTATGAGGGCAGGAGAGCTTTTCCTGTCATATCACACTAAAATCTGACAGCTGCTGATCAAATAGATTTGTACTCCTCCCAGAGGAAGGCAAGTAGTGAAATTAGAAGCAATGGAAGATGGAGGAGAATCCAATTAGTACAACAGTCTCTGTTCATTCATAACACATTCCGTAATGTGATTTTACCATCTTTTCTTTTTTATTCTGAGACCAATAATCTTT
The DNA here is from genome assembly GCA_030533445.1 of Cyprinodon diabolis. Lineage (NCBI taxonomy): Eukaryota > Metazoa > Chordata > Actinopteri > Cyprinodontiformes > Cyprinodontidae > Cyprinodon > Cyprinodon diabolis. The sequence goes on from CM060080.1 coordinate 5,670,298, forward strand.
CATATTGAACTTATAAGTCTTCCTTACAGAACACAATTAACAGACATACATACAAAGCCTTATTTCACAAATTTACATCACAATATTTATATTTCAAATAAAGAGAAACAATCTTTTTCTTTGCATTGCACTGCATCTCAGATTCTGCAGCTGTAAGATCACCACTTTACATACTGTAGATTCAGATTTAATGTTGCTGACAGACTCACACTTGCTCTGCAAAGCAGGGTGATATTTTTTTCTGCAAAATCAAGTCGTCACGGCATCCAACTTGGCAAATATCAGATGCAGTATGGGTTTTTTTGTTTGACATTGATTTTGTGTGACTGTTTTCCTGCTGTAGGGCGCAGCCTGCAGACTTTCTGTTTCTGCTTTTTTTTTTTTTTTTTCCCCCTTTGCTTTCTAACCAGACAATCATACAGTGAAATAGCAAGCAGTCTGGGATCAAAATCAAAACAGATGCTGCCTTTGCAATACTTTAACATGGACATTTAGGACGTGTTTTTTTTTTTTTAGAAGGCATCAATATATCTGTAAGGCTTTAAAATTGACTGTTGTTTCCACAATTGGCTCAGATTAGTGATACCAATTAATGAAAAAAAAAATTTTGTAGCCATTGATCAGATCTTTCACTCAGCATAAACCCAAAATCATGGGATTTGATGCATTTTTACTCTTTGATAATAAAAAAAAGAAGGGTATCGGACAAATGATCTGATTTATACATCTTGTAAGTCTTTCATTTATATTTATTCTCTTTTATTGTCCAAAGATAATCAGCAGGTCAGACCTAAAGGCAAGCAGCTCCAGATTGGCAAGTAGAGTCTGATTGATGCATTTCTTGAAAGAGTCTTATTTAAACATCTAATGCAAAAAAAATCTCAATAAGCCAAAAAACACCTAAAACTGAAACTTATGAAATGCTCTTGATATGTGCTGATAATTTGTATAAACTGATCCAACCATCCATGTGCACACATTCATGCAGACTATTAGACTCTGAAATGTCAATCTCTACACATAAAATAAAGGTGCTTGAGGTTGTTGAGTTCTTCTTTTTTCCATTTTCTTACTAAAAATATTATTTCCCAGATTCATGGCTGATGTATCCAAAGTGTTAGTCCTACATGTAAAGGTATAGTGGGGGATGTTCTTTTTCCGGGTGGACCATCAAAATAAGTTGTCCTCCTGATTTTCAATCATTCTGGTGATATGTTTAGGTAAGGCCGTCCTACGAGCTCGTCACCATTTTCTCTTACAGGTGGTGGATCTGACTTAGTGGAAAAATTGCAAATCTTCTTTTGGAAAGTAAGCTTGCAAACAGCATGAGCATGCATGAGGAGAAATGAGCTTGTACACGCTCTTGCAGGTGTTTAATAGGCGTTCCCTCTCGCCAGCGGGTGCAGAATTGTGCATTTGCATTCTTTTTTAAAGTGGAGAGGGCGGGTCTTCTCAAAAAATTGCCAAAAATCCTCCACTATACCTTTAACATTTAGGTGAAAGTTATTTTTCCATTTTATTTGGACACAAATTATATGTATATAGATGTAAATCTTGATTTTCTTCTCTTCATGCACGTCTTACGATGCATATAATCATATTCATTAAACCTGTAAAGGATTATCATTAACTGGTGCTGTGTTCATTTTGCCGCTTTACCATTTTGTAACTTTGCAGTATTGCTGGGCTATTAAATAGCTCTGTGCAATGCTCGATATTTACCTGCTGGCTATTCCTATTCCTACCGATGGGGGCGTCGAGAGTCAACTTTCAATGACAAAGTAATAAATATTACTTTATTTTTTCTATATATAGATATTAAATACAAACTTGGTTGTATGGCTCAAATAAAAGTAAAAATTCTCTACCTGCATGGCTTAATTTGGGTTTGTACTTTTTTGTGTGTCTGATAAGAAGTCATAGCTTTCCAAAAAGCTACCTTTCCTGTAGACAGAGTTTAGTTGTAACTATTTACTCAGTTACATTTATGTGAGTGCATTTTTGAAAAAAGGACTTTTAAGAATAATTTAACAGCATTGCACTTTTAACTTTTATTTGAGTACTTTTAGATGATGAAGTATTGCTACTTCTAAATGAGTCAACTTTCTGGATACTCCATCCATTATGAGTGACTTCCCTTAATGAAAACAAGCTTGTTTTAAACAAATATGCCCCACTGAGAGACAAGCTTTATTCTTTTTTTGTACTGAAGGCTTATTGGTTAAATGCTATTTGCTTAATTGGAGGTTTAGTGAAAATAAAGTAAAATTAATTCCGTTGTCTTAATCATGGGTAGTAAGTAGATCATTTACTCAATAACTGGGTAGCCATATTACCAAAAGTGTGATGAAGTAGTGCTACTCTTATATTTGAGTAACATTTTTGGGTACTCTATCCACCTCTGCCTACGAATTAATTATTTAATACCCAAGGTGTTTCACTGATTCCATATGAGGTTCGATTAACTATTTCAAGCCCTTTAATCGCTTTAAAATCTCCTTAATTCAATGTATGATTTAATTCACCCGTATGATGTTTTGCATTTCCATCTTTTTTAGATCTAATCCCACTTTGGCCTTTCTGACTCATATGAAAAATATGACATCTAATCACAAATCTAAGTGGCCTCCTGTCGATAGATTCATAAAATTATATTTCCCTACAGTAGACACAAAGTAGTTCATAAAATAATGGCTGTAAAGGTGGGTTAGGACACATGACTGGTGGGAAACCTCCTATGGTACCAGAAAAAAGGAGGATAAGAAATGACCGGAAAACAAAAAATTAAAAGGAGGATTATGCCAATCTTTTAGATCACTATTTCATTGTTAACAATTGTATTGAATTATTTGTGGTAGATTCAATTTTCCTTAATTATTATTATTATTTTTTATAATTCATTAAAATATTTGAACTACATTGACAAATAAACCGGTTAAAGTGCAATGCTTCGTTCACAGGTACAAAATGGAAACATCATGCGTAATTTAGAAAGTCTTAAGAAATCTCCAGTGAGGTGAATTGACCCGGACATCCGCCGGTTTTATATTAAACATACATTAGCCCATTTCAGTCTTCAGGAAACGGTTCAGGACCTGCAGCATTTGAAGCGGATGAGTTTTTGGAAAGCCTTCTTGAAGTCTTCGTTAGACATGGTGTAAATGATGGGGTTAATCAGAGAGTTCAGGTATCCTAACCAGGTGAAAAAGTCGAACAACTCAGGGTTCAAACATGAGTCACATGTGGCCACCAGCAATGTGTAAATGAAAAATGGAAGCCAGCAGATGATATAAGCGCCGAGGATTATCCCGAGAGTCTTGGTCGCTTTTCTCTCTCTGGCTGCAGAAATGCGCTTTTTCTCCAGAAGCGCGTCCGATACCGTAACTTTGACCTGGTTCTCACTGGTTGCAGAGCCGGTATCACTGGACGGAGTGTCATGCCTCCCGCACTGCAGGGAGGTCGTGGACGCAACGGATCCAGGAGAGTTGGTGACCAAGTGCGCGGAGGTGAGTCTCTTCCCAACCTTCTTTGGAGACTGTTTGAGAATACGTTTACGCGCCTCCACGTATATCCTCCCATACAGGACGATGAGGAGAAGGGTGGGGATGTAGAACGCCCCGAAGGTGGAGTATATGGTGTAAAAGATGTGATCTGTGTTCACACTACAGCTTGTTAGCTCGTCTGCCTTCACCTGCCTCCAAAAGAGAGGCGGGAGGGAGATGGAGATGGCGATGACCCAGGCTGTGGCCACCATGCCGGCTGCGCGCCCTGGCGTGCGCTTTTTGGAGTACTCCACTGCGTCAGTGATGGCCCAGTATCTATCCAGCGCAATTACGCATAGATGCAGTATGGATGCGGTGCAACATGTTATGTCTGATGAAAGCCAAATGTCGCAAACGATCTGCCCGAGCGTCCAGGTGTGGATCACCGTGTACAAGACGCAGATGGGCATCACCAATATGGACACCAGGAGGTCAGTGACAGCCAGAGAGGCAATTAGAAAGTTCGCTGGAGTTTGCAGCTTCTTGGATTGGGAAATAGTTGCAATGACAAAGGCGTTGGATAAAGTGGTAGCGAGCGTAATGACAGAGAGGATCGCAGCCAGAGAGATCTGATAGATGAGGCTCTCTGCGCTCTCGGCTGCAGCTGGTGAGTGGGAAACAAAACTGTCATTAGAGATGTTGACGGGTTGAGTTGGTTCCAGTTGCCCAGAATGTTCCATAACTTCCACTTTTATGTCATCCATTGATGTAAGTCATCTCAGGTGCCCGCCATCCAGACAGAGAAATGGCCCAGCTGGATGGAAACAAAAACTCGACTGCACACTTTTTTTTTATTCGTTTTCGGCTCGAAAAATATAAAGCCAGATGTCCATAAATCTTTTCCATTTTTTATCCATGAAAAAATTCTGTATCTATGATCCCATTCAAAACCAAAAAAAAGATTTGAGAGAAAATGTAGAGAGATGCGCGGGGATGATTTAAACCATCAGGAAACATGTCATAATGGATCCGCATGGAGACCAGGTGTTTTCCAGAGTTGTGACTCCTTGAGTCCCTTGTGGTTGAATAGAGATCCGACCTGACGCCTCGTTTTATACACACTCTGACATCAAACAAGCGCCACTGATCACAACCATGTTCACTCTCATCCCCCCTCTCTCTCTCTCTCTCTCTCTGGAGGAGAAGGCTCTCTGCTGGGTCATAGTGCTCAGTGTTTCCCTTTTAGAAAGCAATCTGGTGGTTCCTGATATGGGCAGCATGGCTCACCACTCAGGGTGCCAAAACTTTTGGGATGGCAAAAGGAACAACATGATAATTATCCAGCAAAAACTTTTTTTAGCTCTTTTTTTTTTTTTTTTTACCTTTTTATGCTCTGGTGTAATCACAGAAAACACAAATTAGCAATGATACTCAGACTGACAACACTAAAAAAAAAAGATACTTTGGATCATCTTTAAAAAATTACTGTAATTTGTTACACCTACATTTATTACTTTGTCTCTAATAAGGTTCTGATGTGGTTGAAACTATTCATTTTGATTTACTAGAAATATATATTTTTTTACCTTAAGCCAAAGAAAGAAACTACATTCATACAAAGTAAAACTATAACTAAGTTTTATGCTTTTTTATAATCAATTTTTTCCATTTGGAAAAATGAAATCTGTACCATTACATACAAGTATAAATGTAATTTGGAATAAAGTAGTGACAAAAATGTAAAACTGTATTTATTTCAAAGAATAAAAACATAATTCTGATCCAACTATATTGACCACAGACAGAATTTATAATTCATGATAAAATAGAGCTTGACCTTTAGTTGTTAAAAGATCATTAGTTCGATCCTATTTTTTTTAAGCTAAGCTGCAGTTCCTCTGAGTTCGTACAATTGTCTCCATATGATAACGAAGCCATTTCTCTTGATAACTACAATACCTGCCCATCATAATCTTTATTATTCTGAAACTGAGCAGACTGCATTAGTTGGAACAGCTGCCTTGCTCATGGTGGTGCTGTGCTGCTCACACCTATTTTCAATTAGTCAGGTAATGAGGTCACATTCACGTGAGTTACAGCATGTGGAAGGATAAACGCCTAGTGACACTATTACCTTTGACTTGAAGTAGATATTTACTTGGAAAATAATTGTTTTAGTTGATTGTTTCTCTGATAAGGGATTTTTAATTATTGGTTTCAAACCACATGTGCATTTTTTAAGTTGAAACAACATCAACTTTTAAGTTGACCGAATTAAATGGACATTTCACTTCTTTCAGTGAACTGATTTATCAGATTTGGTCTTGATTTAAAGGGCTGGTCCATAATTTTTAAGGAATCATGGCATCATTTATCATCTTTAGTTTTTCAAATCTAACCTAGGTTAAACCAAATTAAATAGATTTGTTATTTAAAAGACAGTTTTACATTCCCATCCCCAGAAGGAAACACAATTTTATATTTATTGGATGTTTCAGCAGCAAAACAGTAGCGAGTGCTGCACATAATGGGAACACACACAGGAAAAAAGCATTACAAGATAATTATAATATATATAAACAATGATTAATTATACTGAAATGAAAGACAGTTGGCCCTGCGATGGACTGGCGACCTGTCCAAGGTGTACCTTGCCTCTCGCCCATTGACAGCTGGAGATAGGCACCAGCACCCCTCGCTATCCCCCTTGGGATTAAGCGTGTTCAAAAATGGATGGATGAAAGACAGTTGGACTTCAAACTCCAAAGAATGTTTAGATAGCCCAATCAAAGGCCAGACATATAAAAAAATATTTTAAAAAATGTACCAGAAATTTGACTGGAAGCATAAACTGATAATGTTTAGATAGCTCAGTCAATGCATCTCTAATTTTATTCATTATTAATCTAGATTTAAAGCCACTCAGGGTTTTAACACTTTTAACAAAAAGCTCCTTCAAAATAAGTTTGGTTCTGAGTCTATTGAGCAGATCAGAGCCAGAAGACCCGATAGGTCTGGATGGTTGATCCACTGATAGCAGCGGTCCGTTTCACGAAGTAAGTTTTACAAACTCAGATTCAAATCTGCAACTCTAAATTGATCTAGCATAATGTCGGGAACTCTGAGTTTACGGTTTCAAAATGGCTGCTATCAATTAGCAGTAAAGTAAAATAATCTTTACCTCAAACGTTGGAGTAGTACTTTAGTAGTAATTAATATGTAACAAACATAAGATAAAACCATAAGATTTTTTATTTTTTTTTAATAAATTTTTTTATTAGGAAGCAATGCACATTACAGTAGAGATGTGTGTCCATGCGCACATCTTTTTCATATTGGGTATCAGTAATTAACAATATGTACATATTGGTATCATAAAATATATTGTGCAACTCAAACAGTTGAGAACAAGGCATGCTATCGACCTCCTAGGGTGTTTTTGTTAGTTAAATCGTGCGAACAGAACATCACAAAACTGAAAAAAATACAAAATTAGAAAAGTAACTTAAATAAAAACAATTATAGAGCGAAATAATAAATGTCGTAATAGTTAAAGCTAAATAGCTAACGATCTAATTAAGCTATAATTAGTATAAATAACAAAATTTGCTTGGAAAGGAATTTTTGGACTTCTTGCCCCTCTTTCACACACCAACAAACAATAAACTCTACCAGCTCTGCCACGAAGAGTGGTTAAAATTAGGTCAAAAGCTTGTGGGTCGCTATAAAAAGTGTGTCGATAACTTGATAACTACTGTAGCATTAAACCACAAATGAGAAGAGGTGTATTCTGTGGATCAGAGAAAATCCACATGAATTTAAAACCTGGCAACCAAATCATGTTCATAAGAATCATTGAAGCTACTGTGTTATCATTTCATCCAACAAAAATACCAATTTAAACTGAGGCCCAAAGTTTATGGCACATTGCTGTTAATCCAATCCAATCCACTTTATTTATATAGCACAATTTCAATAAACACAAGGTTACCAAAGTGCTGCACAAAAAGATAAAATAACTAAAATAAATAAAAGTAAATAAAATAAAATAAAATAAAAGCACTGCCCGCACAGGATCAAAAATATTCATGTGTAAAATCAACATGTGTATATATAAAATTAACAGTGAGTGAATTTAAAACCTGTGACTAAAACTATATGTCAGTCTCCTCCCAAGCTCACATTAAAAACAGCATAATGTCCCTTTTCAACTCATCAAACTTATTATGTAAGACAGAACTGGAATGAAACTGGGTGAGGGCACTACTGTTGTTTCTTCAATGCTTTCCTGGTGCATCAGTCAATCTAATCAGTGCAAATATACACACAATTTCCAACCATTTGCTGCATAAACAGTAGGGGTGTAAATAATAATTGTTTTGTATCGATGCATCGATCCAACAGCCGACGATCCGATGCATCGATACGTCCGCAAGAGAATCGATTCATGTTTTTTTTTTCCTCCGGTCTATTTTTATCCATTTGCTCCTGGGCGTAATTCTCCCTCCTGTGCTGCGGTGGCGCTAAAGCAATTTTGCCCTCCTACCTCGCTTCCTGGTTATACTCTTACAGCAGTGTGTTGCAGTGAGCTTGACACAGACATTTTTAAATTATGCTCAATATTGAAGCGTGGTCTGTGCTACACACTGTGGGTGTAGATACGGCCGAGGCGGCGAGGAAGTGGGGGCGAGTTTAGTCTGACAACGGGAGGGACATGAGGGCCAAAAAGAGCGGAGATCCAGGTGGAAAAAAGCTCCCAGCGTTCTCGCGCACCTCACTCTAGCGGGTCAAACTTCACAAGTTGTTTTCCGCAATTTCAGTCATAAAAACAAAACAAGCCGGCCTCCTGTCTGCTGCACTGTCTGCGGTCAGCTACAATTTGGGAGAGGAGCAGCGGAGCGTCTCTCAAGGGGGCAGGACGTCTGGAGCCGAGGTATTGCATTGCACTCATTGCACTGATTTTCTGCAGTATTTTTGCAGTATTTTTTGATGCAACTTTTCTACTTCTTTTATTTGCTGCTGTTTCTAAAAAAAAATGCATAACGATATTACAGCTTTCATTGATTTATTTCAAACTTGAAACTTTGTTTAGCCTGTAAGGTGTAAAAAAAAAATAATAAAAAAAAATAATAAATTAACCGATTAATCGAATCGAATCGTGGTGTATTCTTGAGTATCGAAAATAATCGAATCGTTGGGTCAGGAAATCGATACTGAATCGAATCGCCATGATGGATGTGATTTACACCCCTAATAAACAGTATGTAAAGAAAATCTAAAGTATAGTGTTGACCACTTTTGTCTGAGAAGGGACAGAAGCTGAAAAATTAACAGTCACTGCTTTGTTGGCGGTGTTTGCACGCCTGATGTGTGAAAGGAGCTGTCATTAACGTTGGCACAGGGTCACAAGCAGCCACACGTGAGGCTGTGATCCTCTTACTCTTATCTGAGTCTTCATCGACTTAAAATCTGATTTTATTGGATAAACTTATACTAACATTTCTCTAAACTGCAAAGCAGCACCCGTCTTTTTATGAAATTCCTGATGTTTCTGGCATTTTATAGGTAACATTTGAAATTTAATACTACTGAATAATTTACAAGTATATCCAAAGTTGTTGTTTAAAAATAAAAAAAAATAAAAATGTTATGTTTTAAAAAAAAGCTTTAATGTTTGTTTGGGGTTCATGTAGCAGGAGTGGACAATGTTCTGTGTCAAAGCTTTGCAGAAATAAGCACAAAGCCTTCCTGTAAGTCCATGATTACACTCCTTGACTGAGCATCTGGCACATCCAATGCAGTCACTGACACTGTCACTTTTACCACACAAACATGGCTGCTACACAAGGCCGTCACACCAGAGGTTAAACCATAAAGAGTATAAAAAGAAAAACCTCAACATTTTAGAAAAACTATCAGCAAGGCTTGTAGTGTCAATTTTTAAGGTCAGAATTTTATTTTTATTTTTTTTACCAAATATACTTTATGGTGCTTTCATTTGCCCCAATTAAGTTTCCCCATGGGGGCAATAAAAGTAAACCGGCTTGAAATTTAAAATTGAATTAGTAGGAAAAAGGTAAAGAGCAGAAAGAAACAAAGATTTTTGACATACACAAGGGGAGTATCCGTAAAGTAGTGATAATAAGTTATTGAGATCATTTCAGAAGGTCAACATTTATAAACTGATTTATTCAACTGAGGAAAATGTCACCTTAACATGGTGCAGGGGTTTCAGTGCCCGGATGATCCCAGAGGCTTTGTTATGGTTCCTATGTCATATCCTCCTTGGAGGAGAGTCCCTGCCCCCTGGAGGAGTTTAAGTTTCTTGTGGTCCTGTAAACAAGTAAGGCAAGAATGGAGCAGGAGATTGATAGATCTGTGAGGCTGCTGCTGTAATGTGGACAATCCACTGGTCTCGGAGAAGAGAGAGCTGAGCAAAAAGGCAAAGCTCTGAATTTACTGGTCGGTCTACGTTCCTACCCTCACCTATGGCCATGAAATCTGGATAGCGAATGAAAAAAGGAGATCCTGAATACAAGTGGCTGAAATGAACTTTCTCCGCAGGAAGGCTCGACTCTCCTTTAGAGGTAGGGTGAGACGCTCGGTCATTTGGGAGAAGCTCGGAGTACAGCCACTTCTCCTCCACATGGAAAGGAGTCGGCTGAGGTGGCTTGGACATGTTTTTCAGATGCCCCCTGAACGCCTCCACTAGGAGGTGTTCCAGGCACGTCCACTAGGAAGAGGCCCAGGGGATGACCCAGGACACCCTGGAGGGACTATGTCTCTTGATTGGCCTGTGAGTGCCTCGGGCTTCACCCTGCAGAGCTCAAGGAGGTGCCTGCTACCCCCCGACCCGGACCTGGATGAAGTGAAAGATGACGAGATGAAGATGAGGAAAAAGAAATTTAGCTGTTTAGCTTTAGTTTTGTACAGCTTTCACAACATTTCCATTCCTTAAAGTACCACAGTGATCAAATGTAAACAGTGTGGGAGAGCAAAACATGGTGCAAAAAAAACACATTTATATGGAAGTTCAAAGCATTAAATATGATGCAAATATGCAGAGTTTTGGTTTGGTGTTATCAGTGTGATGCAGAGTCAGGGACATGATTGTTGCCTGTTGCAGAACCTGCTGGACTTGCATTGAATGCTGTGAAGCCTCTCCCCAGTAGTCTCGTGAGACCATCCTGATCTCACGAGCTTTCAAGGTTTCACTCGCAAATCAGTCTCCAGACTGATTTGAGGTGTGACGCAACGAGAAGCGCGACAGTTCAGTCTAAAGAACATGGCGGCTTCAGCCGATGAAACTAGCGTTAGCGTGGCTATCGAGCAAGTTTTATCGGAATTACAGAGTATTTCTTCACTGAAAGAAGAGCAAAACACTGCTCTGGAGGCTTTTCTCAGAGGAAAAGATGTTTTTGCTCTTCTCCCGACTGGTTTCGGCAAGAGTAGCCTGGCTTGTGGTTGTGTTTTCGTCGTCACTCTGTTAGTACATCATATGCTTCATTGATCTGATTGGTTTATTTGGCCCGTCTATCACCAACATAGGCCAATCAGCTAACCAGTATTTTTCGCCCCTTCCCAAAATTACTTCAACGGAAGGTTTCCAGATGGATATGCGGAGCAAATCCATCTGGCGGAGTCAGGTTATCTTCCCAGAGGGCAGCAGGGAGAACAGTCCATGGTGGGGGGGTGAGGGGTCATTGATGATGTTACGGACTCGGGACACCCAGCGCTGGAAGAAATGTCTTTCATAGAGGGATTAAGGGAAACTTGATTTGACTGTTACCAAAGACCATTGTCACACACCTGTTTGTTAAATATATCATTTCTACTGTTAATCTTTTGTAAATCCTCATCCTGAACATTATCAGACTCTACCTCAAGAACTTAATTGAACTCTTTTATTACTGTTTTCTTCATATATTCTGTGTTTATTCAAGTAGCTTGTAGTGTTTGCATAGTTTATTAAACACAATATTATATTGTGATAGGGACTGTAAGTTTCAATATATAAAGCACCCCTGTTTTAATTTTGGTAGTCTGTGATTATTTATACAGCAGTGACTGGTTGTCTAAAATGTGCAGGGCCTACCTTCTTTGAGTAACAACTTGAATAGAGAGAGATAAATATTTTTCCTTGTAGTTAATGATAAATATCTCTGCTTGAATTATAAGCCAAGTTAGTGATAACTATAGATGGTGAAGACATCTTGGATTTTAAAAGCCAGTCTAAAATGTACAGCCACAAAGGTAAGCTGTTAACACCTTGTAAATGAGAAAATGATCAATTAAAATAATTTAACAAAAGACCATTACTTGGTTTTCCCCTTAATTGGAATGACATATTAATTAACTATAACCTCCAGTTCTAGTTAATAATATATTCCAAATCTGCTGGTAAAATTGCAAAACATTACAAATAACATCTCTTCAGTTGTCTAGCTCCTGACCGCCTGTTGGAACTCTCTGTTGTGGCCATGGAATGAACAGGCATGATCAATCATCTAAAATCCTTAATCCAGATTATTTTGCAAGAAATATACCAGAAGTCACAGATTAGCGGACCGCAGTCCAGATCCAGACCCAAGCTGATTTAAAACATTTATAAATGACTGTGTGTTGTCTGACCACAGTGTCTAAGTTCACTTGCGCTTTTTCACCTGTTAATACGGTAAAGCCATCTGGAGCGTCCAGCTCCAGGCTGCACGTGATCCAAATTAGCCAATGAGCTGCTGTTAGTCTGGATTGCTGCTGCTGCTACTTTTAGACACAGCAGGCAAACCTGTGGCAAGCCGGGCGATGGGAAAGAAGGAGAAGACGATGAGAAAAAGAGAGCAGAGAAAGTGTGGACTGCTGGAAGAACTGCGGTGAACTGGTGAAAGAAAACTGAAATGCCGTGCTCAAAGATGACCCTGCACATTTTGATATGTCCAAGGTGCATATCGATAAACATCAATCCAGGCTCAAAATGAGCACCTTCATACGTGCTTGGGAATGGCTTTGTTGCCAATCAAACCCAGGTTTAAAGCCTTGCAGGGCAGCCTGAAACCCACTGCTCTCAAGCAATAAAAAAGGAAATGAAAAAGGTCAGTTCAGGTGTTTATAAAATATGTGAATCAGGAAATAGTTTATATACCAAACTGAATGATGGTTGTTCTCTACTTAAAAAAACACTTTAGATTTTAAAATGGAAACATTTTTATTTAAAACATTCAATGTATAACATGGATGCATAAACACCTCATTTTATTTCAGTGTTAAATTCTGTTTTAAGTAACAGATCATTAAAATGTCTCCGGACCTTTACTGGTTGTTGATTTTCTTTATTCGGACCCCGCTGATTTTGAATTTGTTACCCCTGAAATATACCGTTTTCAGAGAAGAAACTTCCTCTCAACTATCTGGCTCCCCTGGGTTCATCCATAATGATTATTTACGTAGATAAAAGACTAAAACAGCAACAGGACATCGGCAGATTGAAAGGATTCATTCTCTAATGAAAACAAGATCAACTTAAACACAGAGGGAAGAAGGTTAACAGGACGGGGGGGGGGGGGGTTCAGAATCAGGCAGAAAACATGACTTAAATACAACAGACATTAACAGGTAACAGGCGAGTGCAATTCATGGAAATATTGACAGGTGTGGATTATGATACTACGGAAGAGGATTAGGGCCAGTGGAAAAAAAAAAAGTTAACTGATTTTTAAATTTTATTTCAGTTTAGTATGGGAAACAGTCAGAATCCTGACGTTTATCTCATAATTCTGACTTTTTTCTCAGAATTCTGAGATTAAAGTCAGAATTCTGAGAAAAAAGTCAGAATTCTGAGATTAAAGTCAGAATTCTGACTTTTTCCCATACTAAACTGAAATAAAATTTAAAAATCAGTTAACTTTTTTTTTTTTTTTTTCAGTGGCCCTAATCCTCTTCCGTATGATACCCACATTTTCTGCATTGATAAATCTCCTTTGATTCATCAGGAAGTTTTAAATAGTTTAATTTTACTTAAATAAGTTTTGGTTTGTCTTTGTCATAAGAATCTTGTCTTATGTATGGCCACAGGGAATGACAGACATCCACATGGAGTGATTACACAGGTCATGTTCACTGCCTTATATGGTTGTGACTTCCTGTTTTAGAGGGCATCGCTCAAAATAAATTAAGGAAAAGTAACAAATGCTGTTAGTGGCTTATTTTTGTTTTTCCGAGATGTTTATTTGACTCTGAAATGTGATTTTATTTCAGTTTTCAACGTTGGAGCAAATGCAAGCATTTGTGGTGAATGAGGATATTTTTCTAATTCATTGTCTTTAATTGAAAATTTTCTGTTTGATTCACTGAACTAGCAGCACCACCATTTTCCACTTACAGAGATTCAATTGTTATCTGCTCTTATCTCCAAGTACATGGCAGTTCAGCACAGCGCTGTGGACAGTAACCTAGTCTCACCCTGACCCCAAGCTCCTATTTTTAGTCCCTTAGTAAAGGATCTAGGGAGTCTTCATGTTTATATTGTGCACTGCATGTAGCTGCTGGTTCACATTAGTAGTAAGTTTGATTTAACACATAAAAATGATGCCTGGACATCATCTTTAGTTTGCTTTTCTTTAGAAGCCTACTGGATTTCTGTGACATGTTGTATTCTGACTGGATTAGTCAGAATGGAGGTCAGGTTGTGTCCGAGGTGTGACCAAAGGAGCAACTGAAACTGACAGCCAGATGGTCAAGATATGTATATAAAAAAAAAGGCTTCAAGGAGGTTCTGGAAAACGGGTCAGGGAGTTCAAGCTAGAGTCCAAGGAATCATGACAGGCAGAGGCTGCCTCTGATGATAAGGAAAACGAACTGCTTGGCGACAGGGTACCACGGATGGACAAGATTGCTTGAGACGCTGAAGACCTTGCACATTGTTGGGAGGCTGTGATTTCACTTCCACTTGGTGTTTTAATGTCGCAGGGAGAAGTAGAGCCTTAATCTAACTGTTCCAATATTTTAAACAGCGAACTATTACTATAAATACTCAAGGAAAGATTTCTCAGCTTTCCAGGGAACCCAGCTGCTTTGGATGGTATTCCATTAACAGGTCAGTTATTAGTGGTTATCAGTCCTATTTAGATTGTGCCTCCTACCTATCCGTAGGCTCACTAGGTTGTTCTCACCAAATGAATCCTAACCCAAAGGTCAATCCTTTTTTACCCGCAGGATTAAATAATCTAGTCATGTGTATTCTGAATATAATTCTAGTATTTCTTCATCTATTGTAAAAAGTCGATTGTCATGTCGCTCATATCGAACAACCCCTCATGTCCTGTTAACAGAGTTGTTTTTAAACACCACAATAAATCTGTGTGACTGAAAAATGTCGAATTCACTCGAAGTAAAATTAAAACGTTTTTTTAAAAAAGAAGGTAAGTTGTAAACAGAGATGGGAAGTAACGAAGTACAAATACTTCGTTACTGTACTCAAGTAGATTTTTCTGATATTTTTACTTTACTTTACTACTTATTTTTATGGCGAATTTTTACTTCTACTCCTTACATTTTTACACAAATATCTGTACTTTCTACTCCTTACATTTTAAAAAATTGGCTCGTTACTTTAGTTTTGAATCATTTCAATGGAGTTACCGTTATTATTTTTCACGTCATCAATACCAAATTCAATCTAATTGGATGGGAATCTACGTTGCATTTGACGCACCACTACAAGATGAATCGACAGATTCGGCGGTATTCATTCGCGGCAAATCATTGCAGCTTGGTGGCGGTGGCGTTAGCATAGTAGCATGGACGACGAGATGATTGAAAATGAACACAACGGAGATCTAGTCCTATTGGCAGACATCCATTTAAAATGTAGGCAACAGCATGAAAAAACTGGTTTCTACTTTTACTTTTATACTTTAAGTAAATTTACAAGCCTGTACTTTGTTACTTTTACTTGAGTAAAGAATTTAATCAGTACTTCCACTTTTACCAGAGTATTTTTTAACACAAGTATCTGTACTTTTACTCAAGTACGGAAAGTGAGTACATAAAAAGTATGAAGTCAATTGAAAGTGAAACTTAAGGTTTTAGACATGGCCGAAGACATGGTTAGAAATGGTTATCAGTGATTAGCTGCATATTATCAGTCATAAGAAACCTACTAGTGTGTAGAGAGGCTGCAATCTGAAGCCATTCAATGGGACTGATAAGCACTAATAACAGTCATTTTCTGGTTGATCGTGGAGAACCTTTGGATGGTTGACATGGAGGTTCCAGACGATTGTTAAACCTCTTGTTGAAGAGGAACAATGCAGTGAACCAAAGTGAAACATCTTTACCATCATGGACTTGAAAAGGAAATCCAGACAGTTTGGTTGATCAGGTGAAGTCTTGCAACTCTCCCCTCTGAGCCATTCTGCCCTGGGTTCTGCAGGTGTAAAGATATCAGACCAGCTTTCAAGAAGTATTTAGTCCTCTAACCAAAGTAAAGCTGTGTCTCCTTGTAATTTATGCTTAATGCTGTTTAGAAACCTCAGCATCTCATCCTCGTGTTTCGCAGTGTATATTGTTTATGACACTTTGAGGCCATGACTTTCAGGATGCACTGGAAAAGCTCAGGCTCAAGTATGAAGTGGCTGAAAATTCAAATCAGCCCCTTCAACTCTAAAGTCATGATCATCTGTGTTCGGGTCAGAGTTGTCCTTTGACACCTTAGTGTGTTGTTCATGGGATGGATAGAAGGATTGGAGCATTTCATCAGTGAAACAGGAGCTAAACATGTCTGTTATTCTCACTGATTTGCTAGGGTAACCAAACATTTTCCTCACGTAAGGAAAAGGTTCCTTAAAAATAATGATATTTAAGTGGAGTTAGAAAGTAAAATGTTACTGTTTCCCAAAAAAATTATTTCAATAATTGACTTTATTTCCCCAGACAACAAAAATAAGTTAAACAACACAAAAACTCAGGTGTTTTTTTTTTTTATTTAAATGAATAATTTTTTAAAAGGGTTACATTTCTAAATCTCACTTTTTTATAAAGTATAATTTTGAAAACCAGTAACAGCTGGAAATTTAGGGATATTTAAAAATTGCAAAGTACAACCTTGTCTTCACCTGACCTGCAGATTCAGCCTTAGCAGACAGAAAATAACCTGAAACGCATCTAGAATATATACTTTGGAGGAAAAAATAGTATTTAACTTTGAATAGAGAATTACAAAAAGTTATAAATACTCTCAATTTAATGACTTCTCCCTGGTGAGGACACTACGACACGTTGTATTACGCTCTGAATTAAACAGACCTTAAAAGAGCCGATATACAGGTCAGTTGTTTACAGAAATAGCTTCACCTGTCTTTCAAAAACAGGAAGCTTGCTATCATCTAACGGTCGTTGAAACAGGAAACCATGAGGTCAAGTGATATTCTGGAAGTTTAGGATTTTCCCATGACACATGATAAGTTCTCCAAACAAAATGAATAAGACAAGAATAGCAGTACTTACAAGAAATTTCAAGAAATAACCCAAATTAGGCTGCTTTTGTTTACATTGTTAAATAATGATTCACAGTTCTGCGAAAAGACTTAAAACTAAAGCTTATTGCTAAGTTTATATTATCTTATTACAACCAGTACAGCACTAGAACCTTTTTGGCATCATGATTAATGCTGCCTTAATGAAAATGTACATTTTCAAATAATTCCTTTATCAGAAAAGAGATAACAGAGAATGTAGACGCCATTTTGTATACTCAAATAAAAAAAAAAGGTTAAATAAATAAAGATGGGTTTGTATTGCGAACATTTCTTTCTCCTTAAAAACTAACACATGTAGAGCAAATAGGTCAAAGAAAAAAACCAGGACAGATCCCATGTCGTTGCGAGATTTCACCCTCCCTCTCTTCCCGAATCCATCGCTGCAGGAAATGGCCCCTTCTTATCCATGCGCTTATGGGATGAGACATGGGAGAAATGACCAAGCTGAGCAGCTAGGTCAGCCTTGTTTGGAATCTGGGACCCGTAGGTCTACCCACAGCGGTGCGGTTAAATGCAGAGGTTTCAGCAGGAAGGGAAATGTGTGTTTAAGCACAATCTGTTTCACACGTTCCATCGGACTACCTGACAAGCATCCGAGGGCTTCAACTGGGGATTTAAAAGTGTGCCTGACATACAGAAATGTATCTGAATAATGTATAGGATGACTTATAGCTATGGCTGATATTTATCCGATGTGTCAGGTTGAAGTAGAGTTTGCCATGAAACTGTGAAATCTCATTAAATGAAAGCTGATTTAACAGGTTAAACATTTTTGGTATTTTTCAGTTACCGGTAGGTATGATCTTATCTCATATTTTTTTTTTGGTTGTTAAAAACAGAGTTAAAGTAGCCTTGTTAAAGTTGTACACAGAGGGGTAAATGGTTTTATGACATTGTCAAGTTATGTGTGTTTTCTAGCTTGAAAAATGGCCGGTCATCACCGAGAAGGACCGGCCGTCTATTGTGTTTTATCTGAGGATCTAGGATTGGGATTTAAGTTGAAAACCTTTCAAACAAATTGACAATAAGAAATTTCAATTAGTTCAAAACAAACATTAAATAATTTGACCAACAGAAATTGAATTAGATCAAAACAAACATTTTTAAATCAAACATTTTCACTGTGGCTCATCCATAAGCACAATATAAACTGAACATTACCAGTCCACAAGCCATACTACAATATCTTCTAAATCAACTTCTACCTCTTAATAAACTATGGCTCTGTTCGAAAACCTGGGCTGCATCCTCCAAGGACGCGGTCTACCTAGACTGGATCCTTCAAAGTCCTTGAAAATAAGGAGACCGGAAGAGTTCTGGCTGTGAATTCGGACAGGGTCTACCCTTCGGTGGGTTTTACCGCTGTATGCTCTGTTGCTTAGTAACCGCAAAAGTTGACACAAAAAGCAGGAAAAGAATGAAAACCGAAGTTTTCAAAACTGTTTATTTATTTCTTTTTTATTGTAAAGTGAACAAGGACTACCAAGAATCCAGAGTGGAATAAAGGTTTCAACCACCGGGAGAAGGAACAAATAAAATCAAATGTAATTATATAAACCTTAGTCAGTTAAATAACCTGCTGCTGTCATTTTGAACATCTCTGATGTTGCTGCTATTTTCAAATATCCATTACTGTAAAAATGTCCATAGCTGCATATTGGTTATTTATTCTCCAGTTTTATATTGTTAAAACACTTTACAGGATTGTATTGTTTATATTTTAACTCTTCCCTATTATGTTATTCTTATACATTTTTCTAAGGTCCACATTTGTGTGACCATTTTTAATAATCTTTCTGCTGCTGTAAATTTGCCCATTGTGGGACAATAAAGGGATTTTCTGTTCTATAAAAGGGCTAGAAAGATATAAGTAAATCTAAACAATGTATGTATAAAAAATCTATCTGCAAAATCTCTAATATTCAACAACAAAAAATACTTAGTTAAGTATATTGTGCAAAACAGCAATAAAAAGATAAAAATCCTATCAGATTTATAGTCCCTACACTGCAGACATATTAGAATCTGTCCTTAAATTACAGTCAAACCCATTTACACAGTAACAGATAAAAACCTTTAGATAAATCAAACATTACCGCCACATATCTGACTCAATAACCATTAAAACAACTATTTTCATTCATCTCAGACGGAACTATTCACTGACTTGTACTATATTAAACTGAACTTCCAATTTTCACCACTGTTCGGCGCCAAGTAACCTTTCCTCTGATCACGGCTTGCTTGGTCTCGCAATGAATCCTGGGATATCCAAGGATACCGAGGATACATCGGACCCGCCCTTCAAATCGGTCAAAAAAAAGGACGCATTTTAAGGCCGCATAACGAGGACTCTTGGAATCTGACCAGACCTCGGCGCCGCGCTATGACGTAATCGGCCTTCGAATTTGGTCTTCTAAGGATGTGTCCTAGGTTTTCGAACAGAGCATACATCTTAAAAGCTAGCTTAATTTTCCTTATCAGTTGTGTATCTGGTGATTAGACCATGAGCTGGAACCTGCTTGGCTGAGAGCCGGTCTCTTCCTTTGTCTGCCAAAACTGCCACACAGGTTTGTGCAGGTGTTTTAATCACAGGAAGTCCCAACCCTCAACACAAGTTCACTCCTCTTTTCTCCTACCCTTCTTTTTTGACATGACAGACATCAAGCTTCCTGCAACTGTTATATTTTATAATATTGAGTACTTACTGCTTATAAGTTTAAGAGAAGGAAGTCAAAATATGCATGGCACCGGCCATAAAATTAATTTGATTTAGTGGGCTTTTCAAGAAAAATGCTGAACATTTTGGAGTTTAATGAAATATTATTCCTTCAAAAAAGAACACTGAAATTTACAAGTACGAACTAAAATAAATAACATATGCACTAATAAAATAACCATCTACCTATGCTGAACAGCTTCACCTAATAAAAAGGTACACATACAGGACTATCTGAGGGTTTCAGGAAGTTCCTATCAGACCAGAGGAGCACGGAGAAGAAATGTTCCTTCTCTACCTTTTAAGCGAGGACACTCATTTGATGACAACAACGTCCATATTCTGGCCAAGGAAGAGAGATGGTTTAAGAGAGGGGTTAAGGAAGCCATATTTTTTGGCATTGAAAAACCATCTCTCAACAGAGGAGGTGGTCTTAGATATAACCTTTCAGCTACTTATAAAGCACTTTTAGGAACAATATCCAGAACATTCACCTTTCACCTGCCCTCACCTGAAGCATGTGACCAAAATCACCTCACGGAATGAAAAAGTCTTAATTTATTTTAGGGATATTTCTTTAAACAGTGTTGATATTTTTCTTCTTAAGTTTATTCTGTGATGGGAGGCTACAGAAACATTGTGGTGGAAATATTTGCTTCTTGCTTCACAAAATGAGGAAAGTGGGATATTTCCCATGTTGAACAAATTAGATTGTTTTTCATGGCAGCTTTTGTTTGGTTTTGGCAACATACTGGACACAGAGAAAAACTACACAAAGATACTGTCAGGGTTTGGTTGAGGTGTTGAAAACCCAAATGCAGAAGCGAGGAAGCAGAGGTGAGATCTTGTAGTTTTAATGGAGTTAGTCACAGGTAACAGAGGCAGGAATCCAAAAATCCAAAATAAAAATGTAAAACAAACCAAAACCATGGAGACATCAGGGAAAACATGCAAAAGGAGCCGGTGTAGGTACCAGATTGACTCGGGCTGCCAGATTGACTCGGGGGCCTGCGCCTTTTGATGACGTCACAATACATAATTGTTTTAACGTTTGCACAATTGCGCAAAACATTTTGATTGGTCTGGACAGCTTACTAAAGTAATTATAGCGGGGTGTAGGTTTTATTCGAAAGCGGGATTGCGGTTTGTAAACGGACAATTTTACGAAGAAATTCTCCATGGTCCCTGCGCCTTCTGATGACGTCACCGAATGCGCCATGGGCCTTGCGCCTCCCGATGACGTCACATTATGGCAACGCCACTCAAACAAACTACATTGAGCACGCGGTCTGCATTTGTAACGAGAATAAATTCAGGAGAATGAAGCTAAAGGGATACAAAAAATAAACTTGTAATATAACAAAAACAAAAATACTACGAATACAAAGTATATTCAGAGATTAAAGTCCCTCTGATACCATGGATCATTTTTACGAAGAAATTCTTCATTATCTAGAATAAAGTTTGAACTGAAAAAAATATATACCCATTTCCTGTAATCTGTAAAAAAAATTAATGAAAAATTAATGTTTTAATGTATTATAGGTATTTGGTCAATTAACAGACAGTGCCGAACGATTACCGTTTATTGGCTAAATAAAATCGATTTGTGACAAATAGAGACCGCGGGCGCAATGTAGTTTGTTTGAGTGGAGTTGCCATATCGTTACGAGTGGCGTTGCCATATAGTGTGACGGGCGGAGTTGCCATATTATGACGTCATCAAAAGGCACAGGCCCCCGAGTCAATCTGGAAGCCCGAGTCAATCTGGTACCTACACCGGGGACAGACGAGGAACCAGCACTGCACAGGGATAGTATTTATGGGAGACTGAACAAAGACAGGACTAATGAGATGATTGGGAGCAGGTGTGAACAGAGGAGTCTAGAAGGGAGCAAGGGAAAGGAGACCAACACCAGAGGGCAACAAAGGGAAAGCAAAGAAAAACCTAAGAACTCAAATATATCCAGAAAACACCAATAAAGCTAGAAAACAAAGTAAAAAAGGGATCAACGCGAAACTGAAAAAAGCAGAAAACTCAACAGAACCTAGACCTTGACAGAGACCAAGATGACAAGGTCAGGGGCACCAAAGTAGGTAAAGTAAGAACAAGCGGATGTATTGCACTGTGTCAGCTTCTGCATGCTCTTTTTTGTGCATTTATTTGTGCATCTATGCCTTTTTCTTATATATTTGTTTTCCATGTGTTAGTACATAGTTGCATGTGCTCACAGATGGAAGAAGAGGTGGTCTGTAGTTAAGCTGTGGGAGGGTGAAAGGGGTTTGGTGACCTCAACCGGACCCGGGAGCCATTGAAACCAAAACCGCTGCAGTGCTAAGCGGACACTGGCCCGAGACACAGCAGAGAAGAGTGTGGACACAGGCCAGGACCCAGCAGGGCCCCACAGGCCGATCCCACTTTCCCCTCAGCCTCCAACACACTACAAAAACACAATGTTGCAATGATTTAATGTAACCTTCAAATGTGCAAATGTTTGACAGCTAAAGACTGGACTCCACAGTTTTAAAGAGCTGGTAGGATGTGTCATTGTGGGAGTCACAGTTCATATCCGTTTGTTCATCTATTTAGACACAGATTTGTTGACAGATGACTAAGCAAGAGAGGACCATAAAAAAACATTACCTTCCTCCTGCACAAAATAAGATGTGCAGACACATGCATAATGACACATTACATGATATAAAATATATTACAAAAAATGTTTTGTTGATAAATTACTTTTTGTCGCTTCTGGGATTTAACTAGATGTTTTGTTTTTTTTATTTAGAACAGAAAAACAATCTGCTGCATTCATTTTACCAGGTGCCGTGAAGGCTGCCTTCAAGTACAATGAGAAATCAGAAATAGGACACATGTTGACATGTTACAGAACCCATTTCTCTGCTCTGTGCCCGATCCAGGTCTGATGGGATCTGGTGTTTTCTGCTTCACCAATCAGCTCTGCAGCTAAAAATGTATTGAGAGAAATGTGGGCTTCTGTGTACAACTGGGGGCTCTCTGAGCGCGAACTTTCCACATCTGATGATCGTATCATCAAACTGTTGCCACCATGTTGGGGATTGTGCTACTTTTTGGAGAGCTGTGTCCTATTTGTGCTTCAACGCTGTTGTGCTCATTGGAGGAGCAGTACATCTGAGAATGAAGAGGTGGGAAATGTATACTAAATGCACTGAGCAAAGAGCTGTATTTTATTCCCTAGAGTTAAACACAGCAGGAAATGAGCTAAGTGTTGTTGATAACTGGAAACTGTGGTCGGACTCATTTTGGCCTGACTGGAAGTCCATTTAGAAACTTAAGGTCCGTACAGGAAATTCACATTAGTCACTAAAGTGGCCACACTTTAAGGATGAAAATACAAGCCTAGAATGTATTTAAAATCTTAATAGCCATCAAAAATCTAAGATTGAACATAATTTTTTTTTCTTGAAATCTGTTTATGGACATATGATCATGTCTTCAGCTTCACTTAAGTGATAAAAAATTATAAAGCTTATTGTGCTTGGACACATTTAGGAGAAAAACCAGGCAGAATAATCTGTGCATAATTATATTATTCAGAAGTACTGTCCACCGGTGGTTAGAAAATGTCTCATTATTTGCATACTCGCTGATGTTGCCGTGGTGACACGAATCCTCTTTGGCCAGGCAGGTGTGAAAAACATGCATTGACTGTGGGGTGACGCTTTGCGGATTGTGAAAAGCAGCAGGACGAGAGCAGGTCATCTGTAATTTCATCATCTTGTCAACTATGCTGCTGAATGAAAATGAAGCCTGTGGGTAATCCTGAGGGAACATTACGCATCTAAACATGCAGAGCTTAACACTGGATACAGCTGGAGATCACTGTCGCCCTGCAAAAAAGGGTATCGACAAGGAAATGGGATTTTTTTTTTCAGACAAGCATAAGGTAGGCTATAGAATTCCATATTTTACTGTTCTTTAAGAACACCAGAAAAGAATATTAAAATGGCTATGAACCAAATATTTATTTTACTATTTTGTTGGATCATACCTGTTTTTCTTGATCTGTAGAAAGCATTTCAAGAGTTTGCATGTATCATGGCATTATGAAGTTTGGATTTGATTTTATGTAGACCACAGCTCTGAGATGAAAACATTTTAAACATATACTTTAAATACTGACTCAGGTTTTAGCACTTTATGATTATCTACATCCATTTCAGCAACCCTTCCCCATTTTGTGGTTCGCCATGGGTCCATATTAAGGATGATGTTTCTTTTCATTGTGTGACGAATGACTTTGGGGCCTATTTGCAGTAATCAGTAATCCATTTACAGTGCTACAGAATCATCTGGTAAATATCAAAATCAGAATATTATATTAAATATCAGAAATCTGCCAAAAGTGCACATGGTTAAAATACTGTATACTGATAATGATTATTTAAAGCACACATAAATAATCTACTATTCATGACCATTTTGAATGTTTCAAAATTCCAAAATTCACATGCAGAACAGTTAACATGTGTGTGTTTTAAATATAACTGCTTTGATGAGTATTAAAGCTACAGTGTGTAATAATTACAGGGATATACAGTCAGAAATGTAATATATTATACATAAGTATGTTATTTATCATCATCTACGAGCTCAGCCTCTTAACCTTAATATTTGCGTTGCCTTAGAATTCGTTATTTATAATTACATAGGAGCGGGTCTCGCAGCCATGGAGGCAGACATCTTTGCGCTACGGCAGCGCAGAGCCAACAAACTAGCGATTGTGAGATCGCCCATTACAATAACATGCTGCGTGATGATGCTGTTACTCTCCAGTATACTTATCCAGAAACGTCCCTGACGTTTCACAAGTAATGATTCAGTAATTTTCTGTAAAATAATTTTCTGGATATATACCTCGGTTACTTCTCTCCAGCTCCTTTGGAGATCTTCAAGCCTTTCCTCCTCTGCTCTAGTCACCCTGCTGGCACCTCTCCCTCGCCTGGCCCTGGCTGCACGCCCACCCCGGCCTCTCTGCCCTCTTCCTCGCCCTCTTCCTCTCCCTCTTCCTCGCCTTGTAACCCCCGTGCCACAAACAAGACTTGGACTCTGTAAACGGGGAATATATATTCTTCCAGCGAACACGATCTCGCTGTTAAACTAATGACTACAATTACTTCGTCTGTTTATATCACCATGCAAAGCAGCTCACCAAAACGTCACAACGATGTAGAAAAAATAACGGGTATATTTATTATCTTAAGTCTACATGAAATCTATACCCTACACAGACTAATGAAATACTATCTGTAAAATTATCTATGTAAACAAACCTCATCACTTGAGAAGGTAGGTGATGCGGACGTCGTGGAAGACATTTTGTCCCGTAACGCTCGCCGTACTGTTGGGGGGGAGAAGCGGTGGGGGGGAGATGTTCATGTTGCTGCGGTCTGCAGTCTGGACGTTAGATGTCGCTGAAAATTACACACTGTAGGTTTAATAACAAACTGCAAACTTTTTATGACTAAATATTTTTGAGTCTGAACATAATTTTTCCGCCTGGAGCAATCAGTAGAAATAAACATAGCTGTAGCCTGTTACCATCTGCTGGCAGTACTTACTCAAGCATCCATCTACTTCACAGCTTTAGCTCCATCTTTAGTGAACACCAATATTCATATTGTAGTCCAAGCATTGATTGGAATACAACATGAACACTATACTTTGCATCTTGTATTTTCTTGTATTATTTTCACATTTGATCTGAGACATTTTCTCTTACTTCCTACCGAAAATTGCATACATGTACAATATTGTACCTCCCGTCAGATGTTGTTGTTGTGGTAAGTAACTTAAATGCTTACTTTTATTTTCTAAAAAAATAAAAATATATATTAGATCAAGAGGCCACTAAATGACATTGTAGGTGACCAGGGATGGGAAGTAACGAAGTACAAATACTTCGTTACTGTACTCAAGTAGATTTTTCTGATATTTTTACTTTACTTTACTACTTATTTTTATGGCGACTTTTTACTTCTACTCCTTACATTTTTACACAAATATCTGTACTTTCTACTCCTTACATTTAAAAAAAATTGGCTCTTTACTTTAGTTTTGAATCATTTCAATGGAGTTACCGTTATTATTTTTCACGTCATCAATACCAAATTCAATCTAATTGGATGGGAATCTACGTTGCATTTGACGCACCACTACAAGACGAATCGACAGATTCGGCGGTATTCATTCGCGGCAAATCATTGCAGCTTGGTGGCGGTGGCGTTAGCATAGTAGTATGGACGACAAGATGATTGAAAATGAACACAACGGAGATCTAGTCCTATTGGCAGACATCCATTTAAAATGTAGGCAACGGCATGAAAAAAGTGGTTTCTACTTTTACTTTTATACTTTAAGTACATTTACAAGCCTGTACTTTGTTACTTTTACTTGAGTAAAGAATTTAATCAGTACTTCCACTTTTACCAGAGTAATTTTTAACACAAGTATCTGTACTTTTACTCAAGTACGGAAAATTTGTATTTTTGCCATCTCTGTAGGTAACCAGACTGAGCTACTGTGGTACTTGTACTGGTCATCCTCCCCTTCATCTGTGACTAGACTCCCAGACTTCCCTCTCCACAGACACCTCCTCCAGCTCTGCTAGGAGAAACCTGAGGTAGAGTCCTGCATGGGTCGAGTTTTGCCAACCCGCACCCGCCCGAACCCGTTAGGATGACTACCGAACCCGACCTGTCACCCGCGGATATCTTCAATTCAAATCCGAACCCGACCCGACCCGTTGATATTTAACCCGCAACCCGACCCGTTAACACATCAAGTAATAGGCTATAGTACGCTGCGCTGCAGAACAGCACCATTAACACTGCAGAAGACATGTATGCACTGACTGTGGCCTTTTTGGAGGGAAGCCCACACTGCCGGCAGGGCTTTAAGCTGCAACAAGGGTGACCCCAGTGCCTGATTAATATAACATTTCTGATGTCCATAACAACACACACACATAAAAAAAAAAATCAGCAACTACCCGCCCGCACTAAAAAAATATCCGCCCGACCCCGCGTACCTGTTTATTTTTATTTATGTATTTTTCACCCGCACAAGAGCATTTTAGCGGGTGACCCGTCGGGGACCCGCGGGTACCCGACCCGTTGCAGGACTCTAACCTGAGGTGCTCCCAGGAAGGTCAAGAGACATAGTCCCTCCAGGGTATCCTGGGTCATCCCCAGGGCTTCCTCCGTGTGGAACATGCCTGGAACACCTCCCGAGCGAGCCATCCAGGGGGTATAACAATTGATATAATAATTGAACTTTATTGAGAAATTGGAGAAATGTATCTCTGCATTTAACCCTTCCCCTTGGGGAGCACTGGGCTGCCATTGTGTAGCACCTGGGAAGCAGTGTGGGGTTAAGTGTCTTTGCTCAGGGTAGGGTTGTCAAAAGCATGGATACTCAGAAAAGTATCGATACTGAAACGTTGTTTCCGGATACAATACTCATTTTCAAAAGTATCGATACAGTGCCACCACCAATGGCACCTAAAGTGCATTTAATGTGCAGAATAGAGGACAATGCACTTTCTGAACCCTGTGTGATTGAATAATTCTGTGCACTTTTCAGTTTCAGACTTTTTGTTGTAACAGGTGCAGCTGCTGAGAATTATTTTTGTTTCTTAACCGGTTTGGCTAGTGTCATTGTTATGTGTGCAAAGCATAGCCAAGGAAGGAACACTTCATTTTAATTTTATAAGTTTTTTATCAAGCTTGCTTAATATTGTGCACAGCACACAACCTTTATTGTATTTATTTATTGTATTTTATTTATTAATGAAAATATTTCTGTTGAATTTTGGAGTCTTTGTTTTTATCCTTGTGGTATTGAAAATGGTATCGAGTATCGAATATTTTCCTTAGTATCGGTATCGAGTTGAAAAGTTTAGTATCGTGACAACCCTAGCTCAGGGACCCAGAGTGGCAGTGTGTGGGAGTGGGGCTCCAACTCAGAACCTCAGGATTCCAAGCTCTATGCCCTAACCACCAGGCCACCACTCCCATGCCATAACTTCGGTCATGATACAGATTTCATGACCATAGATGAGGGTAGGAGCATAGACCTATCGATAAATCGAGAGCTTTTCCTTCTTGTCACTCCTTCCTCTGAAGGAGGAAGGAGTGACCATAAGAGCTACTGGGGTAGAAATCCATAGTCAGTACATGACATTGGTAGCCTTGTGAGACCATCCTGATCTCGCAAGCTTTAAAGATTTCACTCGCTAATCAGTCTGGAGACTCTCCGTTAAAGAAAATTTGGATCTGTTCACCAAACCAACGTCCAATCAGCGTTGGCTTTGAGGCGGGTTGAGGTGTGACGCAACGAGAAGCGCGACAGTTCAGTCTAAAGAACATGGCGGCTTCAGCCGATGAAACTAGCGTTAGCATGGCTATCGAGCAAGTTTTATCGGAATTACAGAGTATTTCTTCACTGAAAGAAGAGCAAAACACTGCTCTGGAGGCTTTTCTCAGTGGAAGAGATGTTTTTGCTCTTCTCCCGACTGGTTTCGGCAAGAGTAGCCTGGCTGTTAGTACGTCATATGCTTCGTTGAATGATTGGTTAATTTGGCCCGTCTATCACCTACATACAGGCCAATCACCTAACCAGTATTTTCGCCCCTTCCCAAAATTACTTCAACCGAAGGTTTCCAGATGGATATGCGGAGCAAATCCATCTGGTGGAGTCAGGTTATGACATTGGTCCTTTAAGCGGAATTTACAAATCAGTTATATTTAGACTGTGATGGAAGTCTTTCCCTACTGATTGTGTTTAAGGAGTTGGAGTCAGATAAGATTCACACTCTGTGTTTAGGCTAGAAGTAACTTGCTCTCTTCCCCTCCTCTGTGATGTATAAAACTGTGTGCATAGCTTTCCTTCAATATTTTTTGCCTCTCTGAGAGAGGGAGTCTTCTTTATGCCTTTGAATAAATTTGCAAAGACAAAGATCAATATTTCTCTGTTTTACTGAGTGGTGCTCTCCCTCTTTGACAAATAAAAATTCCACAACAACTTCCAACCAAGAGTTTTCGACAAGGTTAAACTTTCTTTTAAAAATCTTTAAAAATTGTATTCCTGCTTTTGTCTTCACTCGCCTGCACTATGTAACATTTATATTTATGATCTAAAAGAGAAACCCCAGCAGTCTTCACTAAGTCTTATAATCTGTCCATTGGCTCCTATATCTATCTACAGATTGATAGATTTTAAAATTCTATTGATTACTTTTAGACTTGATAAAAGTCCAACCTCCTCCTATTTGGTTGATCTCCAAAACATGATCACGTCTTTAAGGGCATTCCAGTCAACCAGACGGTTTCTTCTCAAGGTCCAGAGATCAAAATTAAAATATAAAGGTGTTCGAATTCTATCTGAGCCTGTGCTCGCCTCTGCACATCTACACTACTTACTCATTCACATGTCTGTTAAAATTCAACTCTTTCATTTGGCATTTGACTGTTTAGAATTTACGAAGCTAGATAGTTGGTAGAAACCTTTTACCTTTTTATGGCCGTTTATTATGTCCTGTATTATATTTTGCTTTCTTCTTTATCTTGTTGCTTGTTTATTGGTGTTGGTTAGTAGGTTGTTAAACTTTAGTTGTTTTGAATATATTATGAATAATCTTTTCTTTGGCTCAGACACTAAGAAAATAACATTTTGCTGCAGCACCAAATTATTATGGGAAAATCCTTTGAAAGACTAAGTTGAGAAAATAATCAATGGATAAGATCCACAGACATCAACGGTTATTTTGCACTGAAAGAGTCTGTCTTAAAACAAAAGCTAAAAAACATTTCCTGCATGAGAAACTTTATGCTTACGGTCGAGGCTTTTGGTTGCTATAGTGGTCTGACCGCAGACTCCACCAGAGCAATCTGTAATAGGTATAGCATCGAATGCTTTATCTTCATCCTTTATTAATGTGTTGTTTCTCTCTTTGAGAGCGAGATTCCAATTGCTTCATATTCTTGCTTTAAATGAGGAATCCACCCTATTTCTCTGTTTATTTTTAAAAACTCAACCCACTTTTCCTGTACAGAGGATCTTGGGGATCTTACCCCGGCGCTGTCAATATCAAGCAGACTATTCATTGGATTAATTTTAGAATTATGACCAGAAAAAATGTGAAATGTTCCCCTGGTTTGGGAGTTGGTCTTCGCTTAAGGTGGAGGAGTTGCTTGGTGTCTTATTCACAACCACTGTAGAATTGAACAGGAGATGGAAGGACAGATTGGGGATTAATTTGCAGTAATCTGGGATCTGCTGTCTGTTGTGGTAAAGTAAGAACTAAACCAATAGGTTAAAGCTCTGGATTTACTGGTCCCCTCATGTATGATCACAAGATATTGATCATCAGAGGCCAAAGATGTGGAAATAAACCTCATCCATAGACTAACGAAGCTCAGCCTTAGAGATACATTAAGAAGCTCCACGGAGAGATGCTGCTTCTCTGAATTAAAAAGAGTAATTGAGGAGGTTCAGGGATTTTATTGAGATCTTTTGGGAAGACCGAGAAGTCATTGGGGGGACGATTTATCCTATATGGTCTGTAAACGCATCAGGATCCCTAAGAATCAGCTGGAGGGTGTCTTCAGGGAGGTGGATGGACGTGCGGACGGATGGATGGCTCAGTTAAAAAGGACTACCTCTGCTCTTATATGCATTATGTCATTGAAGTGGTAGTAGAA
Source organism: Cyprinodon diabolis (assembly GCA_030533445.1). Lineage (NCBI taxonomy): Eukaryota > Metazoa > Chordata > Actinopteri > Cyprinodontiformes > Cyprinodontidae > Cyprinodon > Cyprinodon diabolis. The sequence goes on from CM060080.1 coordinate 5,700,777, forward strand.
CCTGCTGTGAGAAAAAGAGCAGAAGGCAAAACTAAATGAAACAAACAATCAAAATGAAAGACAAATAATGAGCTGAAACAAATCCACCACATGCAACAAATCTGGGATCTTACTGCACAAAAATCTATAAAGGCCTAAAATGTTTCCTTTTAATGTGAGATGAATATGATAAGAAATCTCCTTATCGGACCAATCAAACTGTTTATGGTTAGGCTTAACTGTTCCACCACAGTCTGGCCTTTGTTCTTTGTTTTCCCACTGGTTATGATTAAAATGATTGGCTGGTTGGAGCAGTTAACAAGCTGCAGCATAACAACACTCCATGCTGCTAATCAGGCAAAAGAAAAAAGTAATAAAAAAATTAAAATAAAAAAACAACAACTTTGAAACATGTCAAAACCTACACAAATTTCTTCCCAATATTTAAAAGTAGAGATAAGGGAAGACGTAATTATTGGACTTTATGTCTGAAAGAACAAATATCTTTTATATTCTTAATGACCATTTCTGTGGTCATGCTAAAAGGGAAAACACCAGATCATGCCTCTAAAACAATATACATAAGGGAAATAATTAAAGAAAGAATAAAATGTTAATAGTAATCATGTAAAAAATATTTACAAATTTATATTTCAAGGCTGTAGTCTAAGCTTTATTGTCACTGCTACTAACTTTCAGAAAACAAATAATGAAAAGAGCAAATAAGGGATTTACTTGGCTTGAAATGTCTCTGCTGGGAATACACAGGGTTCAAAATGGTAATAGTTCATCATAGAAAGCTTCTTATCAAGGCAATGGTCTGTAAAGTGCTTTTAGCCCTTTAAAGAAGCACTAGACAGATAAGAGGAGAGAGGACAAGACCACTGAGTGTTGTGTGGGAAGAATGTTTACACTTCACAAGTACAATGCCATCTGTCCGTCTGTGTTAGCACGTGTCAGGCTGCATCAGACGCACCCTTCAGCTCTTTGGAGAAACACAGCGAGTTCTTGCAAATCAGTTGCATGGTTAGCTCTTGGGTTTTTGTTAATAGTGCAGTGGACACGGTGTAAAGTGTTACTGATTGAAACCGAGGGATTCAATCAGGGTAAAGTAGAAAGAGTTGATGTTTCCTCTGCAGCTTAAACAGAAAGGCAGGGCAGAGATAAGACAGGACCTCTAAAAGGTCCTGTCTTATCTCGTAACATCCCGACAGATACACACGGGTACGTACATACACAGATTGTTATGAATTACTAATGAGCACAGAGGAAGATGTGTCAGTAAGCTCACAAATAGCATGATTTAAACATAACTCCTTAACATGACAGCTGCTCGTCTCTTCTGTAGCTGCAAACTTTTCACTCAAAGAGATTTACTAATCAATCAGAGCTGAGATGCCTGCAGCAATGCTCGCTGTATGATTTCCCTGCCTTGCAGAAGTGTTTATTCTCCAATAACTTTGATATGTTCTGTCACATTATGGCCACAAACATCAACATGTTTAATGACAAATCAACACAAAGCTGTGCAAGTGACTGTTAAGTGGATAAATAAAATGGGTTAATGCAACCGTTGCAAATACAGTTGTTCTGTCTTTGGCCTCAGAGGTTTATTAGAGAATGTTAACCAGAAAAAGTCCTGGTAATTTTCTGCCTGGACCTTTTTTATTTTTTAACAAAACATATCCATTCTTATTAGATTTTTTTCTCTAAAGGTTTCTCTAATGTAAATGACTCTAAAATATTGCCCTTTTCTTATCAATGGAGCTGTCAGAACTCTTACCTAAACGGCTTAGATTAGGGGTGTCAAAGTTGTTCCAGAAAGGGCCGTTTGGCTGCAGGTTTTCTTTCCAACCAAGCAATAGCCCAGCAGACTCCATTCATCTCATCAAGGGAGTCCAAACCTGAAAATGATGCTGTGATTAGATGACTGTAGTCTGGTGTGCTATTGCTTGGTTGGAAAGAAAACCTGTAGCCACACAGCTTTTTCTGGAACCACTTTGACACTCCTGGGCCTTAGATACGGTTGAAAGATTCATAAAAACTAAATACAGAAGATTTCTTCCAATAAATGCAGTCATTTATACTGTGAATTTACAGATATTTCTTACAGTCCACCTAATTTGTGGATCTCTGCAGCTCCTATTCTTGGGTTCTTCTTTAATTAATTCTCTCCTTCCTCAGTTTGTTATCATAGGTGGAGGCTGGAGGCTGCAGTTGGTCCTTCTTTTCTCTATGTTTAGATGAAAAACTGAGCAGAGATCTTGGCAACTGCTTAGAACCTAACCAGACTTTAAACTTGAAGATCTGCGGAGAAGCACCAATTTTAGCCATTCACCCCACAAATCCTTTAATGGAGGAGTGGCAAAATGATGCTCCCGCACATGCCCGGTCTGCATAAAAAGATGTCTTTGATCGCGGTATTAACCTAGCAGCTATTTACCGTCCGCCGAAACAAAAAAAAGAATAAAGAAAAAGAAAAAGCAGTCGCAGCAGATGCAGCGTCATGTCTCCTAGCAAGTTTGTTGGTCATGGCCGTGAACACAGGGAGGATTCACCACACTCACGTTCACGCTCACCCTATGATGGGGTGAGGCAGGCATACGCTGGTCTAAATCATCAAGTTGTGACAGGGACATTAGTCCATGAGGCAGACATCCTGTCTACTTTCAAGGCAAGGCTTAAAGGTATAGTGTATGATGTTTTTTTTTCCGGGTGGATCATATAAAAAATAAGTGGCCCTCCTAATTGTCAATCATTCTGGTGATATGTTTACGTAAGGGCACCCTATGTGCTCATCCCCATTTTCCCTTACCGGTAGTGAGTCTGACATAATGGAGAAGTTGCAAATCTTCTTTTGGAAAGTAAGCTTGTATGAGCGATGCAAACAGCAACTTAAAAAGAGTAAGTGGAGAGGGCGGGTCGTTTCAAAAATACGTGACAATCCATCACTATATCTCTAAAACTTTCCTTTTTCATAAAGCTTATAGTTAGAGTGGCTCAGGTTGTCCTGAGCTATCTGTATAGTTAAGCTACTATAGGTTTAGACTGCTGGAGGACATAGGGACCCCTATTTCTCATTCTGCTTCATTCTATCTCTATTCTCCAATCCTGCAGTATTTATTGGTTCAACCCCTAAAGTTATGTTCTCTCTGCTTTTTCTCTTCATGTTAGCCTTATCGGATCTTTTACAGTTTAGCTGTATAATTGCGCCCGTTTTTCAGTGTTTACTCCTGTTTCTCTCCTAGACATGACATTGGGCTCAGCTTTAACTGTGACTAATTTGACGTGCTCTCTTTCATCCCTTTAAAATCAAAACTGGCTCATAGCTTGTCCGCTTAACTCTTACTTATCCAGACAGAGCCACCCATGGAGCCAGTTTTCTGTTACCTTTTCTTACATAGAAAGTATTTAAAAACCAGTGCCTCTATGTTAATTTTGTATGTCTGTTTTCTTTCTTATTGAACCCCCAGTTGGCCTCAGCAGAGCACGAGTCACATTGAGCCTGGTTCTGCTGGAAGTTTGTTTCTATTAAAAGGAAGATCTTTTCTATTAAAAGGAAGACTTGACAGCACTGTATGTCATTATGAAAGCTAAATCTGTTGATTGGCCTCAGATTATTTTTTTCAAAACAGTTACAAAGCAATTTACTACATTTAAAAAAATCTGAATAGCATACATAAAAAATATATATTTCCACAAATTTAGAACAAGGTTTATACATTAAGTTTGCAATAAACCCCATGTCTCTGTTTCAGTTATTTTCTGACTTGTTGGTTTCTACCCAGATATACTGTATGAAAATAGACTTTGCTCAAACACAGTATTTTTGTTCTTCTTGTTAAAATTGGTACAACTGCACATTTTCTTCCTGTTTTCCAGGTGCAGATACACATTTTTCTTTTCATGGGCCCTCTTGGAGGTGAAGTGCTTGTATCCTCCAGTGGGGAGACATTCAGGAACCTATGGACACGTACACAGCCAGCCTTGGCTTTACGCTGCAGACTCTCTGCTGTTCCTGACCCTCTGATGTGCTGTGTGCACCCTGACAAAATGTGATAAGCTCAAAACTAGGAACATTTGTTCAGGACTTAGAAAATTGCCTTTTCTGTCTCACAACAGGACGAGATTTAAAGTTCAGTCAAAGCAAAAGAGCAACCTTTGAATACAAGTAAGCTCAAATAGAGAGAATCATTGTGGTAAAAGGACACCCTATCAAAGATTTCTCTTAAAGCTACAGTGTGTAATTTTCAGCGACATCTAACGTCCAGACTGCAGACCGCAGCAACATGAACATCTCCCCCCCACCGCTTCTCCCCCCCAACAGTACGGCGAGCGTTACGGGACAAAATGTCTTCCACGACGTCCGCATCACCTACCTTCTCAAGTAATGAGGTTTGTTTACATAGATAATTTCACAGATAGTATTTCATTATTCTGTGTAGGGTATAGATTTCATGTAGACTTAAGATAATAAATATACCCGTTATTTTTTCTACATCGTTGTGACGTTTTGGTGAGCTGCTTTGCATGGTGATATAAACAGACGAAGTAATTGTAGTCATTAGTTTAACAGCGAGATTGTGTTCGCTGGAAGAATATATATTCCCCGTTTACAGAGTCCAAGTCTTGTTTGTGGCACGGGGGTTCCAAGGCGAGGAAGAGGGAGAGGAAGAGGGCGAGGAAGAGGGCAGAGAGGCCGGGGTGGGCGTGCAGCCAGGGCCAGACGAGGGAGAGGTGCCAGCGGGGTGACTAGAGCAGAGGAGGAAAGGCTTGAAGATCTCCTAAGGAACCGGAGAGAAGTAACCGAGGTATATATCCAGAAAATTATTTTCCAGAAAATTACTGAATCATTACTTGTGAAACGTCAGGGACGTTGCTGAATAAGTATACTGGAGAGTAACAGCATCATCACGCAGCATGTTATTGTAATGGGCGATCTCGCAATTGCTAGTTTGTTGGCTCTGCGCTGCCGTAGCGCAAAGATGTCTGCCTCCATGGCTGCGAGACCCGCTCCTATGTAATTATAAATAACGAATTCTAAGGCAACGCAAATATTAAGGTTAAGAGGCTGAGCTCGTAGATGATGATAAATAACATACTTATGTATAATATATTACATTTCTGACTGTATATCCCTGTAATTATTACACACTGTAGCTTTAAATGTTAGAATATATATAAAAACTTATTAGTGATTAAACCATTCTTAAAATGTGAAGGAACATAAGTAGAAAATAAAATGAGATATAATTATTATTTTCCTGTAAAAGGTCATTAAATTTTTTTTTTCAATAGGGAATGCATGAGGAAAAAAAGAGTCTAATATCTCATAGGTGTACCACATCAGCTGCACCTGATCCAATCAATGTTTCTTATTATTTAAAATAAATTTTCCTGGTTACTTAATACCTGGCGAGCCAGACTGATAATGTGAAGCACTCAGATTTAGTTTTATACATCATTATTCAGGGAATGCGCCACTCAAATCTCATTGGATAAAGGTGAGACATTCAGCAGAACATTTCCAACATGAGACACAAAGTTTTTTCCAGTAATAAATGGCAGCAGACGCCATGAGGAACTACAACAACTGACGCTTTCATGTTCTTGCAGTAACTCCTTTAAAGATTAAATCATGGATTCTGACAAAGCACATGTGACAGCGACAGCTATACGTACCGCCTCCTTCACTCCCATGACTAATTTGGTTTGGCTTTCAGCTGCATGTTATCACAGCTATATGTCCAGCCCTAAAGTACAATTCTGCTCACGATTGGCTGACCCGTTTCAGGCAGGGGTGGATTTAGGAAATTTGGGGCCCTAGGCAAAGGCAGGCATAAGGCCCTCTAAATTGAGAAGACAAAACATAAAACAGACCCATTATACAGATACAGACATTTTAATAGAATAGACATCCATTATTTGTTCTATTTTTTGTCCCTCTCTTGTTGTCCCTTTTTTTTGTTGTTTTCCTCTCTATGTTTCGTACTCAGCCGACTTTTCATGCTGTCTCAAAAGGAATTAAAGATTTTTTCCAATCACTACTTAACTGATTGCTTTTTGCAACGGCAAATGTAAATAACCCAGTCCTTCTTTTCACTGTAGACAAGTCATGATCTGCTTATCTGTTCTCTATTTTTCATTTGGATGAAATAATAGCTGCATGAATCATGACAGCAGACAAGATAGAGGAGAGCAGGAGGCGGGGTTACCAATCTACTTGCTCTGGAGAGCAGAGTTCACTGCTTTTAGATGTTGTCTTCAAACAGAGCATTTTAGCAAAATTATTTTTGTCAAAAACATAATGTGCACAAATAAGTAATAGTTGAATTAACCATAAATGTAGAAGGAGTTTTATGGGGCCCCCCGGAACTTGGGGCCCTAGGCAACTGCCTAGTTTTGCCTAATGGTAAATCCGCCCCTGGTTTCAGGTCGGACTCAAATGAATAAAGCTGGAGCGGCACAAGATGGATTCTCATGTGTTTTTGAACACACGAATAAATTCAGCTTAGAGACAAGGTTATGTCTCTTATACAACATGTGAAAAGTTTCACAAGTAACAACTCTTTCTGGCTGCCAGCAGGTGAATCGGGTCTTTTGGTGGAACAGAGATGAGTGTGATAAAAGCAAGGCAGGCTAATGTTAGCACGAGTTATGAAAATCATTGAGAAGGAACAAAATAACACTCTGTAGGCCCTTGTGGGCTTTTGAGGTTTGAACAAAGAGCAAACACGAAGAAAAAAAACACCAAGCCACTCTCACACTCCAGATTCTCTGGCATCTTATAACACAAACACAAGTTCTAACATGAAAACATCAAATTTCTTTAAATAAGTCTCTTATAACCCCGTCTATTTCTCATATACGATGATACAGCAGCCCTGAACAGATTATAAGAAAAAAAAGTTTTTTATTTACAATTTGATATAAAGGAGTCTTTTAATCCCTGCAGAACATCCTGGATGTTTACAGCCCCCCTGGTGAAGTGGTTTAAGGTGAGGAACTGGGTTTGAATTCTAGTTGCAACAGGAAAAGCGTGAAAACTTCTCCAAGTCTGTTAGGAAGTAGCAATGGAAAGTTATAGCATTACCTGAGTATTAATGCAGCTGAAATTTCTAGATGTTCTGTGGAGCAAGTGGGTAACACTACTAATAGCAATTAAGTCCTTAATTTAAAAAAATATATAATTTATATATATATATATATATATATATATATATATATATATAATTAGATTCAACTTTATTGTCATTACACAGGTACAGGTACAAGGCAACGAAATGCAGTTTAGGTCTAACCAGAAGTGTAATAGCAACAACTGCAGGATAAACAATGGTTCCATAAATACAGGACATGGGTTTCTCTACTGAATGAGTATAGAGATGAATACCATTATAAACAGGATAATATAATATCTAGATAACTAGTGCTATGAACTAAATTTACAGCTGGATATGTACCGAATATAATATACAGGTGGATATTACTATAAAAAGGGTTCTTACAGTTATGTACAATAGCATATATACAGATGGTTTTTACTATAAAATGAATAAATAAAGTTTGGACAGAAGCTATCTAAATTAAAGTGCAGTGTAAGATAATTGCATATTACAGTTAAAGTACGTTATTGCAAATGTACTTTAACTGTAATTTAATGACTTAATGATTTTTAATGACCTGCGGAAACACTGCTCACCAACACATCCCCATGGAGACGATGGACAACTTCTGAGCACATTCTGGTAACATATTGAAATTTTTTTTTCTGAATATCTTTGTCTATTTCAATTAAATTATTGTACTTTAACCACCAACACATTAGGAATTAAAACTCAACTTAAAACTTCTGAAAAAAGTTTGCTGGTACTGGTGTATACTGTATTTGAGGTTATTACTAAATATTTGAATTTTTTGCCCTACAATGAAAACAGAACATAAACACAGACACACTCCAGCTGCTGACCTTTAAATTATTTAATAATTTATTTACTTTACAGGATTATTAGAAACATTTAGGGAGGGTTTTCATTTCCTCACTCTTCTGTTCGGATTCTGGATCCTCTTCTGTTCTTTGAAATTTCCTCCTAATCCAGAAAAAAAATCTGCTAGAGTCTCTTCTGCAGTTTTATTTAAAAAAAACTAAATCAAAACAATTTTTTATTTTTTTTTTTTTGTCCAACTGTTAAGCAGAAACAGATCCTTTACTATTACCCCAAAGAAAATAAACCAAGCTGTGATGAAATTTGGTCTTGAAAACGTTAAGAGCAGAATTTATTGGGATGGGACAGAAAATAGAAAAACAAAACCAGGCTGCAGATCAGCTCCAAATATTGTTTTTTCTACCAGAGACATTGTTCGTTTTCTCTTCACATTACAGCAGAAAACAGGTTGAAATTTAAAAGTGCAAATCTGCAAAGTCATCCTCCCACATCCCCCATCTAAGCCTCCTTCATTGCTTTATATATGTTCCATCACATCAAATGCAAAATATGATGACAAATATGATGGATTTTGTTGTATGACGAACAAAATCCGAATGTTAATTTTATCCCTGAAAACAATGTGAAGGTCACAGAAGCCTTAGGGGGGGCAGGGTTTCTGTGCGATGCCTGTAGCTGAATGCGATCAGTTCATTCTAGCTGAAAATGAACAGTGTGAGACACACTGGTGCTGTCCGCTCGTGATGACGCAGGACTCAAAACCTCTTGGTATAAAGGTATAACAGCCCGATTTACATCCATGGAGCCATCACAGGGGTTTCCTTCTGTACCTGCTAAAACATAAAAGACATATGAAGTCAGAGTTCTGCAAAAAGTGCATGCATGTAATAAAGACTGATATGAGCAGTTTTATTTAAAACATGCATTTTGAATGTTTATGTGTGCAGATTTAACAATGCTTTGCTTAGATGCAATGTGGAAAAGTTTCATTTTGAAAAAATCCAAAAAAACGATTGAGGATTTGTCTGTGACTGTAAATTTCTTACAGAATAATATCCCTGTACTTTTGGTCAGACTACGACTTCAAACACCAAGCAATGCTAAATGTGGAGAAAAGGAACTCATTTCTTTAAATGCATCTGAAATCTGAAAGGTGTGGCAGACACTAGTATTCCACCCCCCGATTCAACGTTTGTTAAACCACCATTTTCTGCTATCCTTTTAGGTTCTTATCAAGCAGGTCTGCACTTGTAGAGATAAAAAGAAATGTTTGCACATTCAACTTTGCAAAATAGCTCAGGTTTAGTCTAGATTTAGTATAGATTAGAAGCATCTGTGAATGTCAATTTTCAAGCCTTACTACAGAAACTCTGACCCTCTGTGCCTCTCACAAACCGCATCACCATAGAATGATGCTGCCACCGTGTGCACACTTCAACTTGTGGAAGGAAGGGAGGAAGGAAGCAAGGAAGCGAGCTAGCTCCATGTCAGTGCCTAAATGCCATAACCCTAATTTCACTGGTGTTAGAACAAGCCTGCTTGGGAAATCAAAAGGCGAGTTTAAATCTGTTAGGAGTTTGTATAATTTTGTTGCTTAACTGTCCACCTGTGACCAGATTTCTCCCTGTCCTTCACCAACACGTCCCCATGGAGACGATGGACATGTCAGAAAAAGTGCGTTCTGAACAAATCTATTTATGTGAGGAAAAACTCAGGCTGATATTTCAAGAAAATTAGGATTTCAATTCAGATAACATCCTTTTAACTACTATTTTAAGCATGTTTGTATCATTTCTTGCAGACATTTGAAAAATGTTGTCATCCTCCAAAGGTTAGCATGGGGGGTCAATAGATTCATTATCTATAGACACAAGCTAATAAAGATGGCATTAACCCTTTATAGGGAAAGTTCATGTTTTTGATCACTTGCATACCCCTTACAAATGGAGTCCCTCCCGTCCCTCAGTGAGGTCTAGAAGCACAAGATCTATATCCAGCCATTCAGCAAAGACCCTGCTACATGGCTGTACATCTTATTTTGCATTTGACCAATTAGATGAGCCCTTGAATGATAAATTATCTACTGAAAATAAAGTTGAAGAAAAGGTAAATCAAGAAAACAAAGATAAAACGCTAATTGAAAAAATAAAAAGTAAAGTTAAAAGTTAATAGGCTTAGTTAACAAATATATTAAGGTTTATCAGTATTAATCCCTCTATGTTGGACCAAAAAATATGTTTCTTTCACTCTCACAGTGTTCTTCATGAATTTCTTATAGGAGCATTTCTATTATTTTTCTTAATATATTTGGGCAAGTTGGTCTTTCTTGGCATTAATTTTTGCCATCAAGATATCCCTTTTTTTTATGTTACAAAGGTAAAAAGGTCTTGTCCGGGATTTAAATAACACTATTGTCTTGAAATTTTTATTTCAAAATATTTCACAGTGTCCTATAAAGGGTTAAAGGTATGTTAATTATTTCTATTTCTTCTGGAGGACATAGGGACCCCCATTTCATCATTCTGCTTCATTCTCTCTCTGTTCTCCTATTCTGCAGAATCTGTTAGTTCAATCTCTAACGTTCTGCTCTATCTGCTTTTCCTCAGAGTAGCTTTGCCTCGTCTGTTCCTGTTTGGCTGTGAAGTCATCCTGGAAAGAAACATCAGCTGTGCTGCTTCCATCAACACCCTTGTTTATAGATGTTGGAGATCGGCCTGTTTTCCAGTGTGGTCCTGTGACTGGCTGGATGTGCTCTCTTCGTCCTCTGACATGGGAGTTGGCTCGGAGCTCCTCTGCCTGGCTGTGTGTTTCCTGGACGGGGCCGCCTTTTACAGCTGCTTTTTGTGTCTCTGCTTCTGTCTCCTTGAACCCCAGTCGGCCTCGGCAGATGGCCGCTCACACTGAGCCTGGTTCTGCTGGAGGTTTCTTCCTGTTAAAAGGGAGTTTTTCCACTCCACTGTTGCTACAAGCATGCTTAGTGTGAGGGATTGTATTTGAGTCAATGAGTCGATGCAATCAACTGGTTTGCCTTAGATAGAAAACTTTGTATCAATTTGACTGTATGATCTGGTTGAACTGTAAAGTGCCTTGAGATGACATGTGTTGTGAATTTGGCGCTATATAAATAAACTGAATTGAATTGAATTCTATTTACCTTGTTTAGTTCTGGAAACATTTCTTGAATGACGATGTCCAGCAGCACATAAGTCAGCTGATCAAGGAAACGAGGAAGAAAAACATGGGAAACATTAAACCCAAGATGTATTTCAGAAAAGAACAAATAAAAGAATAAATAATGATAAAAATATTTTCTGATAGAAACATTTTTTTATGATAATGTCACTGAGTTTTACACCTTTTACCTCCAGAATCCGAAGGTATGTGATATGACTGAGCCTCAAACATGCTGTGAAAACAAACAACGGGAGTTTTCCTGTACCTGTTTGTTGAGAACCGGCTGCTGCAGTCCATCAAAGAGAAGGCGAACTCCTTCATACTTGGCCTCCTCTCCGATACACTTCCCTAAAAAATCTAAAGAAATTGACCCTTTATGCAATTATTTGTCTCGGATCCTGAATAATCAATAAAAACAACCCCTGCTTGTGAAATAAAGACCTGGAATATAGCTCATCATTTCCTCAAACGTCCTCTTCGCTCTGCTTTGTTTGTCCTGGGCCGAGCGGGGCGGACTGCTCTCGCAGAAAACTGCGTCTGGAACAACATTGGTTCTGTTACCGACAGACATTCTGGAATGAAGGGTTGTAAGAAAATCCTCCCTAATGATTCATGGGCAAATCAGAGGCCTTGGTTTTTACCTCTAAGCAGGGTGATGAGTGAGACGAGCCGGTGCTCCTGGACCACCTGGTTCAGTTTGAACTGAAGGTAATAATCTGTATAGGCCTCCAGGGTGTTCTTGAACAGGATTCTGCCGCCCATTAACAAGTGATGCAACCAGTCAGGAATATGAAACACGACCCGCCCTGCCGCAGTGATGCAGAAAATATTTTGTCAGGACATAAAACAAGGAGATAATGTAAGACAGTAGCTCTCTCTTTTACAGTACATCAATAACCATGTAATAACATTATAATAACATAGCAAGTCACACTATATTACCTGGTAACTTTATTTGGTATTTACCCCAAAAATAAGGTATATATGCAGGAAATTAGCTGCATGTAATTATTAGAGTTGCATGTTTCTATGTAACAATGGATACTTTTGGTGGGTAATTATTTATTTTTATTTATTTTTCACAAATCAAAATAGAAACTCAGAATACATAAGAAATGTACATTTAATTTTTTTTTTTACTTTCAGATCTCAGGGAGTCAATATTTGTAAAATCAAACATCACTGTCTTTTTTGGATAACAGTATTCTTTCCAAAGACTGAATATTCAAAATATTTTCTATATTCCTTCCATAGTTTTGCACCACGATGCCGAAAAGAAAATTGCACTTGAGTTTTAATGCTTAATAGTAAATGACAACACAAAGTTTGTCTAGTATTATAAGAATGGACTTGGCAGTTCTGAGCAAAATAATTCTTGAAACTATCACGAGACTTGACCTTGTTTTATCATAAAAACAAAGGTACATGTTTGATAAATATTAATTTCATAAATATTCAACAGCTGTAATTTGGAGAAAAGGGGAGCAATAGCTGGATCAAATTTAGAAAATGTTGCTAAACGAACTAAAGTTTTTTGTAAAAGTAGTATATTTTTTAAGATAACTAGGAAATGTACTTGCCCAAACAATATTACAGTATGATAGGTATGGATAGATTAATAAATAATATAAGGTTAACATCACTTTATTATGAACAAAATTTATAATCCTTCTCAAAATACCTGGAGATTTAGTGACTTGTTTTGCAGACTGTACCAATTTGTTCTCCCCCAAGGAGTTTGTCAAGTTGATTAATTGCCATAACAGTTTCTAATATTGGCCACCACCTCCCAACGGCTTGCAAAGTAAATTGTAACTTGTGATCAGGTAAATAAAGCATTATAAAACTGAACTAAACTTACATATAAATAGGAGTTTAGTTAAGAATATTGGCTTGCTGTATTCTAGGTTTGGTTTTCTTTTATATGCCAAGTAATAAACTGCATTTTACTACATAATAACACATTATCAATTACTTATTTACCTGTAAATAACGGTTTGACATCTAAGAAGTCTGACTTTATCTTGTCTGCCTAAAATTTGAGGCACAGCATTTACCAAAATTCTCTATAAAGTTTTTCTTGTTACCTTGTAAAATAAAGCGGTACCAGACATTTAATATGTTGCATGGCTTTAAAATGTAGCTTTATTATAAAGGTGAGCTTCCTTTTTCACTCGTCCTCATCTTTATAAAACATGCCTGAGTCAGAAGAGCAGAGATCATCATTTCCAGCTTTATTTCAGGGTTCCCATGAGTTTACACACGCCTTTTAAATTACCAGGTTTATTTTTCATTCAGTTAAAGGAAATTGTCTCATTTCTGTTATCCCACTGTTCCATATTTTCTCAAATTATTGAAAAAACCCTTAACTGATTTTAGGATCCAATCTTTTTACTACTATATTAACCATTTGGCCCATGGCATTATAAATACAGCTGTGCATTTTTATGCTGATGATTTCATAATTTACTTTCATGCAAAATCAGTTGCCTTTGTTTTATTGAGCACCTGCTTTTAGCACCATTCGGTCTCAGTTTTTACAACTAAAGTCAAGTTATTTTCCAAAAAAAAAAGGTTTCCTCACCTCCTACTGCTTAGTGACTTTGTATCATCCTATAAATATCTTGCATCACTTTAAATAAAAATTATACCTCTAAGGTCCACATTGAAAACCTGCTAAATATGCGTAAACTAAGTTTCTTTTTCTTCAAAATAAATCTTTTTTTTTTCTCATACAATGCCAGGAAACTGCTGGTTTCTGCCAATTTCATGAGCCACTTAGATTTTTGAAGATACTGTTTAAAGGAACGTCTCTGCCGATGTTCTGTCAGACCTGCATACCCAAAGTCAATACACATGCGCAAGACGTCAGATTAGCATTCATCCCTTTAGTTTTGTATGAAAAATAGACTCTAAACTACCTCGACGGGTGTGTATCCCTTTAATCATGTACAAAAAACAAACAATTGAAGGTCAGATCGCCATACGCTTAAAAAAACACCAGAAAGTAAGTAATTAAATAGTTTTTTTGTACATGATTAAAGGGATACACGCCCGTCGAGGTAGTTTAAAGTCTATTTTTCATACAAAACAAAAGGGATAAACAGGTATTGACTACTAGCCTCGTGAGACCATCCTGATCTCGCGAGCTTTCGCGTTGAAGAAAATTTGGAGCCGTTCACCAAACGAATGTCCAATCAGCGTTGGCTCTGAGGCGGGTTGAGGTGTGACGCAACGAGAAGCGCGACAGTTCAGTCTAAAGAACATGGCGGCTTCAGCCGATGAAACTAGCGTTAGCGTGGCTATCGAGCAAGTTTTATCGGAATTACAGTATTTCTTCACTGAAAGAAGAGCAAAACACTGCTCTCTCCCTATTTCTAAAGGAGTGCCCAGCCATCCTATGGTGAAAGCTAGTTTCGACCTCTTGTATCCTGGATCTTGTTCTTTCGGTCATGATACAGATTTCATGACCATAGATGAGGGTAGGAGCGTAGACCTATCGATAAATCGAGAGCTTTTCCTTCTTGTCACTCCTTCCTCTGAAGGAGTGACTCGAGGCCATACGCCAGTGGGCCCACCACCCGCAGGGGGAACCATTAAGGACTGGTTAAGGAGCTAGAGGCCTCAGCGGCCTGATCCAGAGAGCTACTGGGGTAGAAATGCATAGTCAGTACATGACATTGGTAGCCTCGTGAGACCATCCTGATGTCGCGAGCTTTCAAGGTTTCACTCGCTAATCAGTCTGGAGACTCTCCGTTGAAGAAAATTTGGATCCGTTCACCAAACCAACGTCCAATCAGCGTTGGCTTTGAGGCGCGTTGAGGTTTGACGCAACGAGAAGCGCGACAGTTCAGTCTAAAGAACATGGCGGCTTCAGCCGATGAAACTAGCGTTAGCGTGGCTATCGAGCAAGTTTTATCGGAATTACAGAGTATTTCTTCACTGAAAGAAGAGCAAAACACTGCTCTGGAGGCTTTTCTCAGAGGAAAAGATGTTTTTGCTCTTCTCCCGACTGGTTTCGGCAAGAGTAGCCTGGCTGTTAGTACGTCATATGCTTTGTTGATCTGATTAGTTTATTTGGCCCGTCTATCACCAACATAGGCCAATTAGCTAACCAGTATTTTCTCCCCTTCCCAAAATTACTTCAACGGAAGGCTTCCAGATGGATATGCGGAGCAAATCCATCTGGTGGAGTCAGGTTAATTGGCTATGGGTATGCTGATCTGTCAGAACACCAGCTCGTTGGGCATGTTGGACACTGTGTATCACCGAGCTCTCAGGTTCATCACAGGCCGCACTCGTACACATTCATTTATTAATCCCTTCTTCAGCTGGTGCCACCCTATTTCTCATGTTATATCTTATAGGAACAGCAGAGCCCTCGCTACCAGGATCTTCTCACTTTCAGAGTTTTGAACTTGACAGTAGAGCGTTCTCCTACTCTGGTTCATCCTGAAGTCAGTCCATCTGGATTTCAAAGTTTCCTTGAAAGGTTTGGAAAAACATTTATAGGTGCTTTGCTTTTCAATAATGTATGTATTCTGAATTGATTTGTTTCTACAGTGTATTGTATTATTACCGTCTTTACACTGTTAACTGTTATGTTTTGTAAAACAGGTCTCTCTTGTAGGTCTTAAGAGATCTTCCTGCCTAACCTCTCAAAACCCACAGTTTTAAAGCATTTACAACTAATAAGTCAGAATGCATGAAAAAATGTTAACCAATATAGACATGTTAGACATTGTTGGAAAGCTTAGATTCTCCACAATTCAACCGCCAAGTTCATTTTATGGACACAGTGAGCACAATTAACACAGATACAGCAGCATGTCAAAATGTAAGCATGATAAAGCAGCCAGAAATAAGCAAGCATGTCTTTATTAATGCTGTTAAAAAAAAGACCTATTATTTTTGAGAATATGAGAATGAGAATGAGAGGGTTTCAGGTGGTATGTTTATTGTGGGCTTTGCTTGGTCAAAACTTTTCCTTAATTGTCAAATATGTAATAAGCGTTTGTGTCATTGCTACCTAAATCCTAAGGGAAAACTACATGGAGAATATATAAATGACTGAAACAAATATTTCAACCATCAGAATAACTCAAAGTCACTGAGTGAAGCTGAACTCAGTGCAATCAGCGGCTGATTTCTAAGTTGAATGCCACAATACTCTTATCAATTGCAGGCCAGGGTTTCCTGGATTGAACAGGTGCCGTTAAGCATAGTGTATAAATAGCTCTTAAGATCATTTTGTCTTCCACAGCGTGCCAAAATGAAGATATGCCAAATTCTAGAAGCGCATTTAAAGAGGGGAAACCCGGTGCTTCAAAGCCTTTTGTCCAGATGTTCTCCACACTGAGATTTCAGGACAGCAGGACCCTTCAGCAGATAAGAGAAACGCACATTTGAACGCGGATCTCTGTGGAGCACTTCTTCCAGGATATTGCATACGAGATATGTACCTGAGTGAAGCTGGCATCCCCAACTTTTCCAAATCAAACCATCAATTTCGGCTACATTAGCGCTGTTACCATTGTATGGATATGAATGAAAAATTCCAGAGGTCACCAAGGATCAACCAGCCCTCTCACCTTCTTCAATAAAAAAAAAAAAAATTGGTGTCATTCAATTCAGCTTTGTTTGTGCAGCAGAGATGTTATTTGTGCTGCTGATTGCAGCTCTTAAATGCATCACAGTTAAATGGTTGAAGTCTGACCCTCCAACATACAAAATGTGGATTGAAAAGGTCTGGGAAATCTATTATATGGAACAAATAACTTATTGCCTGAGCTTTCAAAAAGACATATTTGTTAATAGGTGGAAACCGGCCATGACCATATTAATGCAGTAAAACTTTTTTTGTTGTTGTTGTTGTTTTCTTTTCATTGTATTCTATTCCATTTATATTGTAATTTTTTATATTTACTTATTTTCTATTTAATTTTTATTCCATTGGTGCTGCTTATTTAATTACTAACTACATTTATGTTTGTAAGTTACTTATGTTTAACCATGTGACCTACTTTACTTGTAAGCCTAACTTGTTGTATATACTTTCAAAGTTATGCCTGTGTAAGTTGCAAAAATTTAAATAAAAATTAAGTGGAAAAAAAAGCGGAACAAACTACATTTTTGCTGCACAAACCACTACAAGTTCACACATTAATGACAAATGATGGCGTCCTCAAGGTATAGCATTTGTTTTTTAAGGTTTCCCTTGGCACAGTTTGTTGGTAAATATAGCCTATATGTCATTCCAAAAAAATGAAAAAACAATCCACTGGACTTTGTTTCCAAGTTTGAAGACATTTCTCTTCCCATTCAGGAAGCTTTTTCAATTCAAAATGTCAGAAATAGCGTTGAGTTCAAGGATTTATAGAGTGCACTGGAAAAAAATAAAAATCTAGATAAGTATTTTTTTTTCTTAAAATAAGTGCATTTGTTCTTGAATCGAGGAGGTAAAAATGACATTTTGCCAATAGAACAAGACAATTTACATTTAAATTAAGAAAATACAATTGTGTTGTCTTCTTTCAAGTGCATTTTATCTAATTATCTTATTTTAAGAGTAAAAATATTAATTCCATTGGCAGATCATTTATTTACCTACTTAAATTAAGGGTAAATACACTGAATTTAAGACATTTTTACATATTTCTAGATCGTTTTTCCAGTGTGGGTCCAAGCCAAGCCTTGTTTTGGCTTAGAAAACATGCAAATTGAACCTGACCAGTGGGTCCACCCCATTGGAATGTGGGTCGTTTAGTTTCTTTGTTAACCTGTAATACCCCATACCTGTCTATGTCTCTGAAAGGCCTTCCCATTTAGATTTACCATAACATCACCTGGGATTACGTCACTGAGAATGAAAATAAACATATATTCAGACTATATCTAAGTCCCTTATTTTTATTTATTTTGTTTTTTACAGTTTATGTAAATATCCGGTTGTGATGGAGAGCTTTAACCAACATCTGCTTTCACTTACCCACATACATTAAATAATCATAGACCCCTTCGACTGTGATCATCTCCATGAAGTAGTTCTGGTTGTGTCTCTTCTCTGTCACCTCTGAGCGGTTAGCGTTGTTTTTGAAAAGATCATTGAAGAGCTGCAAGAGATTTTAGACCAGAAATAACCAATTAAAAATTAGCGGTGTCCTAATAAAGAAAATTAACAACCAGTAAAGGTGCAGAGACTTTTTAATTATAATCTGTTACTTTAAACAGAATTTAACACTGAAATAAAATGAGATGTTTATGCATCCATGTTATATATTTCGTTTTTAAATAAAAAAATTGAAAGAAAAAAAGATTTTTTTTCTATTTTAAAATCTAAAGCATTTGTTTAAGTAGAGAACAACAATCTTTCAGTTTAGTTTATAGATAATTTCCTGATTCACGTATTTTATAAATGTTGTTTTTTTCTTTTTTCTTTCTTAATGTTGGCAGTGGGCTTTATGCTGCCCTGCAAGGCTTTAAACCTGGGTTTGAATGGAGACAAAGCCATTCTCAAGCACATATCAAGGAGCTCATTTTGAGCCTGGATCCATATTTATTTTTGATTCTGTTCATGGTGGAGAATCCTGCTTCACAGCAGCAGGTTGAGCCAAACATCCTCTAAATGTGCAGGGTCATCTTTGAGCACGCCATTTCACTTTTCTTTCACCAGTTCACAGCAGTTCTTCCAGCTGTCCACACTTTCTCTGCTCTCTTTTTCTCATCGTCTTCTCCTTCTTTCCCATCGCCTGGCTTGCCACAGGTTTGCCTGCTGTGTCTAAAAGTAGCAGCAGCAGCAACCCAGACTGACAGCTCATTGGCTCATTTGGATCACGTGCAGCCTGGAGCCGGACGCTCCGGAGGGCTTTACCGTGTTACCAGGGGAAAAAGCGCAAGTGAAATTTGACACAGTCATCGGACAACATGTGGTAATTTATAAAAGTTTTCCATCAGATTGGGTCCGGATTAGCCAGCAGGTGGATCCGGATCCAGACCCCGATTTGCTAATCCGCGACTTCTGTTTTAGAGTGAAGTTATAAACCAAGGTTCCTCTAACTCCTGAAGATGGATCGACCTCTTGGGAAGTAACTAATGAATTTCTAACAAAGTTGGCCTTAATATGTAACTAGTACTGTTTCAAAATTAGTCTTTTAAGCTTCAAGTTCCTAGCATAAAAATGTATTTATTACAACAGTTCTAATAAAAAAATTGACTTTTTGTTTTCAAATACTAGCACTGAATGCAAACATTGAGCTAAAGAGTGTATAGTAATAATCTGGCATATCTGAGCTTTGAGAGAAATATCTAAACTCAGCCAGCAACAGCATTATGTGGCTCTGGGAAACATTTTCAGAAAGCTTAAAATGTTGACCGCCAACCTTTTTATCGTTTTCTGACGTGGGGCTCAGGATGGTGAGTTCAGGTCGGCTGGGTTTGGGTTTGGGAGATTCACAGGAGTTGAAGAAAGACTGGATGAAAGGCTCCAGGTGCTGCCCTTTCTGAACAGAAAGAAATTTAATTTCAAAACACGACACATTATTAAGGAAATATGAGGAGGCAAAATATTCCAGAATGTTCTAGATAAAACATACTGAGAGGATTGTTGTGGACATTTATTAAAACTAAATATAAATAAGAATATGTCATCCACATAATTATTTATTCTACAGTAAATATTCAAATAATCACACATTTAAAAGTCCAGTGAAGCAAAATATTGTGAATTTCTTTCTTTTTTTAGCCTCAACCCAATAAGACAAAGTCACAGGGTGGGGCCATGGGTGGGTTAACGATCAGATGACGAATCAAATGTAGCATTTGATTTTTAAGCAGAAATGTTACATATTGTTGAATTATTTATTAAATGTGATGACTTAAAATGTTCTGGATAAATTTAATAATATATATTATGCTTGAATTTTAAAGTTAAAATATTTATTATGAGGTGCTATTTTACTATTTAAAGGGGAACACCGGTTGTTTTACATTGGCCTCTTGATTTTACATTATTACATCATGTTCTAATCACCCATATGAGTTTTGTGTCATTTTAGACAATTAGACTTTAGACAGATTTTGTCATTTTGTATACACAAGTGTAAAACAAAAAGACATTTCGTTTGGAACAGCTCACTGGACAATTTCCTCTTTTTAAAAGTGCAGCCTTGAAAAAATAGTAAAAAGGACTGTAGATTTACAGTTCTAACAATTTTTTTTTTAACCATTCTTTCCTCCTGTCCGCTGAACTGGTGCTAGCTTTCCTCACATGCCTGGAAGATGTCTCGTGCTGCTACCACAGATGATCTCGCTCTCCAAATGGAATTGAACGATTCAGATTAGCTCGAATGAATAGAAGGGGTAGAGCCTAGCCGCCTGTGGCCCGGGCTTCCCGTCACAACTCCAGTCCCACGCGCGGATGATGTCATACACACTCTGCTTTGTTTAAAAAAAATATATAAATATAAAAAATATAACCGCGGATGTCTGGTGGACAGTGATTCGCCTACATGTTATGAATGTTGGTGTACCATAAAGAATAAATTATGAACAGTTTAGTTTGTGCCTTCAAGTCATTGCCCATAGGAAGATATTACTTGGATTACAAAACGGAATATCTTCAGAACGGCTTCAAATGACACAAAACTCATATGGGTGAGTAGAACATGATGTAATAATGTAAAACGGTGTTCCCCTTTAATTTTCAGCTAATAATAAAATAAATCAAGGACATAAATGCTTCCAAATGAATGTGTATTTTACCTCTTTGATCAGTTTGCTGGGCACAGCCTTTATTATTTTCCCTGTAAAGAGAACATTTTATTTGGTGATCTGTGAAACTTCATAATGTGTCATTTTCACCACATCCAGCTCATATAGGATCCCTCTGCTGTCATACCAAGGTTCACATCAGGCAGCATCTTGTCCAAAAACTGGGACTCCATGCTATGAGGAGACAGGAAGTCAGCCAGCAGCTGGCTGTTACTCAGTTCAGGGTGCTGCAGAAGTCTCTGCAAAGGGCATAGATTCAAGAAAACACACCAGAGGCTAAGATAGATGGTTGATATACAGTAATTAACATCTGGGGGGTAAAAAATTAAAAGCAGGAATGGTTTCAGGATTAGACTTAGAAGAAGAAATTTTAGTAGTTTTTAATAGCATTTTTGCAATTTACTTGATTTGTTGTTGTTTTTTCTTTACTACACTATAAGATGTGTCTGTTTAGTCCTGTGACAGACTGGCAACCTGTCCAGGGTAGACGTCGCCTCTCGCCCATAGACTGCCAGTCAGGCACCAGCATTCACTGCAATGCTGACACAATAAGCTGGAGAAGATGGCTGAAGTATAAGATGTTACCAATTCTAATTTACTGGTATGAATAACACTGAGTTAAATTATCTAGCAGATCAGTTTTGGTAATAACTGTGAATTACCTGCATAAAAAAGAAATTCAAACATTAAGGACATTATTGTAACTATTCTTTCAGATGAGGCCATTTAAAATCATATGCTCCACGATTTCAAAGAAAAAAAATGATCATAATGTTGGAATTATGCAAAGCAGATTCATAGTAGATTCTCTTCATACATCTTTGTGGAACTGTTCCTCCTAAACTGCATGCTTTTGCACAATTGTGCAGATTTGCACACAAGAAAAACTCTGTAGCGTATAAAATAAAATCCAAGATAAACTGTAAATGAATTAGACCAATAATTTTTTTTTTTGTGTCATTTTTTTATTTGTGTGTCTTTCATTTTTCCCACCCCAGCTGGGATAAAGCATGACGGAAAATGGACGGATGGATTCATTTTCCCCCTTATGACCAACAATGAAAATATGAGAAACAACAGGGTTTTTTTTCTCCAACACAACATTTGTTAAATAATATAGAGAAATAAAGAAAGCATTTTTTTTCACCATTCCAAATTAAATATAAAAAAATACACATAAATAGGAAATTCGTTTATCTTATTTTTATTTCGTTTTGGGCTCTTAAAGCGTCTCGTCTCTATGACCGTTACATACCACCTCAGCCTGCTGGACAGGCAAAACTGGCTTTATAAAGTAAATCAGCTGTTCTGGCGCATAAGCTATTCTCAAACCCAGTTTCAACTATTAAATCAGTTTTAGAATAAAAGTTAATACATTTCAGATTTGTATCTGTATGAATATATTTAATAAAGAGTCTGTCTCAACGAGTGCTACAGGAGCACAAATTAAAAAAAATCAACAGGAAGACGAATATGTGGCGGCCCAAATTATTTAAAAGTCTAGGCTTCCAGAACAATGAAACTCCCCGGTTTGTAGCATCCCTGCTATCCAACAGACTAACCTGCTCACCTGCTACGTGATGCAATGTGACTTTTTTTATTTATTTTTTTAATTTTTTGCTGAGTTCAAATACATCTTAAGGCAAAAAAATTGACTGGTTAATCTGCACATATTTGGTGGCTGCAGCACTTAGATATGAGGAGCTACAGGAGATCTCACAGCTTGTGGATATCTGTGCTACATTTCAAGCATCCAGTGACGATTTTGAAAGAGGATTTAGTTCAATGGATCATATCTATAGCCTCGTGAGACCATCCTGATCTCGCGAGCTTTCAAGGTTTCACTCGCAGATCAGTCTGGCTACTTTCCGTTAAACAAAATTTGGAGCCGTTCACTAAACGAACGTCCAATCAGCTATGGCTTTGAGGCGGGTTGAGGTGTGACGCAACGAGAAGCGCGACAGTTCAGTCTAAAGAACATGGTGGCTTCAGCCGATGAAACTAGCATTAGCGTGGCTATCGAGCAAGTTTTATCAGAATTACAGAGTATTTCTTCACTGAAAGAAGAGCAAAACACTGCTCTGGAGGCTTTTTTCAGAGGAAAAGATGTTTTTGCTCTTCTCCCGACTGCTTTCGGCAAGAGTAGCCTGGCTTTTAGGACGTCATATGCTTCGTTGATCTGATTGGTTTATTTGGCCCATCTATCACCAAGATAGGCCAATCAGCTAACCAGTATTTTCGCCCCTTCCCAAAATTGCTTCAACGGAAGTTTTCCAGATGGATATGCGGAGCAAATCCATCTGGCGGAGTCAGGTTATCATATCAAAGCAGCATCCAGAAATCGTCTTAAAATGGCATATTTGGTCAACCATTAGAGTGAGCAGGACAGACGTGAAAAACAGAAACATTTAAGTCAGATTTGTTCATTTTCAGCAACAATTATTACTAGGGATTGCCTTTTTTGCCGATATTCGATATGCCGATGTTCCAAATGCTGAATTTTCGGTTCCAATATAAGCCAATAAACTAATTTCACATCATGCGAGTCACAAAATTTAAGCATAACCTACATTTACTGTGATGCCCCACTACACACTGTATATTCCACAAATATACTTCTGGAAAACTTTATAACTTCAGGAAAATGCAAAATTTGACATTTATTTTCGACACTGTCTCAAACAACATTTTGGAATATGCTCTTCTTAAGATTAACCGGACAATGAATATTCAAACAAGAGAAATCTCTTTTCTTCACAAATAGAAAAAAAGTGTACCTCACCAGTGCAGCTGTATTGCACAGAATTGAATGTAAACACAAAATGAAGTCCAGTGAAGGATCGCTGTTGAAGGACGACATCTTGATTCCCCCACGCATGACAAGGACCTTACATTCGTTGCAAATCGCAAACTTCAAGTCATCTTTTGAAACTTTAAAAAAGTTCCACACCGCAGACATTTTTTGTTAATGACGTCATCAGCGAGCGTCGCGTGTTGGCAAGAGCGCTCGCTTCAACATATTTCGCAAAATCTAGGCATTATATTATCGGCTTTTATTATCGGGGATGTAGGCGAATATCATCCAAAAAAAATAGTCACTGAGAGGAGAGCAGGGATCTGTTCGACGCGCTGAATCCAAGGAGGAAACATAAAGCTTTTCTGCAGTTAGGGATGTTTATTGTACGCTTTTTCTGTGAGGCATTGTACAACAGGTAGATTTGCAGACTAATTTGCTTTAAACTTGCGGTCAACAGAAATATTGGAACCCTTCCGTAGCCTCTCTCTGAATCAAACAAACAAAACAGCCTCAGAGCAGATCCAGGTGATATTAATTATTCAATCACTCAGACACATGCCAACACCCACTTATAGCTCCACCCACACATGACCATACATACCTTTAACATATGCAGCCTACCCTTAGAGACATGACCAAAATGAATCCTTGTCTGTACAGGGGGGAAACCCGATAAGGATATGGACAGATATCACATAATTATGCTAATATCGGCCGTTCGATATTATCGGACATCTCTAATTATTACTTTTCTTTTTTATTCATTAATATTAATTTAACATGTGGTTTATTTATGAGACAAAAAGGGAAATTAAAGCCATCCTTTCATTGACTGCATGAACATCTTACTGATAAAACACAGAGTTTAATGATTTATGGCTTTAAAAGAATGAGGTTTAAGCTGATAAAAGCAGAACAACCCATGTTTCACAGTCGTTCTTCTGCACACAGAGCATAATATCATAGATAACCTAGTTGGAAATTTCAGATTTAAAATAAAAGCTTTAAACTCAAGTTAAAGTCCTTCATTTGCACTTGAAAATCAACCTTTAAAGACATTCTAAAAGAATCCATTTTATGTTTTTTTTTATTCAAAATGATACACAGTGTACTTTTTATGCCTTGCAATCAAATCTTCTAAATTTCTTGTCTAATATTTTATAGTGAAGTTTTGCACATTTATTTATTTAGATATTAATTTACATGTTTTCATTTATTTTTTACATGTACAAATCTAAAGGGTCTGCTGTGGATTTGTCCCCTTTACTCACACAACCCAAAATACAATCTGATGCCAGGCAAAGACAATGTTGGAATCCGGAGGCTTGCCCACCAGAGGGCGCCAAGGATCCCTTCCTGAGGGCTGGGGCTCACCTGCAACACCTGTTTTCCATCTGCTCATCAAGAGGTCCCTACTTAAGGAGGCGGAGAGCTACACTCCAGTGCCAGAGTGTTTGCCAGTTATGGTTAGCAAGCCTGAGCCAACCTGCCTGTCTGAATCTGTCTCCCTTGAAACTTGAACCTGATCCGTTTTCTCCTTTCTGCTTCCCAGGTTGAACCTGCCTGTAAACCTGAAAACTCAGAAGAGTTTCTCTGTTGGAAATCTGCCCGCCTTATCTCTGAAGAACCCTGGAGAATCTTTCCTGCCAAGGACCTGCCTGCCAGCTCTCTGAAGAATCTAGAAGGGAAACCCAAACCAGAAATCTGCAAACACTCAACCAAGCCCTCAGCCTGCCGACAGCCTCTGGACCCTCAAAGTTGCCCACCTCAGTCTGGTCCTCAAGAGAGAGGAAGAGAGAGAGAGCCAAGCCTGGAATCTGCCCGCCAGCATTCTGACAGCCTCTGCCCTGCTCTCAGCTCTCCTCCTGCCAGCACAGGGTTCCCAACCAGAAACCTGCCCGCCAGCACTCAGACTGTCTCAGCCTAGCTGTAAGTTCACCTCCTGTCAGCACTCAGCTCTGCTAGCCCTCAGCCCTCGGCCTGCCAACAGCCTCTGGATCCACAAGGTCCCCCCCCCCTCTCTGCAGCTCTGCTCATCCCCAGACCAGCGGGGAACCATATCCTGATCAGTTTCCCAAACCCTGGACTTGTTTATTAGTTAACATTCCTTTAAATAAACCTTTAAACTTTACCCAGTCTCAGAGTGGTTCTGCATATGGGCTATTGTCCTTCACCGATTATGACAGACAACTTTATAAATAAAGCACTTTAATGACAGCAGACACTGATAGGAGGGCTGAATTAATGATTGATATAAATAAAAACATTAAAATTCAGAAAGAGACAAAGACAACCAAAAGTGGGGAATAAGTAATCAAAGTGAAAATAGATAAATAAAATATAACATTGAGAACAAGAGCGTTGAAATGGATTAACACCTCATACCGATTTACTAATTGATGCATTTTAGGAAATGCAACTTATAAGTGGAGCTGTTCTGTTTCTGTCCTTAGAGGTTTGCTGGATAACATCAGAGAACGCATGACGGGACAAAAACTGCTGTTATTAGAAAAGAAGGTCTTCTATTTATAAAGCCAATTAAGGGACACAGCAAACATTCACAAGGTGTTGCGGTCAGATCAATCTATGGCAAATGTAACCCCTGAACCCTAACAGTGAAACAAGGTAGTGGCACCAAGATGCTTTGGGGATTTTTGGGGCTAAAAAGGAAAGGTTGATGCTGAAAAAAATAGGATGGTGTAGAGGCTCAGCTTGACCCTAAACAGAGATGCAAAGGTTTTGGTTAAATCTGTTAAAGTTCAAATCCAAATCGGACTGAGAGTCTGTGGAAAGACACCAAAACCTGATCCTCAAAGACGCTCTTCTTCCAATTTGACTGAGCTTGAGCTGTTTTTGCAAAGTGGAATGAGACAAAAATTCAGTCTCTAGATATGTATGTAAAGCTGGTAAAGACGTTCCACAAGGGGAGTTTCAACAAAAACTAATGGATTATTTACCTTTTAATTCATTATTATCGACCATTATGTGGTTTATTAAATTAAATCCCCCCCTAAAAACACTGAAGGTTGTGACTGGACTGTGAGTTATTTTTAAAAAACTTCAGGGGGTGTGAATACTTTTCCCAGGTACCTCAAAAATTTCACAACCCCAGAATTAAAGATAATGCGTCTCTTGAACAACAAGCAGGCGGCTCCAAATCCTACCTGAAGGTATTCCTCAAACTCCTCCCGCTTGGATGTTAGGAACTCATAGTTTTTTGGGCCGATTATTCTCTTAGAGGGCAGCTGAGCATCTGGAAATGAACCTTAAAAGAGAAAAAAAAATGTTTTTAAGAATTTATGTTTACCTCTAGGTTTATAGCACAGACATTTTCTACAGAGCCTCTTAAAAATGACTCCAAATGATGTCAGACACAGATACGCACAAAACAGCTCTGGATTGCAAAGTGAAGAAGTAAAAAGCAGAAAACCTACCATGAAACTCAGTTAGCTTTGATTCCAGCACATAAAACTCCAGATACCTCCTGTAGACCGACCAGTGCTCACTGTCATGACCCACTATTGGAAAGTAGACAGAAGAAAAATGATAAATTACAATTAATTAATTCATATTAACAAAAAATGAATTGCTCTCATTATGAGCTTCAACATTCTTGTGTCATCTCCCTTTATCTTGAGTATTACAACCTCGTTTCCATCCATCTTCTGCTTTTTGCTTAACAAGAAATAAAAATGGCAATAAAAGATGCCCCTAATAATCCATGCTTGTGGAAGTTTACCTGCTTTCCTGTCATTGCGCTCCACATCGATACAGAAGACAGGAATCCTCTCCCTCTTCACGTCGTCGTCGTAGAAATCGATGTAGGGGATGGTGATGTTCCAGGCTGAGAGGTTTCGAGGGGTGCTGGGTGTGGATGCTGCCTCCATGGGGGAGTCATCCTCAAGCACCATTATGGCTTCCTCTACCTGAAATACACAAAGTTAGGCAAATTATAACATCCACTGGGTTACAGCCTGACTTGTGACGCTGGTAGCTACTTAAAGAGACATAATGCAAGTTTTACCTGGAAAATTTCTCTACAATAGACTTTTTATTTGACCCTTTATGACTAAAAATGGTTTGATGAGCAGAGTGACACATCAGTAGTTCAGCATTGATGCATCTATAAGCCTGTTGCCTGTTTTCCCTGAATGTACTTCAGGTCTGACGTTCCCTTGCCGTATCTCCGGATGACACTTCAAGCACGTCCATGTTAAATATGTCCAATCGAGAAAACAATTAAACCGTTATGTTCTAGATTCATTTTGTAAATACTAAGAAACAAGCAGCATCCAGCTCAACTCAGACACCAATATCAGCTCCACATTAGCCTGGGGGAGCAGTCTGGGGTTAGGGGTCATGCATAGGGACCCAGAGTGGCAGCCTGTGCGAATGAGTGGGACTTGAACTCAGTACCTATGGGAGCAAGGCTTTAACCACTAGGCCACCGCTCCGCATTTCAATCTTGGAGAAAGCTCAGAGTTGTGTTGGGAATAAGAAGGGACCTTAAAACGGTTAGATAACACAGACTATATAAATGGCCCTGGGCCATGTACACAAAAATTTAAAACCCATTTGATGTAATAATAAGTTTATATATATATCCAGCATTGGTGCTGGAAGTACTAAAATAGTCCTTTTTGAGCCTAAATAGAATTCTAGCACCGGCACCAATGAAGAGGAAGAGACATGAAGAGACACAGGGGCCAAATGCTGGAGGCATCGCAACACTAGCAGAAAGTGACTAATAAATAGAGCCGCACAGGAAAATTAAGATTAAAACATCTCCAGCAAAGTAATTACATTTCAAAGATTTTGTTTTTAGTTTAATTATACAAGCATGAAAATTGGGCTGTCCTGCTGTATTGTAATGTCATATATATATATATATATATATATATATATATATATATATATATATATATATATATATATATATATATATATATATATATATATATATATATATAGTTACTTAAAAAATATATATAGACACACACATATATATATTATTATTAAGCTGAGTGCACACTAACTTTCCCAGAGTTCAACGTCCTTACAACTTTTTAAAGTTATTTTAAAAAAAGCTTTTCTATGAAACCACTGAGATCAGGCTTAAATGATGGAAGTTGGAAAAAAACAATAGACGGAAGGAAAGTAAGAAGGGATGAACAAACAAAATCAGAAGGAAGAATGACTGAAAGGACGCAACACAGAAGGAAGGAAGGAAGGAAGGAAGGAAGGAAGGAAGGAAGGAAGGAAGGAAGGAAGGAAGGAAGGAAGGAAGGAAGGAAGGAACAACACACGAGGTCGACCACAAGAAATGACAAGAAGAAGAAAAAAGGACACAAAGGGGTAAACCTTGATGATTATGGAAACTATTAAGGAAGGAAAGGAAGAGTGCAAGGAAGAAACAAAAGGAAACAGGACCAGAAAGGACAAAAAAAGACGAAAGGCAGAAAAAAGGCAGGAGAAACAAAGTCAGAAGAAGGAAGGAAACTTCTCCAGTCTGTCTGAAAGCTGTTACACATTCAGGGGGAGAAGCTTAAAGCATGGAAAGCTGATTCTCTTTACTCAGACACGCCCCCGTGTGGCAGAAATCTGACTGCACTTGGATTCTGACAATTTAGCTGTTTTTATAAACCTTGAAGCATTGATTTATATTTTTCACATTCTTTAGAATGTAGAATAACAAGAAAGACAAAGAGTGTTGAGACTCTTTCTGTCCTCACCATATCATCCTCTCCCTCCACCAGCCCGTAGGACGGCAGCATGGCGCCCTCCATGGTCGTGCTTTTGAACACTCCTTTGATCTTACTGCCAATGCGGCTGATCCCGAAGGACTCGCCCCTCTTTGACGTGTTCCTGCAGTACGAACAGGGTGGATAATGAACATCGACCGACGGAGGGGAGGCACGTGGCTTCAGCAGAGCGCATGCAGCAAGACGAGAGCCAGAGAAGAAGACAAAGCAGCATGCTGCATAGAGGCGGGACAAAATTACCAAAAGCCAAAATGTCACTTTGTATTCATCTTACAATGCCAAAAACTTGGGAGCATGGTAAAGCTCTGCTGGGCCACAAGCAAAAACAAGTACAAAGCAGTGAGCGTTGACTTACAGGTTTCATTTAAATACAAGGAAAGGGCATTGTTCTGTTATCAGGAACAAATCAACCAGATAAGGAACAAACACAGATACTCAGCTTGAGTCTGATAAGTTAGGAAACATGTAGGACTTATGGGTTCAACTCAATTAAAGAGAAGAGCCGGGATAAGTCACTGCATTGTCAAAAGTAATGAGAAATAAAAACAAGTTTTCATGCATTTAGCCTACCATGCAGGCATCTGGGGAGGACTGGGGTCACATGGGGAGGGTGAGGGGATGGACGGCATGACATCACACTGTATCTGGACACACAGATGGACCCTGACTTACTTGGGCGATGAGTGGCGGTGGGATTGCGAGCCGTATGGGAAGTTTGTGAACGTGGGCTGGGCATGGAGGGAGGTAAAAGATGCAGGTGAAGAGCTGCCAGAGGCGGTGAAGAGTGAGGACGGGGACTCTGGGCTCCAGTCCCAGGAGCTATATGCAGAACAGGGATATGTCCGCACAGAGGAAGCGGAGGGAAAGGAACCGAGGGTCGTATCAGGGCAGGCAGTATGGTAGTCAGGGTGTCAGAGTGGACATTCAGTCACAGACAGAGCACGGCGGCTGCCGAACGTAGATGGAGTAACAGGCGGACGGACAGGCCGAGCGGAGAAGGTGTTCCCATTCGAAGGTATGAGGGAGGTTAACCTTACACTGCCTTGCAAAAGTATCCATATCTATTGGATTTTTTTCCCATTTTTCCATCATACAGTCACAAACCTCAATCTACTTCATGTGGATTTTATGTGACAGACCAAAGCAAAGCAGCAAACAACCAGTTACCTTTTTCAAACGTTTTTACAAATCAATGTGTTAAAACTTTGGCGCATTTGGTTAATATTGAAGCTCTACAACATATTCTTAATTACATTTAGGTTTAGACTTTGATTAGGCCATTATACCACATGCTGTGTTTAGGTTCCTTCAGCTGGAAGGTCAACCTCCACCTCAGTATCAAATCTTTGCATATTAGATTTTCTTACAGTGTTGTCCTGTCCGTTCCTACAGAAAAGAAAGCATCCCTGCAGCCTGTGGGTTTAGGTGGACGTCCATTTCTTGGTAGCAGTTGGTCCATTATCTCTCCAAACCAAGATGATAAACTTAATAGAGATCTGTGAGATTTTTTTGGGCGACTGTCATAAAATTTGATTAAAATTTTTGGAATGAGACAATTTTTAGATGTGTGTCCTTTAAATTTGTAGTTTAAATTCAAATCCAATTAATTCATATAGTACATTTAAGAAAATCTGCCGCTGGTCAGAATGATGCACACAGAAAAAGAGTAACACTAATTCTAGCATAAGAAGAAATATGCTCACAGTATAAAAGAGATATAGAAACATAAAAAGCTTAACTTTTGAATATTTAAAGGTATAGGGAAGGACTTTTCATGAATTTTGGAAAAAAAATAAAAAACGCCCTCTCCCCTTTTAAAAAAATAAAAATAAAAAAAGCACATGCACAACTCTTTACCTGCTTCCGAAAGGGAAGGCCTATAAAATGCGTGTGAGAGCGTTCACAAGCCCATTTCTCCTCGTGCACGCTCTGTTTACAAGTTGTTGTTTGCATCGCTCATACAAGCTTACTTTCCAAAAGAAATGCAATTATTCCACTATGTCAGACTCACCACCGGTAAGTAAAAAATTTATTTACGACAAGCAAACCCTCGGCTATTTTCAAAGAACCGCTGTGAGAAAGCTTCAATGACTGGCTGAAACCGTAGCTCACCTCAGGGGAGTATTGGCATGGGTGTTGCGATACGATACGTGTCACGATCCCTGGGTCCCGATACAATATTATCATGATATTGCAATATTTTTTCCCAGCTATCAAAATTAAATGTATAGATAAAAAAGCAAGTGCTGTATATTTTCATCAGAAGATATTGATCATTTAGTTATTTTGGTATCCATGTTTTTGGGGTTTGTGTAAGTCACATGTTCCGCTGTGACTGCATAAGCAACAGCAATGGTGCTGCATAGCACAGTTAAAGGACTCCCAAGCTGCTAGAGTGGTTGTGAATAGGCAGCCCATTTTCCCTCATTGTTTTAGGTAAAAATGTTGTTTTGTTTAATAGATATTTGGAACTGCAATACTGATATTGTATCGGGCAGCCACAAATCACGATATATATCACCAAATCGATTTTTTTCCCACACCCTAAGCTCACCATATATATATATATATATATATATATATATATATATATATATATATACACACCTCAAAGTGTGCATGCGCAGAAAGATAGCTAACTGGGGCCAAGCACGTAGGACGGTCTTACGTAAACATATCACCAGAATGATTGAAAACTAGGAGGACCACTTATTTAGACGATGCACCAGGAAAAAGAACATCCTCAACAATGTAAGTAAAAATGTGTTTTAGGAAGTGACTTTAAAACAACAAGAGTCAACTATTTAGGCACTAGAACTGAAAAGACCCGATCAGCACAATAAACCAAGCTTGACTTTTGGAAAAATAAGCACAGATGAGTATCATATCTAAGGATCTAGAGAACACATAAAACTGTAGTCTCGTGAGACCATCCTGATCTCGCGAGCTTTCAAGGTTTCACTCGCTAATCAGTCTGGAGACTCTCCTTTAAAGAAAATTTGGAGCCGTTCACCAAACGAACATCCAATCAGAGTTGGCTTTAAGGCGGGTTGAGGTGTGACGCAACGAGAAGCGCGACAGTTCAGTCTAAAGAACATGGCGGCTTCAGCCGATGAAACTAGCATTAGCGTGGCTATCGAGCAAGTTTTATCGGAATTACAGAGTATTTCTTCACTGAAAGAAGAGCAAAACACTGCTCTGGAGGCTTTTCTCAGAGGAAAAGATGTTTTTGCTCTTCTCCCGACTGGTTTTGGCAAGAGTAGCCTGGCTTGCGGTTGTGTTTTCGTCGTCGCTCTGTTAGTACGTCATATTCTTCGTTGATCTAATTGGTTTATTTGGCCCGTCTATCACCAACATAGGCCAATCAGCTAACCAGTATTTTCGCCCCTTCCCAAAATTACTTCAACGGAAGGTTTCCAGATGGATTTGCTCCGCATATCCATCTGGCAGAGTCAGGTTAATAAAACTGCAAGAAATCAGGCCCCGTCCACACGAAGTCAAAACGAACACGAAACGCTAATATTTTCCAGAACGTTTGTCGTAAAGACGGAGACGTAAAATAAATGTGATCGTCCACACGAATGCATGAAAACGCTGCAAAATGTATGCCAGGCCTGTAAGTGGCGCTGTGGTGCCAAAGCAAAAATAGGTGACGAAATGTTGGGCATGCGCACTAATATTTATACATGGTTGCCCTGCGGATCCATTTTCGTGGTTCAGTCAAATTCAGGTGCTGAACTATGTGGTCGATATTGCTCTGTTCTTCCTGGAGATATTCCAGAAGAAGAAGATTCTGTTGTAAGCCCGACAGCAGGGTGAGTAGCATTAGCAGCAACCATTCAACACAGTACGGCGCCATTGTTGTTGTGATACTGTGTCGCGCATGCGTGTTTAGAGGCGACGCTATGACGCATGCGTGTAAAAAAAAAATGCGGTTAGAGCTTAAAGATGGAAACGCGAAAACGGCGTTTCAAAATCTTCCCACTCTGAAGGCTGAATAAAAAAAAGATTGTTTACAGACCCCCGAAACGCCGGCTTCGTGTGGATGAGAGGCTGGTTTGGTGAAAAATTTGTGCGTTTAGGCCAGGGTTCGGCTTCGTGTGGACGGGGCCTCAGACAAATATACAGACCCCTGGCCATTCACAGCCAACAATAAAACCTTAAAATCGATTCTAAAACAAATAGGAAGCCAAAGGGAAACAAACATTTTTATTGTATTAGGAGACAAGCTGCTGTGTTTTGAACCAGCTGCGGTTGTTAGAGACTGACCTGGCTAACACCAAGATACAAAGGAGGAGTAATCAAGTCTCAGTCACTCACTCAAAAACATTTGAAGATAGAAATTATCTCACTTTGGATGTCAGATTCAGTTTAAATATGGATTTTTATAGCACAGGTTATCCATTTCTCAAGATTGAGACTGGAATCAAGAATCTCTCCAAGATTTTTGACGTGAGCCGGAGGCTACCGATGTCGGAATGCGCTACGATTTTTTTACTGGGACCAGAAATTATATAACTTCAGTTTTATTTTCGTCAAAGTTTATAAAATACTTAATCAAACTGTGGCTGCAATGAGCAAGGTTGACCGTGCTTCATTATTTCATTAATTAAAATAAAATTGAGTATCATCTGCATATAAAAGAAATAAAAAAGCTAAGGCACAACTTTGTGTTGGTTGCTCACATAAAATCCCAACAATACAGTAAAGTTTGAGGAGAGTCTGAAAAAGTTGAATGGAAGTAAAAATACTTTCAAAAGCTATTATATAGGACCTTTATTAATCCCCCAGTAAATCAATATCTACTTTTACTATCATTCATATGTAGTTACTTTAAAAAAAAAACGCTGTTTTAAAAACTGAATTTTCTTTATTAAAGCTGCATCAGTTTTTTCTAAACAGCAGAAAATGTTCATTTATCTTTAAATTAAGCACATACGTGTTTTGATTAACATCCTAATAAAGGCCATCTGCTTGAACCTTCCCTCTTTTCCATTTACACCTGATATTTTTTTTTTTCAATCTTTATTATTCAGTTTTTTTTTTTATCCTCAGCGACAGCAATACCATATCCTAACAAAGGCAGTGGATAACCCTCGTCAGGCAAGGATGAAGCGTCCTTTTTATCTTGCGTGCAACCCTGCTTAGCCAGTCACTGGTTCGATCAGCACACCGATGCCTCATACTCACCGAATGTCATCCAAACTGACGCTATTTCTGGAACAATATGTACAAGGAGTTAGTGGATGTCCACTGCTGCTACCAACACACCATGCTCCTTCACCCAAAACATAGTTTAGATTTTTGTTTTCTTCTCATAATTAAATGCTTAGAATTAAAAGCTAAAGAGTTGCAATTCACTTGTGGGTGTCAGATCATCGGCCCAGTGAAGGGATTTCTAAATAATAAGGCCATGAGTCCATGGTGAAACTTTAAACTCTGTTGTAAGACTTTCTGTGGTTTTTTGTGTGCTACTTTTCTCCACTTATCTCCATTTATCCATTGGATTGCGGATAGACCGAAAACACTGAATTCACCTGCCGCCATCTTGGTACTCCCCACTTTCAAGGAGTTTGCGCCATAAAAATGCCTGTAATCAGAGTGCGAATTACGGGGGGGTCCAGGGGGGCTCAACCCCCCCGATTAACCCATGAGACCCCCTGAAAGCCTCAAAAGCAAAATTTAAAGGGGGTCTTAAATTGTGTCAAAAAAATTTAAAATTAAATATTTTGTTGTTACTAGTGGTCACTAAAATGTTTTTAAGCTTAACATGTCCAGTATTTAAAATTCAAAACCTTTATTCACAAATATGTTCTGTTTGTTGCCAAGTGGAGCCAGCCAATCCTGTTCGTGTATGCAAATTAGCCATGTGCTTTTCCGCAGTTAATAACACGGGCAACGCAGAACAGATTGCGCAAAGACAGCAGGTCTTCGATCCTGTTTTTGGACCTCAGTGGACCTCCTCTGGACAAATTCGACCCAGTTCCATTCGTCAGAAACTGGATTAAAGCAGGACATGTGCGTGCATGAAAGAGAGAGAGAAATAGACAGACAGTCTTTGTGCATGTGTGTGTTTTCATAGACTGTCTGTTCAGGCTCTTGCCCGCTCCACCAGATTCACAGAAAGCTTCATCCACCAAGCTGTCAGGAAGCTGAGCCCCCCTCAAAAAAAAAATCACTCCGGACAAACTGTCTCCTGCACTATTAATACAATATTTATTTACTGTTCTTTTGCACTGTTACTGATACAAATATATTTTACATAATTGGTCATAATAATAACTTTTCTGCTGCCATTACCATCTGCCTTTTTGCACTAGCATAAGTATTGTATATTTTATATTATTGTACATTTCATATTTTATTGTGAAATTGAATGTTTAAATTTTAGTCTTAGGAACTGATTTTATCTGTTGTGCCTGTGCACTTTATCTTTTTCACTGTTGGTGAGTGAGAAATGTCCTCTCCAGTCCTTGTATATCTGGTGAATATGAAGAATTGACATTAAAGCTGACTTTGACTTTGCAATGTTATAGGCCTATTGCATGTTGAGAAAATTTAAATCGGTATTGCGTAACAACTGGGAGACGGAGACCCCCCCAAATATTGACAGGTATTTCGCACACTGCCTGTAATGCAACGTAATTACCTGAACAATGTAATCAATACATGTACATCATCAATTTAGCACTTTTGGCACATCATCAGCGTCAGATATTAATATTCTTAAAATCTGACTGCAGTATTATTATGCTCCATTAACACTCAAATTTTGATGTGATGGATCAATATAATATGTTGTATTAGATGATTTATAGACTCCATGGACTTCATACTGAATTTGCAATGTGATCTATGTGTCTATTTTTTTTATCTTAAATTACAGTAATCTACTGATGATATGAAACAGCAAGTGTGTGTAAAAGTGATGATTTTATCTTTATTTTAAAAGTCTTAAGTCACCCTGAAAATAAGAACATAATTGTTGTTTGATGCTGTTTCGCAAGTATTGTTTACATTCCAGCCGGTCTAATTAGGGAGTACCAATATGGCGGCTGGTGACTTCACAGCATCCTGTACTACCGACGGCCTACCAGCAATCCGGTGTATAAATAGAGATCAGTGCTTTCCTCCCTCTACAAGCTAATCTACCATTGATTGTGCATATTACTCGTTCATCTGTTTCCCTGACAACCTGGACATTTTCACTCCTCATAATGATGCTAATTAAAAGAGAAACTGTGCAAGGTGCTGCAGCTCCAAGTCCTTGTGACTTCGGTGCCATTTGGCTTCTCCTAGATAGCCATCTGCATCTCAGAGATTAGCTCAAGCACTTTTCATTAAGAAATTAACTCTGTCAAATATTCGTCTGATTAACTGTAATGATGCTGTAACATAATCAGGTATCAAAACCTGGACTCGAAACTTTAGCGATGGGCTTTGCATATGAAAAATAGATCAGCTTATTAAAGACTGTAGCTGTATGTGTTGATTATAATACAGCAGCTAACAAGGCCCTATGGTTTTTAGTTGGTGCATTTTCAAATGATCCAGAAGCCTTTTAGACAAAGTTAAACCTGTTGGATCACCTTATTAGGACCATCATGCTGTTTTTTTCCGCTGAGCGGGAAATACCTCTCGCTTTGGGGAAAAAGTGGGAAGGAAAACCAGCAGCATTTGGAAAGATGTTGCCCCCCTGGTATATTTAATCTGAAACGGCCACTGAAACCAACATTGAGGTGTTTGGCTTGAATGAAAGTTTTCCATTTACAAAGACAGGGAGAAGCATTTAAAGCTACAGTGTGTAACTTTTAGCGACATCTAGCGGTCAGACTGCAGCAACATGAACATCTGCCTCCATGGCTGCGAGACCCGCTCTTATGTAATTATAAATAACGAGTTCTAAGGCAACGCAAATATTAAGGTTAAGAGGCTGAGCTCGTAGATGATGATAAATAACATAGTTATGTATAATATATTACATTTCTGACTGTATATCCCTGTAATTATTACACACTGTAGCTTAAAGCTTCGAGAAGTAGAAGATAACATGAGGAAAAAACATTATATGGAAAAAAAGAAAGAAAATCTTATCAGCCAAGAAGGTAAAGGCTGGAGCATAAATAAAGACAACTAAATCCAGGAGCGGGAAACTCTACCAAACACTAAAGAAAAGTATGAGATCTCTAGACCTTAAAGGTAAAAGAAACTCTGTCTTTATAGTGAAAATTATATTAATATTCCTGACTGACTTAAAACAGGAAGCAATTTTTCTGACTTAATATAAAACACAGAAAAAGATGTTATGTCTTATTGCATAGTGTTTATTAATATGTTCTAACTGTAATTTAGATCAACTAAAGAACAGTGATATCAACGTCATTGATGCGACAGCAATCATAGCCTTAATAAGAGATCCAGCAGATTGTGACTAAGATGTGAACTGGAAAGACATTCAAAGAAATAAAGTTGAGCTTTATGCATTTTTGTCCCCATTTTTTTTTTTTTTTTTAACAATCACGACCTCCATCATACGATAAGCTATTATTGTTTTGCATTGATTGATTCATTTAGTTTTTTTTTCACAAATATTAAAAACACATTGATGGTAAAGTTAGACCAACCTGCTCATCTTTGAGTTCCTGGCCGGGGACTCGGCCCCCCTCAGAAGCTGCCGAAAATACTGCAAAGAAAAGCAGAGTGTTTACAGGTGCAACAGTTCAACAGATACATACATTTTTTCATCAAGAATACAAAGTCATCTATGTTTTTAATTAAGAGGTCAGATAAAATTGGGGTTTTGTTCCAGTGGTTTAACTGTGGACTGTGGCTGAGCTCCAGCCTCTTTTCTTTAACGAAGCTGCGCCTGATGCAGCCTGGCGCTGCGCCAGCGTCTGCTCATTGGCCGGATGTAAATCTGCTCCTGATGACAAGGCAGGTGTGGATTGGTGGATGAAAGGTCGGAAGAGTGCTTCCTCAGCTCAGCAAGCTGAGTCCGATAATTTGCTAAACCGGTGAGTAAAAAACTTGTCCTAACGTCTGACACTCGAAACTCTTTCTATAAAGACTGAAAACTCTTTAGTCTGCTACATCAGTTACTAACCTCGTCGCTGTGACAGAACATGGGGGTGAAAACATTTTCCAGGAGGGACAGCACATGCTCATAGGCTTCAAACAAACACCTCATGGTCTGCAGTTTCACCACTTCTGTAAACGGGCCCTCTGCAACTGAGAACAGAAACAAAAATAAATAGGTGGAAAATTTTACCTTTGAGCACAAAAAGGACAACGATCGTATTTCAGTAGAAAAGCTGATGATCTATTTCAACATCTAGTTTCCTTTTGGGATTAATAAAGCATTTTGAAGTGAATTTAATTAACTGTAGCCTTCTGGATTTTTGCTGGACTCATCAAAAGCTATTCTTTTTTTTTTTTTTAATACTCTGACTCCTACTCTTGCATCTGGATCTAAAACTAAAATTAAAACAACACAAAGAGTGAGATCACCTAAAGAGAAGTGTTTGTAATTTTATTAAGGCTTTTTAATGTTAACTATCTTATGTGTATCGAGAAAAAATCCCCATCTATTAAGCCAGAAGGTCATAAATGAAACATTTCACCTTTAACTAATTTAAAGTCCAAACTGGTCGCTTATTACACATAACATGTAATATCCTTTAAGCAGTAGTCATTTGAGAAACAAAACATCCAAACCTGCCTGAAGATTTATAAAAACACAATTAGTCTCTAATTTTACCTTTCATTGCTTTTAATAAAAGCATGTAAGGAGCTATTAGATAGAATAAACTATTCCTTTATTGTTAGAATGAGTCTGAAACAGGGTTTATTTTATCAGAGTGCTTAGAAAACAGAGTCAGCATTTCTGCTCGAGCACTAGACTAGTTTAAATCCTGAAGGACTTTTTTGTGACAGTAAGAAACTTTACATCATAGACCAGAAAAATCCTAAGTGGTGTTCCCCAAGGCTCCATCTTAGGGCTCCTTATATTCAATATCTGCATGCTTCCTCCAACTCAGATATTAATAAATAATAACAGAGGTTACTATAGCTATGCAGACCACACAGTACAATGTCAGCAGGTGACTGTGAACCCATTCAAGCTGTAGGTAGAAGAAATAAATGTATGGATGGGATTTTCTTTAACTCAATGAAGACAAAACCGAAGCAATAGTCTTTGGAACAAAGGAAGACTGCTCAAAAGTTAAATTTCTAATCTAACTTTTGGTAAATTTTTTCAAGTATTTTATGCTTTTAAAAAATGTGCATTAATGATCCTCTTCTATCAATGTGTCATTTTTATTTTATTTATTTATTTTTTTGCTATTTGTGTTGCCTCTATGCCACTGCAATGTACTTTTCTGTTTCTTTTTTTATGTGCAGCACTTTGAATTGTCATACCACTGAAATTTTATATGAATAAACTTGCCTGCTACAGCTGAAAGTCTCCTATTAGTTAAAGTATCTTTCAAAGCCCTGCTTCAGGTATAATGTCACGTTTAATTTATTGGACCTGAGAGGTTGAAGGGATGCACTGGAAAAAATCTAAATCTAGATAAGTATTTTTTTCTTAGAATAAGTGCATTTGTTCTTGGATTGAGGAGGTAAAAGAGACATCTTCCCAATGGAACAAGACAATTTACACTAAAAATA
The DNA here is from genome assembly GCA_030533445.1 of Cyprinodon diabolis. Lineage (NCBI taxonomy): Eukaryota > Metazoa > Chordata > Actinopteri > Cyprinodontiformes > Cyprinodontidae > Cyprinodon > Cyprinodon diabolis. The sequence goes on from CM060080.1 coordinate 5,740,874, forward strand.
AGAAAACACAATTGCATTGTCTTATTTCAAGTGGATAATATCTTATTTTCTTATTTTAAGAATAAAAATACTAATTCCATTGGCAAATTATCTCATTTACCTTAAATGAGGGTAAATAACGTTAAATTAAGAAATGTTTACTTATTTGTAGACCATTTTTTCCAGTGTGTAATCTGAG